>CM034542.1:5837903-5912135 GCA_020002185.1 Paraescarpia echinospica
TTTTCACGATGAGAACACAGCGAGAAAGATTCAGACTGCACGCAGCGGAATACAGGCAAAATACTGGAGTAAAAACATTCGGTGGACACCGGATCGAACTGCTACATGGATATCACAACGTCGAGGCGTGATGCACGCTATAGTAGCCGTGAAGTTTCGTGCCTCTAAACTACGGCAACGCTTGCTGGCTACAGGTGACGCACGACTTATTGAGAATGTACCCAGTGCGGAAGGGTATTGGGGTAAGAGTTCAAAGCGTAACGAAACAGGTAAGAATATACTCGGTGTGATTCTTATGCAGGTGAGGGACTTCGTTAGGCAGTGCTAAGGCGTCCATTAAAAAAACAGACAGTCAGCCACACGGTGACAGAGTACGGGAGAGCGAGAGATAAAGTCACGCGCCCGATAAGACGCGAACACCCAGGGGCGCGTGATGTCATTGTCTACGGTACACGTGATCGATGCCTGGAGGGAATGATTATGTATATAAACCCAGGGTAAATCCAACAGGACAAACATTCTCTCTCCGACTCGCTGCTGCCGCTCTCGACTTCACTTCACTGCTCTGCCGCTCTCGACTTCACTTCACTGCTCAACAAGATGGCGACGCCCAATGTCAAATCCGAGGAAATGCTTCTGTCAGAACTCGAACAACTAAGTGACGGAACGTACGCATTTGTTCGCCCGCTGACACTAGTAACATGTGCTCTGACAGATAAATATGTATGCTACCCGGCATGCCGTATATGTAATCGGAAAGTCCTTCGTCTTGAAATGACGAAGGGGAACCGCCATAGCGTCAGTACATGTGCTGTAAACGGCCGTCAGAAGGGTAAACCTGTTTACAAGTATGCTATGGGTATGCTTTTCGCCGATCGCAAGGGGAATGAAGTGTGGGTCACAGGATTTGATCGTATAGTTCAGGGGGCCTTGGGGGGAATGACAGCAATCAACTATACGGCGCTTAAACCCGGCCAAGAACGCTACGAGGCACTGAATGGCCTACGTGGCAAACGGGCTAGGGTGACAAAGGAGGGCTATCGAAACTACACCGTGATTGCACTGGAAATAATCCAGTCGGAAGAGGTGGCACCTGTGGACTTACTGGAAATATTCCAGTCGGAAGTGGCGGCACCTGACAGTGACGTACTGGAAATATTCCAGTCGGAAGAGGCGCCACCTGACAGTGACGAATGAATGATGTGGCGCCACCTGTCAGCGATGAATGAATGAATGATGTGTGTGTATTTGACACTTGCTTCTGTCGTGTGTTGTAGACTCCTCCTTGGTCAACACCGATCCCATCGTCTGATAGCGTGCGTGGGGTGAAACGCCGACTGTTTGAAGACATTGATGATGATGATGATGAGGCAAGTGTCATCTATGTGGGGTCGTGTTCTTGGTCTAGTGATCAGGATGATAATGATGATGATATTGCTAATGATGGTGATATTGATACTGATTGGGCCGCTGATATTGACCATGACGAGGATCGGAGGCGTAGTGAATTACAGGAGGCGGTAGAGAAGGTGAATGGCATTCAGAAGCGTGCAGACCAAATGATTGATGACGGTCTATTTATGGCCACTATAACCGCTGCTTGCTCTCGCCAGGCGGCCGACGCACTGAGTCGTCGCTATGCGAACGTTCACGAAGACGTGTACAAAGTGGATCGCATGCGTATATATAATAGCTTTGATATGGTAGTATCCGAGCTGGTATGCGTAGCGCGCACACCGTGGTTTGCTCGTGATGTCGTAGCACGGGTGAAAGCGAGTCTCCATATCCGCGGTATAACCGTGTCGGATGAGAAGGAAGACGAACCACTCACACCGAAGGAGGCACTGCCCTGGGACCAACAAGACGACACGGGGGACGAAAGGCAGATCTGGTACACCGAGCTGTGCGCAGTAGCACGCGATGCTATCGTTCGTTTCATAAGCAACGAACTGTGGCGCCTGTTCGAAGGTGAGTCAAACGTCATCTACCTGGTGCGTAGTGACCTGATCCACGACAATTTGAGATATGCAGTGCACCATTACAGGTTTATGGCGAGCACACCGGAGTGGTCCCGTGACATAGTATCACGTGTACAAGCCATCCTGCGTACACGTGGTATAGCAATGGTGGACGAAAAAATACCCTGCTAATGTTGTTGTTGTTGTGTTGCTAACAGGCCACCGATGCTCCCTCTAGCGGACTGGAACTCATTCGGCAGTCGTACGCACAGAACCCGGTAGAGTGGGCGCCACGAAAACGTCGCCGCCACCACACCCCCATGCCGCTGCGACAGGCTCTACTTATCCAGCAGCACGAGCAGCAGCACAACTCATCTCCACTACTGGAGATGACATGTGCAGCCACGTCACCTTCAACCTCCACCGAAGCAGCATCAACATCATTCACACTGGACATGACATGTGAGAATGTGTCACCCTCAACCTCCACCGAAGCAGCATCAACATCATTCACACTGGACATGACATGTGAGAATGACGACTATGACGTCACCATGACCGCCTCCGAGTACGAGACGCTCAGGAGGGACGCATCGACACTCGACCTTGCATACGACGGCCACATCATATGGTCGAAAACCGACACAACGATCCCGTGGGCCTACTCGGCTCCGTTGGATAGCGTGAGACACCTGGAACTAAACATAGAGTCCCTAGCGGGGACACTGTTTGCGACACAGAGATGCAGCCTACACGTGGCAGTGCGCACGATTTGTGACGAGATCGCCCGGAATGTCACGCGTGACGAACACGTCGCCTACATATCGAATAGCCTCCAGAAGCGCCTGCAGTGACGACAAGAGGAAATGCGCCCCTACGCTTGTCTGTTACTGCAGGTGCTTAGCTTTGCTTTCATGTACTCACTTTTATTTACCTTTCACTTTTATTGTATATTCCATGAATAAAGATGGTATGTAATCCAGGATTCCGGTGTTTGCTGTTCTTGTCACCTTCATAGCTCGTTGCGATCGGCGAATACATACATGCACACTCATACAAGTCACGCCTCTTATGACGTCACACAGTGTAGGATATATATAGACACGTACAAGGATCTCCCATCCTTCAGTTGTAGGTAGACGATGAAACAGCACACGTGTCGTCACTGTGGTCTCGTGCTCGATACACACGCCGACATACAACGTCATATAGACCAAACGCATTCATCATCATCAACAACACACGACGATCATGCCTACAGTAAATCACCGCCACGAGTGGCGCCATCTAGCGATACACTGCACCGTTGTGAGAGATGTGCACGTGAGTTCACGAGACGTGACAACCTGTTACGTCATATGACGTCGGTATGTATGGAAGCGAATGACCCACCCCTACGCAAACGAGCGAGACGCACAGAGCGACCACGTGTGAGTGTCGCGAAGTCGGTATGTATGGAAGCGAACGACCCACCCCTATGCAAACGAGCGAGATGCACAGAGCGACCACGTGTGAGTGTCGCTGACGACGACGACGACGACCCGATACAACCGCCACCCCGACTCCCCTTCGCCGATACTCTATCGAGGGAACTACGAGACGTCGTCCGAGATCACTGGTCGACCATCCGAACCCACACGGCTAGAGGACCCGTGCAATCCAGGTACAATTACAGAGTGTCGACACCGGACACGAGCGCCCTAGAACCGTCACTGAAACTCATGTTCCGCGAACAGACACACGCGTTTAAGATTAATCTTAGTTACGGGTTTGTGTTAAGGAACAAGACCACGAACAGGTACAGGTATTATCATTCGTCCTGTAACTGTTGTGGTCGTTACCTTGACGAACCGTGTCTGATCACAAACACTGCAGACTTTGATGCGTTTCTGGAACGTATCCGAGAAACAGACGTGCTGCAGTGGGTCATCAATCAGCGGCCGGACAGTCAATGGGTATGTGAGGTGGTCACGAATGTTACCTTCTTCGTCAATCACATCGTACATCATCCGATAGGATGTGTGGACATCACACTGCCGAGGTACATCAAACGAATCAAAGCCGTCATCGGATTGGAAAGAGACTCCGTCAACAAGACAAAGTACACCGACAATCTGTGTCTCTTCCGATGTCTGGCTCTGCATCATGGATGCGACCGATACCACCTGGAACCCACTGTGCGGGTACTCTACGCGAAGTACGACCGTGACTGGGTGGCAATGAAAGACTTTGACGGGGTGACGATGGACGATCTCTATCGCGTCGAGACCACCTTTGAGACCAACGTGTGCGTCTACACGCTCGTCGAACCGGAAGAAGGTGGAAAGGCGACTGCCGAACTCTTACGCCGTTCCTTGTGTCACTATCCTGAAACGATGTACATCAATCTTCACGAGACACACTTTTCCTGCATACAAGACGTGAACATGTACTGTCATTCGTATCGATGTAGGAAGTGTGGCGATGCACTATGGAGCCGCGTATTCGAGCTAGAACGACACGAGCGCGGGTGTACGGGAGGCGTGCGAAAGATCTATTCCGGTGGCGTCTACCATCCGTCGCCGACAGTCTTCCAGCGGTTGGACAACGAAAACATTCACGTTGCCGAATGGTTGCGCTACTATCCGTATCGTGCCACCTTCGACTTCGAGTCCTGGTTCGATACATCGCAGCTTCCGTCGGACAGTGCCAAGGTCCACTGGGTGGCTCGTCACGTACCGTTGAGTGTGTCCCTGGCGAGTAACGTACCCGGATTCGAACAGGTGCAATGTCTCATCACGGATGGTGACAGCAACAAGTTGGTAGGCGACATGATGACCATCCTTCAGAACATGAGCGAAGCAGCCTACGAAGTCATCGTAGACAGTTACGAGGGCATCCTACACGAGCTCACAGAGGCTATCAGGAAGTGGAACGAACAGGAAGCGTCCGCCGTGGAGGAGGCGGGGGACAACGAGTCACAGCGACAACCGACCAATCCCTACAAAACTCTCATGGGGCAATTGTACGGTTGGCTTCATCAGTTGCCCGTCATCGGTTTCAACTCGGGCAGATACGATCTGAACGTCGTCAAACAGTTCCTGGTACCCTACTTCCTGTCCAAAAAGAAAGCAACAGAGGACGGAGAGGAGGAGAAGGAGGAGGAGGAGGAGGGGACGTTTCACGTGATCAAACGGGGCAACACGTTTATGTGTCTATCGACGGACAACCTCAAATTCCTCGACATGACTCATTACATTGCCCCGGGATTCTCGTACGACAAGTACCTGAAAGCGTACGGTTGTGCAGTCACGAAAGGTCACTTCCCGTACGAATACATGGACAGCTTGGAGAGACTCGACGACACCGTTCTACCTCCCAAAGAGGCCTTCTTCAGTCGTCTGAAGAACGAAGGTATATCCGACGACGACTACACACGATGTCAGAAGGTGTGGCGAGACAACGACATGGAGACTTTGCGAGACTTTCTCGTCTGGTATAACAACAGAGACGTCGTACCGTTCTTGGAGGCCATCGCCAAACAGTTCGACTTCTACCAAAACCGCGGTCTCAACATGTTCAAACAAGGGATCAGTATACCTGGTTTGACCTTGTCCTACCTGTTCACCTAGGTACCGGAGAGGACGTTCTTTACGCTCTTCAACGAGACGAACAAGGACGTCCACCAACTCATCAGAGAGAACATCGTCGGAGGGCCGTCCCTCATCTTCACCAGACATCACGAGAAGGGGATCACGAAGATACGTCGTAACGACTACGGTGACGCGGCTCGAACGTGTCAGTCCATTGTGGGTTACGATGCGAATGCATTGTATCTGTGGTCGATATCACAAGAGATGCCGTCTGGATGGTACACGCGGCGACGGGAAGAGAAGGAGTTCCGAACCGAAGTGGCACAGCCCACAGGTCAGATGGCTGTCGAATGGCTTACGTGGGAGTCCGAAAGCACGGGACTCGCCATACGTCATCAGTCCAACGGTCGAGAGAAGCGCATCGGTAAACTGTTGGTGGACGGTTGGTGCAGCGAAACGAAGACGGCCTATCAGTTTCACGGATGCTACTACCACGGGTGTCCGTGCACCGAACGCGAGTTCAACGAGGTCTACGCGAAACCCATGACGCAACTGCTCGCCGAAACACGAAAGAACACAGCCTATCTTCGACACTTTGTGAGGGTCGTCGAATTGTGGGGATGCGAGTGGAAGGTCACGAGACGCGATCCGTGCGTACAAAAGTGTCTGGACGTTCGCCAACGTCGTCGACACGTGTGCTGGAAAATGACGTCACAACAGATCCTGACAGGTGTATGCAACGGTAGCGTGTTCGGTATGATTCAGTGCGACATACGTGTACCGGAGGACCTGCGCGCGCACTTTGCCGAGATGCAGCCCATCTTCAAGAACATTCACCTGACCCGCAATGATCTCGGACCGTTCATGCGTCGCTACGCCGAAGAACACAACATCATGGAACTCCGCGTCGCATGCTCGTCGGGAGTTATCGCGGGGATAATATCTTGCACGCCACACCTCTCTTGCGATGGTACCTCGCACACGGACTCGAGGTGACGCACGTCTACCAGGTCATCGAGTACACACCGGTCGCCTGCTTCCGACGATTCGGCGAGGCGGTGTCCACCGCACGTCGCGAAGGAGACGCCCATCCCGATAAGGCCATGATCGCGGATACCAACAAACTTATGGGCAATTCTTCCTATGGGAAATTTATCACCAACGTCGATAAGCACCGCGAGGTCACCTACTGCACGGAGAAGAGCGCATCGATCGCGATCAACAATCGTCGCTTCCGTCAACTCGACGTCGTCGCTGCCGATGCATACGAGATCGAAATGCACAAGCGCACCGTCAAATACGCACTGCCCACACACGTGGGATTCTTCGTGCTGCAGTGGGCCAAACTACGCATGTTGGAGTTCTACTACGACTTCATGGTCAGGTACGTGGATCGTCCGCTGTTCGAATACTGCGAAACCGATACGGACAGCGCCTATTTGGCTCTGGCCGGTGAGTCCGTCGACGACCTCGTGACCCCGGCACTGCGCGACCACTACTATCGTCACCGCTCCGAATGGCTACCGTCCGAATGTTGCGACGATCATCAGAACGACTACGTGCGCTGTCGCCTGGCCGGTCGCCCGTGGAACGGCACCGAGACGTGTTGCAAGGAGCGCAAGGCGTACGACAAGAGAACACCGGGTCTCTTCAAGGTCGAATGGGCCGGCGACTGTTTCCTGGGCCTATGCAGCAAGACCTACTATTGTTCGGGTACGGTCGATAAATACAGCACCAAAGGTCTGAACAAACGACTCAACACCATCGACAAGCAGGCGTTCCTGGACGTGTTGACCAATCGTCGCAGCGGAAGTGGGAAGAACCGCGGGTTCCTGGTCAATCACTCGTCCGTGCTGACGTACATCCAGGAACGCGCGGCGTTGACCTACTTCTACGCCAAGCGCGTGGTCAACGAAGACGGAATCACCACGGGACCGGTGGACGTGTAGTGCCGAACCACTGCTGACACGATGAGGAAATGCGCCCCTACGTCAGTTGGGGTTATAGGCGCCTTTAGCTGTCACGCGGTTAGTAGGCGGAGACACACGAAAAAAAAAAAAAGATACACTATTTAGTCAGATGCCACGCAATCGATAGTCATAACGTAGCATGTCACGGACGGGTACGCTTGTAGCTGTAGCACTAGTGGGAATACTCGGTCTGTATCTGTACGTCTTGTACGTATTGTTCCGCGATCCCTTCCTTCGTTGGTGTGGTGGAGGTGTCGTCGTCGCAACTAACAGCACAGTGGTCAACGCGACATTGTCGAACGCCACCGGTGACTACTAGATGGACACGCGATGGAAACACCCCTTCACCTGTATCGTCGCGGGACCGACGGGATGCGGTAAGACCACGTTCGTGATGCGTCTGCTACGTCACGCCGCAACGATGATCGATCCACCTCTAGAGAAGATCACGTGGTGTTACGGTGTATGGCAGAGTGCCTACGTTGACAACGACCTGGTACGATTCGAGGAAGGCTTGCCGAGCGGCGCGTTCGACGCATCGACGCGTAACCTCGTGGTCATCGATGATCTGATGGCAGAAACGGACGAACGGGTCACGACCTTATTCACGAAAAAGAATCATCACCAGAACACGTCCGTACTGTATCTAGTACAGAACCTGTTTCCGAAGAACAAGGAGAGTCGCACGATCAGTCTGAACGCACAGTACATGGTGATCTTCAAGAATCTTCGCGACGCGTCACAGATCGGACACTTGGCACGACAGATGTATCCGGGTCGCCTGAAGTTTGTACAGGAAGCGTTCCGAGACGCCACGTCACTCCCGTACGGTTATCTCCTCGTCGATCTGAAACAGGGCACGCTCGACGACATGCGTCTGCGCACGGGCGTCCTTCCGGATGACAGTGTCCAGTACGTGTACCAACCCAAGGTATAAGACGTCCGCGCAGCGCCTCGTTCCTTCAGTCGCAGCATGCTCGTGAAGACAACAGCATGTCCGAACTCGTGAAGAAACACATCCGATGCATACAGACACTAAACAGGTACAAGAGCACGAAATTGAGACGAGCCATCATCAGAAACGCCGACGCCGATATGTTGTGTGCACTAGCCGAGTGTGCCTACAACATATTGAAGAAGAACTTGCCCTTGACCGACGCGCAGAGACGTGCTCTGAACGTGTCCAAAAGAAACCTGCGTGCTTTGGCACAGAGAGACGCGCCTGCAGCGAGGAGACGTCGCATCTTGCTACGGGGTAACAACCAGGACGGAGGGGGCAGACCGGTGGTTTCTGTCGGCACTGCTGGCACCTTTGGCCGGTGCGGTCTTTCTACCCTTGCTAAAACAGGTGCTACTCAAGTAGACGACGATGGAACACGCACGGAAGATGGCCTTGGTAGATCCGCGACTGTTGGACAGTCTACGCGCACCGGCACCGACGGATACCCTAGGACGCAAAGTACAGGTACTCGACGACGAGATGAAAGTCATACTCGACAGACAAGATCTCGCCGACGGTGACAAGGTCGTCATGTATAATCAAGTGTTGCAACGCTACAACGCGTTGTCCGATCGACGCACGCGCGAACCGATGCGCGTGATAACGGTCAACAAGGACACGACCCCGGTGGTCACGGCGGCGTCGGTGGCGGCTAATACGGACCCGACCCCACCGGAGGCGGGGGTGGAAGCGGAAGTCATCGACAGTGTTCCCAAACGGCTCCAGGCCAAAGCCAGACGACTGATGGAACGTCTGAAACGAGACGTCGCGTGGAATGCGCGCGGAGAGCTCATGAACAAAGGCGTAGCGGTACCCGGAAGTAACGTGGTGGACCTCGTGAACGATTTGTTGCGTCAGCGCAAGACCATCGGCTCTCCGACGGGGTGGCAGGTGTTTGCGCATCAACTCGGCGACATGAATCTGCCCATGGAGTTGGTTGGTAACGAGGCCAGGAGACTGGCCATTCGACAGGAACAAAGGAAGCGTACCATAGAAGCGGCGGCCGCACGATCGCTCGGTAGAGCGCGTCGAACGCTGCAGTGGACACCCCTCTCGCGGAGACGATCTCGAATGAGCCCGTCTACCCTACCTACGCCACCGTCGTCGACTAGTAAGACATGGGAGCGTCTCGAATAAAAGAGACTCATCATCTCGATTCACCGACATAATGTGTGATCTACGGAACAGTCTAACACGTCTGTTTACCGGTGTTGCTTACGCCGGACTTCCCACTGTGTGCGGGATTACCATCGATTATATCATACGTACGTCATCATGGTGCGCCGTCGTAAACAGCTGGAGGACGTCTACTTCAACCCCGCCAAGGTGGGTAGTTACGGAGGAATCGCGTCTTTGCGACGAACCGCCGTACCGCGCGTACCGAGAAAAATCGTCGAACAATGGCTATCGGAACAGAACGCCTATACACTACATAAACCGGTCAGAGTTCGTTTCAAGCGTCGGCGCACGGTCGTCGGAGGACGGGATCAACAAAGGCAGGCCGATCTCGTCGACGTGACCAGTCTGAAAAAAGACAACGACGGTACAACGTTCCTGCTCACGGTGATCGACGTCTTCTCGAAAGTCGCCCGATGCGTTCCACTGAAGAACAAGTCGGCGACGTCTGTGTCGAAGGCGCTGAACGGCCTCTTCACCTACATTCAGCCGCTGTCGTTGCAGACCGATAGAGGTCTGGAATTCTATAACCGTAGCGTTCGGGGTGTATTGGACAGGTACGGTATCCAACACTTCTCCACCTACAACGCGGAGATCAAGGCGAGCATCGTGGAACGCTTCAATCGCACACTAATGTCGCGGATGTGGCGATACCTGACACACAAAGAAGCGTGGCGGTACATCGATATCCTTCCGGATCTGGTGTGCACGTACAACGACACGCCTCACCGCAGCATCGGGATGCCTCCGTCGCAGGTGGATGCGACTAATCAGGAATAGGTGTGGCAGCGTCTGTACGGTGGTCATCACGGTAAGGGTGTACCCAAGTACCACGTGGGGGATCGCATACGTATCAGCAAAGTCAAGAGACGGTTCGATAAAGGCTACACGATGAATTGGACAGAGGAACTATTCACGATACGCGAAGTGCATCCGTCCGATCCACCCGTCTATCGTCTAACGGACGATCTCGGAGAGATACTGGACGGTACCTTCTACGAACCGGAGATGCAGAAGGTGACGGTTCCGGTCGATAAACTGTACCGCGTGGAATCGATAGTACAGCGCCGCAAGGTAGGCAGGCGACGGGAGGTGTGGGTGAAATGGGTCGGATACCCTTCGAAGTTCAACAGCTGGATCGATGCCTAGGGTCTCGTCGGGTTATAAAGACTAATTGTGCGTCCGTCGCGATGTCAGTCGTCCACGTATGGCAGACGAGACAACATCACGGATCACCGTTAGCGACGAAGAAGAAGAAGAAGAAGAAGAAGAAGAAGAAGAAGACGACGTCGGCACTCTACCACCACCACCACCACCACCACCACCACCACCACCACCACCACCACTAAAGAAAGAGAGGACTCCGTGGCACATATTCGGTACCGCGTGTCCCAAAGAGGAGATCGTCTTTCTGTGTCAGGTCGTCGTCTTGTACACGGTCATCTTGGTCAGCATCTACAAACTGACGTTCGGCCACCACGATCCGACTCTGTGGACGGCCCTGTTGAGCAGTTCGTTGGGTTACCTGCTACCCAGTCCGACGTTGAAACAACAACAACATGGAGCCGAGTGATTTCTATCTCACGTTGCCCAGCAATGCTTCCATGCACACGCACCCCGACAACACGCTGACCCACTACATCACGACGCTACCGAAACGTATCCTACTACGGGGACAATGGGAGTGCGGACTGGTGGAGGTACAGTACCCGCACAGTTGGTACAACATCGTAGACGACGACGCGGGGTTCGCTGTGACACTACCGATAGACGAAGAGCAGGACCCACGGTCCCTGAACACGAAGTCTATCCGAATCGGAACCGGATACTATAAAGATCCGTGGTCACTGATCCTCGCCATTAACGCCTCTCTACGTCGCGTGGTGGGAGAGGGACGAGTGAAACTGAGCTACAACATCATTACGCATAAGGTATCGGTGCACATGGCACCGAATACCGTCTTCCGTGCTGCTATACTGACCGCCGTTCTCGGCTTTCGCACCGCTACGCTAGAGTATCTCCCGAAGGATCCCGATGCACCCGAGTTCAAGGTATTGATCACGGAAGCCGACACCGTGATCACCATGGAACGAGGGCTCGACTCGCTCTTCATCTATACGGATGTCGTGGAACCGCGAATTGTTGGTGACAGTCTCGTGCCGCTGCTGCGCATCGTCCCGGTGAGTGGTCGCCATGGCGACATCGTATCGAAGACCTTCGACAAGACTCACTACGTACCCGTGGTCTACAAAGAGTTTGGTACGATCGAGATAGATATAAGAGACGACACCGGATATCGCGTGCCATTCGAGGTTGGTAAGGTGACGGTGACACTTCATTTCCAACGGCAACGGACGGCACTGTTCTAGAGAGAGAGAGAGAGAGAGATGAATTACACCGACTACTACGATCGTCAAGCGGGAGGTGCGATTCCTTATTTCGTGGGTGCCCGACATCAACGGGGACACGGACTGGGAAGTCTATTCGGAAGTCTACTGCGTAGCGTCATGCCGCTCGTCAAGAGAGGAGCCGTGGCGTTGGGAAAGAGAGCTCTGTCGACCGGCGCACGCATAGCCGACGACGTCCTGTCGGGACAGAACATCAGAACGGCCGCCAAACGTCGCGTCACCACTGCCGGTAGAGATATGATGAGTGATCTCTTGACTCCTGGCGTGCGACCGCTTAAGCGTATAAGACGCACACCCCCTGCGAAACGAGTCAGTACACCAGCGAGACGTCAGAGGAAACAGCAGAGACCGAAGGTACGTCGTGAACCCGATATATTCGACGATGGCGTTCGTTCATAAACTATCGTGTGAGGGACTCAAGAGCGAACTCGATCTCTTCACCGTACCTCTGACTCAGACCGCCATCATCGACAGTCGCACGGTCCATCACCAGCCGGTGTCCTCGCTCGACTCGGGTGGACCGATCGAATTCGTCGTACCCGGTTCGGGAGACGATTACCTGGATCTCGCCGACACGAAACTACACGTTCAGGCGAAGGTGACGCGTGCCGACGGAAGTGATCTCGACCCCGCCGATCCCGTCGCTCCCGTGAATAACTGGCTCCATTCGCTGTTCGGTCAGGTCGATTTCTACCTGAACGGAACGCTCGTGACTCCCTCGACCAACACGTACCCGTACCGCGCCTACATAGAGACGCTGCTCAGTTACGGTGACGATGCCAAGGAGACGCAACTGACGAGTCAGATGTGGTACAAGGACACGGCCGGTCGTATGGACGCCGTCGTCGTTGATGGTGCCGATCCGACAGCCAACGCGGGGTTCGTCGCCAGACGCCACATGATCGCCCAGAGTCGTGTGGTCGAGATGATAGGTCGTGTCCACGTCGACCTCTTGCTTCAGGATAAACTCCTCATCAACGGCGTCGAGCTCAAGATGCGTTTCGTACGCAGCAAGGATGCGTTCGTGCTCATTGCTGGTGGAGCCAACCCCGCCTACAAGATACAGATCGTCAACGCTACACTGTTCGTCAAGAAAGTCACCCTGAATCCGAGTGTGCAGATGGCACACATCAAAGCCCTCGAAAAGGCCACCGCCAAGTATCCGCTGCGACCTGTCGAATGCAAGGTCTACTCTATTCCCACAGGTACCCGTTCGTACACGCGCGAGAACCTCTTTCTTTGTACTATTCCGAAACGTCTCGTGCTATGCTGCATCGATAACGACGCCTACAACGGATGCTACGACAAAAATCCCTTTCATGCTAAAAACAACCACATCAACTTCTTCGCCGTGTACGTCGACGGACGACAGATACCCGCCAAACCTTTCCAGCCCGACTTCGACAACAACCTCTTTGTCAGGTGCTACCATAACCTGTTCACCTCGACGGGTAAGGCGTGGCAGGACGAAGGGAACGGCTTGACTCGCTACGACTTCCGACACGGCTACACCTTCTTCGGCGTGGACCTCACCCCCGATGCGTGCGACGACTGCTGCTTCCATCTGGTACAAAAGGGCAACTTGCGCGTCGAGATTCATTTCCGCGACGCGCTGACAACCACTGTGAACGTCGTCGCCTACGCCGAGTTCGAGAAGGTGCTGGAGATCTACAAGAATCGTAACGTCATCTACGACAACTGATGGAAACCATACAGCTCGTCCGTCTACTCACCCGCGATACGCACTCCCGTGTCGTCATGCGCGGGATCGTACCCAAAGACGTACTCCTCGAACTCCAGATAGACGCTTACCCCGTCGCCTTCGTGTGCAACACGCACGACACGGGTAAACCCGGAGAACATTGGATAGCGATCTACGTAGACGCCAACGGTTGCGCCGAATACTTCTGCTCTTACTGCTTGCCGCCACGGCACGTCGAGTTTCGACGTTTCTTGAATAAACATTGTGTAACGTGGACTCATAATTCTAAGAGACTGCAGAGTCCCGTGTCTAACGTTTGTGGACAATACTGTGTTGCTTATCTCATGTTTCGATGTCGTGGACTTGTCATGAAGGATTTCGTAAAAGGTTTCGGCACTGATCTGGTAGCAAACGATTGCCGCGTATTCGATTGGCTTAAACAACTGCGATAACCGTGTTTCATTAACGAACATATATCATCATCATCATCATCGTCATTAACGATTCGAGCCTATGGCGCGGTGGTCACACACCCGTAAGCTCACGACCTTTGACGCGGTGTTCACTCACCCGTAAGTCGTACCATCATCGTCATCCCGCGAGCCACTGGCGTGGTCGTATTGACCCCTAAGCTCACGACCTCTGTCGTGGTGTTCACTCACCCACAAGTCTTGATGTTCGTGTACTTCGCTTAATAAAACACGGTTTCATATTATACGCTTGTATCATTCGTCAATAAAATACGTGTGCACTCGTATACTCTTGTGTTTCATTAGTTCTTTCATACACGCACATTCATACACATCCTCTCTACACTCCCCTCACATACACGTACATTCATACACAACTAATAATCACACCCTCTCTACACTCCTCGTTAGGGGGTGTCATTAAAAACCTAATCAACTTTCAAACTGGTTTTTACCAGTTATTCCCTTAGTACTAATTCTTCATACATACATACATACATCACATGTTTTAAAGTCCGAGTATGTTTTAAAGTCCGAGTCGCTAGATGGCACTACGGACGCTTAGGTACACTTCTTTCCGCTAGGAGGCGCAGGTCACGTGACTACTCACTTTGCTCAGGGGGGGCGGCTTTCGAAACCTCCCTAATATCGCTTAAACTCCTCAGGATACCCCTCCAAAATCGCTTACATACTACTTGCGTCAAACCAGTTAATACACGTTGAGTTCTTGCGGCGAATTGATTCTCTTGATAGTGTTATTGTTGACTTTAATGACTGAGTGGCCGTTATGCATCCAACAGTCTTCTTGTCCGCTCGTAGTTTCGGAGTTTGGAAGGCCATCAGTGAGCGTCGCTGTGTCAGGTCTTCGTTGACGAAGATTCGTAGTTCCGGCTCTGCGGTTTTGTTGTAGGTCTTTAGTTGCCCCCGAGCGCTGTAGACAGTGTCGCGTAGTCGTTCAGATTTGAAGCGTATAATCATTGTCCTGGGACGGGCTGGGTCTGTCTGACGCCCCAGTCGATGACAGTGCTCTATGTCTACGTCATATGATGGCCGAGAAGGGCCATAGCGTTTTTGTGTGGAAATCTGCATAGCCATGGGGTGATGACGCGATGCGCAATGCGATGGGCGATGCGTTGAGCGATGCGCGATACGATACGCGATGCGCGATGCGATGGTATAAATTATAACGATGTCGTACTGAGCATGCGTACGCCGAAAACGAGACTTAGGCAGCCATTTGTATTTTATTAAACGCATTCCTTTTTAGTGTTCAGTGCATGTGATGATGGCTGATGATGGTGTGACGTATACGGTTACACATATGTTTGTTTTGTACAAAGAATTTGTTGTTCGTACTTCTAAATGTTATGACGAAAGTCTGAGGCAAAATATCTCATAACATGACATATATGTACTTCTTCAACCGCTCAAATTGTATTTGTTAAATTGTTTCCGTCTGGATATCCTTGGTAGAAAATTAAAAACTTAGTTTGTATACATTGGATGAGACGACAACTTGAAGCTGTTTTTTATTTAAACTTTAGCTTATTGCAAATGCCGTTCCTTTGTGTCCAAATGTATAATGTTTCAATATTATAAATAGCTACAATATTTGAAGTCGGTTTAGTACGAAACATGTACATTTGTTTAAATCATCGAACAAACTTAATTTAGTCGTCACTTGCGTCACATGTTTGTCTCCCTGTCTACCGTGTAATTGTTTCTTTTTCGTTAAGTGAATCGAATTGCTGAGGCACCGTTAACCAAAACGTAGATACGCTACAGTGTAACTGCCTTGTCAATCGCAGCGGTATAAGATGCCGCCCAATATAGCACGCGGCCCGTAGGGGTAATTATTGAGACTGTCTGGTCATATAGTTGTGTGTAGGCAATTGCTTTGATGTGGTCACATGTGGATACGATCATTGTTTTGAAATAGGTGCCACTAGTGAAGCCAGACATATACATTACAACAGCATACAGTCAATTTGTATCAAACATTGTGTGTGTGTGTACGTGTGTGTGTGCGTGCGTACGTGCGTGCATGTGTGATTATAAACCTATAATTATAGCATGCATGTGTGTAAATTTTATTATTGCAAATACAGTTGTAGCATCATTGCCAGGTCAAATAAAGCTAACTGCTGCAAGCTTGTCGCGTATTTTTTTCATGAGCCTGCATTTCACAAAAGGTGTATATGTTCATTTCAGTTCACAGTTTAGTAAGACAGTGTTTCGTGGCAGGATACACTAATGTTGAACTCTGTGCGATACCCAGCCACAATGGAATATCCATTAGGGGTGTTCTTTATAAATATAATAATGGTAATACTATAATAATCTTAGTAAACAGCATAATATGTTCATACATGGCATCCTCTCGCGCCAGGGGCGCTGCTGATTACATCAGTCTCAGTAGGCAGATCGCCTTGCGAAACCTGGAATATAAGTTTTAAGCCAACAATATTGCTGGCCGGCAAATTCCGGTGATCTTCATTTCAGCAACATGAGTTTGCTAATGTTATGTATAATGTTGGGGAAGTAGAAGTAATTATTTGAATACACAATACCGCTCAGCCCCTTGTGAGAATGTTGTGATTCCATGAAGTCACTGGCTTCGTCTTAGAATTGAGGTGCGGGTGGGACGGGTGTCTGCACTGTTCTCACTGGTTGTACAATTGCGGCGAAGCTAATTTCTAGTTTGAATCAGCTGACTTCCATACATTGCGTAGGATATCTGCCAGGGGTAGTTACGTTGTCATCGACATGGCTTGCGAGGATGATAGAGGATACTCTTTCAAATTATATTTGTCGCTTAGGCCCCTACTACTCAATTGTTTAGATAACTGTTGCACTTCCATTCGCTCTCTGTAAAGAGAATGACGGTATGTTGTTGAGTAACTGCGTCCTGAATGCTGAAAACGTATTGATTAACTAACCATGCACATTTAACACATTAATGTTTACAAACTCAATAAATGCATACGTACACACACGCACACGCACACCAACGTAGGGCGGTAGGAAGGGAGGAAGGGAGGAAGGGAGGAAGGAAGAGAGGGGGGAGGGAGAGAGGGTGAGAGGGAGAGAGGGAGAGAGGGAGAGAGGGAGAGAGGGAGAGAGGGAGAGAGGGAGAGAGGGAGAGAGGGAGAGAGGGAGGGAGAGAGGGAGAGAGGGAGAGAGAGAGGGAGGAGGGAGAGAGGAGAGAGGGAGAGAGGAGAGAGAGGAGAGAGAGAGAGAGGGAGAGAGAGGGAGAGGAGGGAGAGAGAGGGGAGAGAGGGGAGAGAGAGGAGAGAGAGGGGAGAGAGAGGGGAGAGAGAGGGAAGAGAGAGGGGAGAGAGAGAGGGGAGAGAGGGGGAGAGAGAGGGGAGAGAGAGAGAGAGGGGAGAGAGAGGGAGAGAGAGGGGAGAGAGAGGAGAGAGAGAGAGAGGGGAGAGAGGAGAGAGAGAGGGGAGAGAGAGGGGAGAGGAGAGAGAGAGAGGGGACAGAGAGGGGAGAGAGAGGGGAGAGAGAGAGTTATATTAAAAGAAATAATGCATTCAATAAGCACAGTTACTTAATAGCAAGCGGGCTTAATGCAATATGTATATGTAAACCACTTAATGTTGTGCAGACGTAAAAACTCCTTCTGCAAAGATTTGGCTTAAGGCGCAGACAAGTAATTGATTAAGTTAGGGTTGCAACAGCAATGCATGTACTTTCAAGTTTAAATACGTACTAACTGTTATGTTGTACATGCTCACGGCTGCTGGAAATAATAAAAAATGACATTTATGTAACACAAGAAGTAAAAGGAAAGTTCATAAATGAAGTGGATTTTAAATATATTTGAATATGTAACAAATATGATGTGCAAAAGTTCCATAATTTATCATAAGCATAACTAAGTTAGTAAATTAACAAACCTTTATAAAACATGCCCGGTAAATAGGAGATTACAAAAAGTATTGTCCTCTTGTGGAATTTGAGTTAAATTCTAAGTGTCAAACAGGCAAGTACCATATCCTGTACACCACACTGACTCCAGGAAACACAAACTGTATTTTATGACTATACAAAACACAAATTGGACATACTAATTGATACTAAAGGCCCTTCACACATTCTTGCCTTCTCATCAGCGATAAGGCTCGCCTTTCTGAGATCTACAAATATGCAACTGGCAACCAAAATATTTCGGCAACCACACAGCCACGCAATTACACGATTTCTTATCAGCACGCACAATTTAAAATATGTGAAGCTAAACTTTATTTTGTATTGGTTAAATACAATTATTCACCGAAATTCGCGTTCCAGCTCAATTGTTGAAAATTATCATTCGTGTAAGTTGTTTATTGTTCAGAATAGCCTCTTTGACAGTCGGTAGTTACCTTAATCAGCATACCAAAAATAAAAAGCCGCACCGTGAACCCCCCTGGCTACGGGCTTGGGAAGATATCATTGTTTCTGTTTAGCATCACGTCAAAGAAAATAGCACAATTTGACAAGGGTATATTCCGCGATAACAAGTTGAATCATCACTATGAAAATATTAAATATATCATACATGTCTACCAATAAATGTAAAGAGTTGACTAGTTGTCTTGTTGAATATGCTGACCTGCTTATGCAATATGCATCAATATCATAACAACCAGTTAAATAGATGCGTTTGTTGTGTATAATGTATACTTTATGAGGGTAAAGTATAATTAATTGATTTAACTATTTAACACATTAAAGCAAAACCATATGAATGATACACTATATATTTGTTTTTTTGGTGTACAAAAAAAAAAAAAAATATATATATATATATATATATATATAAATGTATATGTATATATATATATATAATTGACGTATGATAAAACGTGTTTACGAAATCAAAACGTGTGATGTTGATTACTATGGCTATACATACAACTAATACCGTATGTACTTATAGGTGACAATTTAATTACTAAGTTATGTAAACCGATACTCATTCAATATTTTATTTTTGAGGCGTATACACCTGGTTTCTATGGGAACTTCCATAGACCACTCTGTTTTCTTGCATCATATTATCAAGGTGGTCCCATCTGAACGATCGCCCTCCAACAACACATTTGCCTTTCCTCGTCCTATTCTGATACACCGTAGTACGGCTGTAACACAGCTAAATGTATTGAGACTTGAGAGCAATATCGTTTTCCATAATGATTCAGCACAAACAAGTATGTCACAAACTTGGCAATTACATCTGGAAGTGCCGACAGACTAAAGTGGTTAAGTATCACTTGCGGCTAATTGTATCTCTTGTTTGGCAAGTGGATTACACGACTTGTCAAAGTCGATGCGTCTGTGGATATTCCCTGGGCCTGGCGCTAGGCCTATAATTAAAACAGCACCACCTCCCAAAATTACAGCAGGCAGTGGACTAGAATGATGCTATTTATTGACATTGCATGTAGAGAGAATGGGAGAAGAACGGATGGCAAAGAGAACAGATGCACGGAGAGTGGAGGGGAAAAGAGGCGAGAACGACTTAGACTGCGATGGGAGGACTGTGTAACGAGAGATTTTGAATGATTGGGAGAATGGTGGAGAACGAGAACGACCGATAGAGAGGAATGGAGACGGCTGGTGGAGAGAGCAGTGCAGGATCAGTGAGAAAAAAAAAGTTTCACCCCAGACAGATAGGGAGATAAGAGGAGTTCAAATTAATTCATGTTTGTGAAAAGCCTCAATGTGGATGTTTTGGTGAGCCTCGGGGGTCGGGGTGCAAATCGAGGTTTTTTAAGAGCCTGAAGATGGAGTATTTTGGCGAGCCTCAGTGGGAGTGTAAATCGAAGTTTTGGAGAGTCTCAACCCACCAAATATCCACCATGTTCCGACGCCACTGTTTTGGGTTTGGCTTTGTTGTCTGGGCATGAACAAATTCGTGACCTTAGCAACACTGGATGCCTTATATGTTCAACGCATATGTCCATGGTTGATGACTCTGAGTGTATGTATACGGTTACACTTCTGTTTATTTTGCATGCAGAATTGTGTATTCGTACTTCTAAATATTGTGATAGAAGCCTAATGCGATTGAATTTAGACTAAGATTAATCGTGGCATGCGGGCAATCATTTTATAGAATGTAATCTAGGTTATCGCACCAAAACCGGAAACCAAAACATTACTTCATAGCATGAGGTGTGTACCTCTTCTACCACTTCCCATTTCATTTTGAATGGTTTCATCTGAATATCCTTGATCGAAAATATAAACGATAATTTATGTACCTCCACACATGAAAAACATGGATTTTGATGGCATATTTCAATTGAACATTAACCGTGGACTTTGAAGTGTACATGTCTTGAATATTTATTCATTAATGACGTGATATATTTTCATAGGTGAACATATGTTAATTATGCCTTACATAAATAAAACAAATATAGTTAGACCCCACTATGATTTAGTGTCTTTAGTTTATGATAAAATATCTAAATCGTAAACTAAAATAATATTGTCTATAATTATTATACCAAACCTACATATAAAAATACAAAATGCACAAGCGAGGTAGCTAATCGTTGTTCCTAGAATGTAGTTTTCAATTTTTGCTAAGGGATCATCTCATAACGACGATGTCCGATATAGATTTAACAAGATTGCCATCCAGAAAATTTTTGGCTTATCGAGAGTCCAATACTTTTTATCTACATGTATCCCGCCTTTTTAAGGTGTGTGTCGATTTTATTTTTAAACATATTCACGCTACTAGCACCAACACAATCAGGAGATAATCTGTTCCATTCATTTACAGTCCTTTGTGAGAATGAGAACTTTCTTATATCTAATCTACACTGCTCCTTTACTAATGTAGCTTCATGTCCTCTGGTCCTTCTATTTTTCTTAACTGAGAAAAAAATGTTTCTATCAATATTTTCATAACCATTCAATATTTTAAACACTTCTATGTGATCTCCTCTCAATCTCCTGGTCTCTAATGTTGTTAAACCACATTCTTTTAGGCGTATTTCGTAACTAAGATCCCTCAGATTTGGTATCATTTTAGTCGCTCTCCTCTGTACTCTTTCTAGCATATCTATGTCCTTCTTGCGATATGGCCTCCATGCTTGTACACAATATTCTAAATGAGGCCTCACTATTGTTTTGTACAGCGGTACTATTAATTCTTTTTTCTTATACGCTATATTTCGCCTAATTAATCCAAGGATTTGATTTCCCTTTGACGCTGCAATTCCGCACTGCTCTGAAACCTTCATATCAGCACTAATGGTTAACCCCAAGTCCTTTTCTTTTACAGTAGTACTTAGAACAGTACCCCCCATTTTATATTTTACCTCTTCATTCCCATGACCTGTGTGGAGGCATTTACATTTCCCAAAATTGAACAGCATTTGCCACTTTTCAGACCATTTGATCAACCTATCAAGATCATCTTGTAAATGCTGTCTGTCTCCATCACTTTTAATCCTTCTAAACACTTTTGTATCATCCGCAAATTTTAACACCTTGCTTGTTATATCATCGTCCAAATCGTTGATATATATTAAGAATAATATAGGTCCTAGTACTGATCCCTGTGGTACCCCACTCAATACCGATTTCCAGTTTGAAGCCTCCCCATCAACTACTACACGTTGTCTTCTGTCATTCAGCCATTTTTCTATCCAGTTTATTATACCATTTCCTATGCCATGGGCCTTTAGCTTAAGGAGTAATCTTTGATGTGGTACTTTGTCGAAAGCTTTTTGAAAATCTAAATAGATGATATCTACTGGTGATCCCTCATCTACCCACCTAGTGATGTCTTCCAAAAAACATAACATATTTGTTAAGCATGACCTCGCTTTTAAAAACCCATGTTGAGATGGGTTTATCAAGTTATGTTTAACAAGAAAATCCACCATGTGATCTTTAATTAGTCTTTCTAATAATTTGCAAATCACTGATGTTAAACTCACTGGTCTATAGTTCTCTGACTTGTTTCTCGAACCTTTTTAAATAACGGTATAATGTTTGCCTCTTTCCATTCTAAAGGAACCACTCCCTCTTCTAATGACAAATTGAAAACTGTTGCAAGCGGTACGCTAATTTGTTCTACAATTTCCAATAGTAGTTTGGGCGGAATCCCGTCCACTCCAGGTGATTTATTATCCTTCATAGCCCTTATTTTCTTAGCTACCATTTCCGAGGTTACAACTAACTGTCCTAAATAGTCTGAATCTGCCCCCTTGAACTTAGCCTCTGGTACTGGCAGTGAACTAATATCTTCCCTGGTAAACACTGAACTAAAATACTCATTCAGGTCTTCTGCCATTAAGAATCCCTCTGATATTGTATTTCCAGCACTATCTTCTAGAGGACCGACCTTATCCTGAACTTTCTGTTTGCTTCGAATATACGCATAAAAACTCTTACTGTCATGTTTTATATTACTAGCTAATTTTTTTTCATAGCTTCTCTTTGAATTTCTAATTTCAGCTGTAGCTTGATTAAGTGCTTCTTTATAAATGTTGTAGTCTTCATCATTTCCAGTACATCTATATGACTTCCACATCATTTGTTTATACTTAATTTTTCTAATGGCTTCTTTCGATAAGTGTTTCTTTTTAGACTGTTTCCCTTGTTTTTTGAAAGGTACAAATTTATCGACTATGCACTTAATTTCACTATTTAAGATATTCCAGCATTCGGTTGCTGTCTTATTCTTCAGTGTGTTATTCCAGTCTATCTTTGCTAAATATTTCCTCATGTCCTTATACCTTCCTTTGTGGAAATTTCTCCTATACTGCTTTTTACTATTCCTTTCTGATTTTACTTTGATGGTAAAATGTATCTGGTTGTGATCACTACTCCCCAGTGGCTCACATATCTTGACATTGTCAACTAATTCTTTCTGTGAGGACAAAACTAAGTCTAACACATTCTCTCCCCTGGTTGGTTCTAGCACATGTTGAGAAAGGAAACTATCTTGTACTAAAACTAAAAACTTGTGGTCCTCACTCCCCATACTCTGTAGAGATTTCCATTGTATATGCCCATGGTTAAAGTCCCCCATAATAATACAGTTCCGTTTGCTTACTTCCCTTATAGCGTTTTGTATTTTTTCATTCTCTTCTATGCTTATGTTTGGACTTCGATAAACTAACCCAACTGTTAACGTTGAGTTTCCTGTAACTATGTTACACCAAACAGCTTCTTCGCAATCTGCTTCTCTTTCTAATTTTATTTCATAAGCCTGGATAGATTCTTTAATATATAAAATAACTCCACCTCCCTTTCTTCCTATTCTATCTTTCCTAAACATTACATATCCTGTTAGTCCCAATTCGGCATCTGATATATCAGTGGTGGCCCACGATTCGGTTATACCTATTATGTGAGGGTCAATATCTTCTACCATAATGTTTAGTTCACTTCTTTTGTTTACTATGCTCCTTGCATTTAAACAAATGCATTTATATCCTGATTCAGAACAGTTTTCCAGGCTGTTCTTTGCCGATTTATTTCTGCTGTCTTTATCTATGCCTCCAGTTTCAGGCTTCTCTGTGAATCCCCCCTGCGAATCTAGTTTAAATAGATGCAGCCTGTCCCACTGTCAACAGATTGCAGCAAGTTCTCTGAGAAAACTGCTGCCCCCTTTCCACTTAGATGTAGGCCATCTCTCATGTACATATCTTCCCTCCCAACAAAGTATCCCCATAAATCTACGAATCCCACCCCCTCTTCTTTACACATCTGCTCAACTAGTGCGTTGATCGCCATCCTCTTGCAGTTTCTATATGTCGGCCCCCTTCCTCCCATTACTGGCAAAATTCCTGAGAGGATAATCTGTTCTACTCTTGTCTTCTTTAACTTCTTCACTGTCTGTACTTCTGAACTATCCCAGTTGTTCCCTCCCTCTCTGCGTTATTTGTCCCTACATGTACTAGTATAGACCCTCCCTTGCCATGCCCCAGTACCTTCTCTACCCTTTCAGTTACATGTTCTATCCTAGCCCCAATTATAAAACGGAATTATTTTCGTTTGAGGGAGGGGGTATGAAGCAGTTTCATTTGGCGTCGGACATCGATTTTTTATGCTTCTGACCGGCACTGCTAATTATACTGGTATCATCACATTAATGTTTACAACATTTCATGTGAGGGAGAGGGTGGGGGGCTGAGGCAAGATGAAAGTAATTTCGCCTGATATTAAACATCGACGTTCTGAGATGATCCCCAAGTGAATCGAATCGTAGACGCACCGTGTACCTCCCTGTAGACCTGCTACAAGTAATCTACTTCCTGTAATTTTCGGCTGATTATTTATTACGTGGCCCAATAGCGCTGGTAGCCTGATTTGAGTGGGCCTATTTATTGACACAGTTAATTGTACTTACGCGCAATGCTGCTTTTATGTGCTACTACGGAACCCAGATTAAGTAATTAAACGTCACTGCATTTGTATCGAAGATCGTCTCACGGAATATATGTCAGTTTTTCCCAGACTTGGAAATATTGGGGACCGGGTAGTAAACCAAAAAGCATAAATTATTAAAAGTTTATATTTTGATTCATATAAGGCATAAATAACATGTTTTGCATTCCGAACGTATATTATGTAATTAATTAATTAATACAAACACATTGGCTTCAAAACTGTTGGATAATGTTCAACTGAGAAATGCCATAACCTTCCCTGGTTTATCGTGTCTGGAGGCACACAAAATAGTGTTTATATTTGCGATCAGGGATATCCAGATGGAAACAATTTAACAAGTAAAACTGTTTCGGCCTCTAGTCTAGCTTTTGCAAGAGGCTGCCTGCCTGGCACCCATTTTTGTTTGGCTAAATCAAATCCAAGTAGACTTCCGTGACAATATTTAGAAGTACAAACACATAATATTTTGTTTACAAAAACTAGATGTTTAACCGTATACGTACGGTCAGCGTCATCAGCCATCGTCACACGCTCTGAACACAACAAGAAAAGTGTTAAATAAAATACAAATGGCTGCCTAAGTCTCGTTTTTGGCGTACGCATGCTCATTACGGCAGCTTTATAATTTATACCATCGCATCGCATGCTGATTACGGCAGCTTTATAATTTATACCATCGCACCGCGCATCGCATCGCATATCGCATTGCGCATCAGATCGCGTATCGCGCATCGTCCATCGCATCGCGCATCGTCCATCTCATCGCGCATCGCGTCATCGCACCATAGCGGTGCAGATTTCCAAACAAAAACGCGATGGCCCTTCTCGGCCATCATAACGTCCTTTAAGGGTGGGCGTACGTTCAGCTAATTATGGCATCCAGCACTTTGGCACAGGCGTGTTAGCATGCAGTGGCCGACTCCGCAATCCCCTAGCTGGACTTGTAAGTTGTAGATTTACTCGGCGACTGTACTGCTCAGTAGCATCGACACTTGTTTCGAGCATGCCGACCCTGTCCTGCAGTTCACCTCTGACTTCTATTTATAACTGGATAGCTAGCCTGCCAGTTTTACTGAGGCCCAGACCGCATTAGCGGCGATCTTGATTAGGACCATTCAATTAGTGGATAGCGCTGGTAGTTACACTGCCTACTCTGTCCGAGGGTCAGAGCAGACGGATCAGTTTCTGTAATAAAGTCATAAAACGTTTCCCTAGAATACTCTTGTAATCAGTGATTTAAAGGACACAAACACATGTTAATTAGGACTTCTTCAGAGTCAATTAAGTTCAACATGCTCAGAAGTGGATCTCTGTAAGAATTAACGACAGCTACACATGAATGCATGTCTCCATGCCATGCCCTCCCCTGACTATGCACTAGCATGCAACTGAAAACAAAAGGTATGTGTTAGCGCATATCCACATAATACAAGTTATTATTTATATCCTATAGACAGCACAGCAGAGCCAGAGAGTTGTGTTACAGTACTTAGTTCACACAATAGTAATATATATATTACTTTTGCGATCCATGGTATAGAAACCAACGAGAAGGTAACAGTAATCTTTTTCCATATGTGTTATGAATATGCAATATGGTGTATGTCGAGATTGTATATAGTGCCACATTCTGTCACACTTTTGGGGCAGATAATCTTCAAATATGAAATATAGGCCTACTTTGTGGACAATAGTTAGAAATGAAAGAACACTGAAGGAATTGCCTCACTTATACGGAGCTACTTTATGGAAAACGTCAAATTTTACAGATTGTAAATAGAGGTCAATGTTGTCTTTGGCGTCTATTATACTGAGCAAGCTAGTCATTTCTAATTTCAGGTCCCTCAATTCAGTCATTAAAAAAATTAAGGCATCGGGGTGGAGCGCAGCTTCGATTTTGTCTACCACCTCCTTGTCTCCGAGCATCTCCAGGGCGAAGGTGGCCTGTATAGCGTCATCTGCGTTGCCACTACCCTTTCTCTGCTTAGTACTAAGCATTGTGCTGTGTTACACACTATTGTCCGTCACGTTTGGCTGGCCCGTCACGGTTGGCTGGTCAGTAGACTGGTGTCGCTCAAGTGTACTCCACTATCGCCCAGTATATGTCGTGGGCAGCCAGAATGCCTCAATCCCAGCGCAAACAGAGAAGCTAAAAAACTCACCACTGGCACCAACCACTGACTTGCATCTGTCTCAACGAACACCCCACAGCAAGAACCTGCGATCAACTCATTTGCCAACAAGTCACGCAAGCGCCTGCCTGTCGCGCAAAACACGTCAGTCCAGCTCGGCAGCTATGTTCGGAAAATGTATAATATTATTATTATCCTCAGTTGACAGATTCTGAGAGAACCTTAGGCAAGTCCGTTCTTTCTACGTCGCTCCAATTCACTCAGCTTCTTATCTTCTTCAGCTCAGAACTCTATATCAGCCACACGTTTACATGTGGCTAGAGTAAGTTGGTTGTATGAGTGAATACCTGATTATAGACAGTGGTGGGTATGTTTGTACGATTAGTAATAAGTCCAACGTGAACGACTGCTTCCCAGAGAAGTCGAGATGGTATTGAACTCTCTCTCTCTCTCTCTCTCTCTCTCTCTCTCTCTCTCTCTCTCTCTCTCTCTCTCTCTTTCTATATATATATATATATAATATACATGCTTTTTCTATACTCATAAATCTGACAGAATTGAGTGGGGAACCCAGAGGGCGCCACGTATATGGTGATAATTGATGCCCCTTGTATGTTGCTCCAGGAATGATCGAGTGTAATTAAGCTAACTGTATGTAATGTAGATGGAGAGAGAGATCGAGAGAGTTTGTGTGCATGTGTGTTTGTGTGAGATCCTTCGTTCGTTCATGTGTGCGTGCGTACGTGTAGGTGTTTGGATGTGTAAATGTTGAGGTACATCTAATTTGTACCGGTAGTTATATATATTATATAGTTATATATATATATATACATATATATATATATATATATATATATAAATTATAGGTAAGTTCTTATATAGCGCAGTATCCCGTCCACAGGACTGTACAAAGCGCTTTACACTTTACACCCTGGCAGACCTGTTCAATCGAACACCATCTCGACATCTCTAGAAAGCTTCAGCCACGCTGCAATTAATGCGCGAAGACTATCCGTACACAAATATCCACCACTGTCTATAGCGAGGTACTCATTCATACAGCTTAGTGAACCGAAGCAACGTAGAGTAAACTAACTTGCCCAAGGTTCAATACTGTCGGATTCTCTCAGTCGAGAGTCCGAAGCTCATGCCGCTGCGCTACTACGCTCCGTTTTAATATTTACGTATGCTAGCTGAGTTACCCGGCGTTGCCTGGGGGAAAAGGCAGTCATATGTACTAGACACCCCAAACCCATCCCAAGTGTTTCCAGCCTACCCGCATTAACAAATGGTAACTGGTCACTGGCCTAGTTATTAGTACAACCTTTTTAATCTCAATCGCTCACCCGTCTAACTGACGTAACAAGCAACAGCGGATGCTGGGTTGAAATTCCAGCCCGATACATGCAAAACTAACGGAGATCTTGGTCTTGGCCAACACTCCTTAGGAGTCATACGGTCAGGGCTGGGTGCGCATGTTAGTTGGGTTATTAGTCGTGTATTAAAGTCTGGCTGAATTTCTGTAGATCTGTAATGTTGACTATTGAATCTGGTAGGGAATTCCAATTTTGTATTGTTCGGGGGAAATAGGAACATTTATAACAGTTCTTACTTAGATAGACTTGCGGCTCCCACGTCTAGAGACTCACGAGGCAGTCAAAGCACGACATCCAGATATGTCGTTTGCTCCTACTTTTGTTGACCAGCTGTAAGTCGAGGTCGATTGTTTGGAACCAGCTCATTATTGGTCGTCCCCTCTTTCTCTGGCCAGCTGGTATCCACCATTGCGCTTGTTGGGCAGGTCTGGTAAGTGGGAGCCTTGTGACATGGCCGAGCCAGCTCATTCGTCTTCTGCTGATAGTAGATGATGCCAAACGTTGTCCGGATCGTATCCGGACATTTATGTTCGCCACATGGTCGCTCCAGTGTATACCCAAGATCTTTCGCATGCATTTAGTGTCGAATGCATCAATTTTGTTTTCTTGGCTTGTTTGAAAGAGGGTTGGTATAACGTTTGAGTTTTAAAAGCGAAGTTTAGATTTCAAGGTAAATTTCTTGTTGTTTCAAATTTTCGTCAACTAGTCGAAGGCTGCTGACGCTTTCCCAACTCTGCAGTTTAGTTCATGATCGATGATTCCTTGGTTGTTGGTGGAGCTGCCAAGGTACTTGACGTTTTTGACTGTCTCTATTTTTTTCTTGTTGATCAAAACGTATTTTGGTGGTCGATGCTCCCCTGTCATAATGTTTTTGTCTTCTTTTCCCTGATGACAAGTCCCAAGCCAACAGTGTATCTGCTGACTGATTCCACGAGACGTTGTAGGCCCTGGGTGGCGTCTAAGAGGGCAACAATGTCATCAGCAAAGTCTATGTCTGATAAAAGCTCCTCCTTAACCCACACAATCCCTTCATTGCCTGTGGTTGTTAGCCGCACGACCAGACGTTGGCCACAGCAAAGAGGAGGGGGGGGGGGCGGTGGGAATGCAGCCTTGTCTGACATTAGTCATCACATGGAACCAGTCGCTGTAGCCATCTTCTGTTTTTACACGATATCTCGAGTTTTCATATATCTTCTCGATTAATTGCTGTTACACTCTTTTGTGGGATTTCATACGTGGTTAATAGGGTTGAATACTTAGCTATTTGGATGCCATGGTAGGCGTTGTACGGGCTGGAAGAGGGTTTCGACAGGCAAGGATAGGTGACCATAGATGGCTTTGTGGAATATGATGAGGCGTATGTTTGTTCGTCTGGTTGTTATATGTTGTAGGTTTATTTTTTTTATTTCTTACACGCATCCAGTTTTTCTGGATGTATAATCGTCAAGGCAAAAGCGAGCTGCACGTCTTTGGACCATTTCTATTTTGTTTATGAGGACATGGGTGTGGGGGACCCACACGGATGATGAGTATTCTAAGAGTGGTCGGACAAGGGTTGTATAGGCAGTTGTTTTGATGTTTCTGGGGCACGAGTAGAGATTGCGTCTGATAAATGCTCTAGGTACGGTTTGTTGAGGTTGTAATCTGATGGATGTGTTTGTTCCAAGTGAGATATATTTGGTGGTAATTACTCCAAGATAGTGATGACTGTCGGATTCCTGTAGTGTTGCGTTTCCTAGAGTATAATTAAAATGTTTTACGTTTCTTGCATGGGTTAGTCTCATCACAAAGCATTTTTTTGGTTAAAGGTCATCTTCCAGTCGTGTTCCCATTTTGCTAACTCATTTAGATCTTTCTGTAGTTCTTGTGAGTCAGACTGATTATTGATTTCTCTATAGAGGACACAGTCATCTACAAACAGACGGACTGTGGAGTGCATATTGTTAGGTAGATCATTGACGTACATCAGGAAGAGAAGCGGTCCCAACACCGTGCTTTGCGGTACACGTGATATAACATTTGTTCAGGTGGAATGTTCTCCACCGACCACCACTCTCTGTTCACGGCACTTGAGAAAGTTAGAGATACAGGCGTGTGTTTTGTTTTGGTGCCATATCTCTTTAATTTATTTAGGAGTCGGTTATGGGGAACGGTGTCGATTGCTTTTGAGAAGTTCATTATTTCATGTCAACTTGGGATTTACTATTTAAATAATTCGCTAGGTTATGTGTGGTGAGTATTAACTGAGTTTATGTGGAGTGTTTAGTGCGGAAGCCGTGTTGTTTGTCTGATAAGACTGTGTATAGGTCGAAATGGTCCATTATGTTAGAGTAGATAATGTGTTCGAGGAGTTTGCAACATATTGAAGTTAGGGAGATGGGGTGATAATTTGATGAAAGGGACCGGTCTCCCTTCTTGAAGATTGGAGTGAAGTTAAATTGGCACGTAACCATGAGAGGGGACGTTTTCCAAACTTTCACCATGGTTTTCCCAGTTCTTTTACCTGTACAATCCTACGTGTTAGTCCACATAGAAGTAGTATACAGACGGCCAGTTCTTTTACCTGTACAATCCTACGTGTTAGTCCACATAGAAGTAGTATACAGACGGCACAACAGTTCATCTTGGATTTGAGCGTGGTAATTACAATTTGCATAAAATCTCAATATTAAAGTATAAAATCACAGTAATTATATAATCACAGTCGATTTAGTCACAGTAGTCTTCAGTGTAAAATTGCAGTAAATGTAAATCACATTTCCTATAAATATAAAGCTGCTGTAAAATATGACATAAAAATCAAGTTGGTAAAAAAGTAAAAGTAATACAAATAATAATTGCTCTAATAAACGTTGAATATCGGTGATTTTTTTTATAGGCTGCACTGTTTAAAATCTAACAGACTAAAGGAGAGCGTGTGTGATTTTGTTACAGGACGCTTTGTGCAGTGCAATTAAAATGTAGGTCTTCGCCCTGGTTGGGGGCCCAGGGCGATTCTGGATAAAGAGCGTCTTGGTGAAAGCTAGGCCTGATAGTAGACAGTTTATTGTATATTGTGTTTAGTGTTGGATTTTAATTGGTTACTGACAGCCTATACTTCGGACTTTTAATTTGTGTGTGTATATATTTATATATGTATATATATATATATATATATATATATATATATATATATATATACGCAACATGCGGGGTATATATAAATATATACCTCGCATGTTGCGTATATATACGTTAAGTCTGAGAGAATGCGCTATATGTTGAGTTGTTTTGGTTTTGGGTGGTTTTGGTTTCGCGCTTTATGTAATATAGATGTATATATGTGTGTATATATATATATACATATATATATATATATATATATATATATATATATATAAAGTGTAGTTTGCGGCAATAACTAAGGTAATGCACGTTAAGTCTGAGAGAATGCGCTATATGTTGAGTTGTTTTGGTTTTGGGGTGGTTTTGGTTTCGCGCGCTTTATGTAATATGTAATATAGATGTGTGTGTGTGTGTGTGTGTGTGTGTGTGTGTGTGTGTGTGTGTGTGTGTGTGTGTGTGTGTGTGTGTGTGTGTGTGTGTGTGTGTGTGTGTGTGTATATATGTATATATATATATATATATATACCCCGCCTATAAACCCCATATTTGACCAAACAATATCTAGATCTCTAGGCGGGCAAACGGGAACAAGTAGGCAAAACAGGACGTACAGCGACTAATTTGCATATATTTAAATTAGGCTCTATCACATCTCATACAACTTTCAAAACGACAAGATGAATAAACTGACAAACTAAACAAGGAAGAGAGGATTGGTTCTAGCGAGTGACACACCCACTGATGAAATCCGCGTGAATCGAACGCGGAACGGAGCAGTGACCGAGACGCATGATGAAACAGGACGCTATTCTTGCTTGGCAAAAGAATAGTCTGTTAGAAAAATGAATTAATAAATTACAGTTCGAGATATACTTGTCAACTTTTAGAAATACGATTAAACCTGCTCCACATTAATTCGACATAGTTCTTGGCGTTTATCTAATGATTTTAGCAGCTTATATGTACGAGTACCAACATTATCGCGTATTGTAAATGACCACGGAACAGCGCTATGCGGAAAAGACTGTAGGTGACGCAACATCGTCAAAAAGACGGGAGTCAAGCACACGCTGCTTGTTAGAATTCGGTCACTTCACTGGATTGTCCGAATAGACATACGTCCAGAATTGTGAGTAGTGTCGTAGTCATTTTTGTGTCAGATTTTTCTCGCAGATGTTGAAAATGTGAGTGATAATTGGGAAATGTCAGTCGAGGACGAGGACTAAGAAGATCCAAGGACGCGCTTGGCCTTTGCTTTGGCATTGCTTGTTTTGATTGCAACGTGAGTAATTACGCTACATACATATTGCGTTCAAGGCATTATATCTATGACATAGTTGTGGATATCTTTGTATAATGTGTCGGAACATTACAGTAATCTTAATTGTTTCGTTTTAGAATTGTTTGAACTGTCCAAAAAGGAAAATGTCGGCACGTCTGAAGGAGAGTCTGATGTTAGAGTTGGTGCCGCCACAAGAGCACCCGTCAGCCAAGATCAGCGTCGTCGGAGTGGGGCAGGTCGGCATGGCCTCGGCGTACAGCATCATGCTCCAGGCGAGTGGTTTTAGGGTTCATATCGTACGCTAGACGGACGTAAAATAAAATATTGTTCGTAACTTTATACTCACGACCTGAAAATTTGTGCCAGGTAAAAAATCGTGCCACTAAATTATCATGTTGATCATGTTCGAACGGCGCTATTAAATAAAGCCTAGGCTTAAGTTAAGTAAGTTAACTTAACTAAGTAAGGGGTGGTATAGCAGTTAAATAGGGCATTTTTTAAAAGCGTGAGTTTAATCGTGTTTTGCTATTTTTTACTAAAATCTTATCAAATTCTTCCGTAAGATATTTATGTGTGGAATTTCTAACGCATATTCCTTCCATTTTTGCAAACAAACTGTTACAAAAGTTGTTTTGACTGAAGTACTTACGAAAATATTCCGGCGAAATCCAAATCTCGTCGAAGATGCTGGTGCCAAAAATCAAGGGTCCTATCTACACTGTGTAAATTGTGAATCAGTGCGAGACCACATGAATCAGTGCGAGACCACGCAGTGTATTAAAACAGGCCAAGAGTGTTAGAACACGAGATTTCAGTGCCCCAAATTTTGACCTGCACCAAATTTTTCGGTCGTGAGTATAATACAATTTTTTGTAGTAGAGAAGGCCATACTGAGTAAAAATATATTGATATTTTTTCTGCCCGAACACCTGTTTCCATGGTAACAAACAAAATGGCCACCAAATATAGCACATCAAAAATTGCAACACTGGAAGTAATAACGAAATCGTAATTTGGCTTGGACTGTTGTGTTATCCTGGATATTCTCTACAATCTGTAAACAAAATTCAATGTGTTTTAAATTTTTATATTGTATTTTCAATTTTTTTTATACAGATTATGGAGAATATCCAGGAGTACACAACAATCCAAACCAGATTACCATATCATTTATAGTTCTGGAGTTGTAAGTTTATGTTGTCAAAAAGGTGGTTTACTGTAAATGCCCATCAAAAATTGACTAATCGCATCGATTGCTTGAAAGAGCCATATCTCATCCATGAATAAAAGTATTTTATAGATATATGTATTTGTTATAAAAGGTACCTTTATTGATAGTAACCATACAAAACGACTGGAATATGGAAGACAATTTTTTTTGTATTTTTGTCAGAAACCACCAGTCTAGCTGCCATACTGCCCCTTGACCTATTTCAAACACTACCCAATCTCACACTAATTCACGTGATGCTCTGGCCACACAGCGATTTACACATCGCAGATAGGATGTATGTTTTTTATGCAGGCGTCTTTTACAAGATTTAGATTCCTCCAATTTATTTTCATAAGTAATTCACTCATAACAACTTTTCTAACATTTTGTTTGTATCAATTTGACGCAAGTGTTTGTTAAAATGGCAAAAATCAAATTGTGCCCCCACCAGTATGTATGCATACTTTCGGTAAGTGCCTTACTTTCACTTCTCTTTGGTTCTCAACAAGATCATGGCCCGGCACTACGAGATTTTGTTGAGTGGTGTGATGACTCGTACATAAAGTTTAATGTATGTAAGACCAAGGAGTTAGTAATAGATTTCAGAAAACACAGTTGAAGTCCTTAAAAAACCACCATTCTTGATCAAGAGATTGAAATTGTCACCAAGTACAAATACTTAGGTACAGTGTTTGATAATAAACTTAGATGGGATGACAACACTGAAATAATCGTCAAGAAATGTCAGCAGCGCCTGTACTTTCTCAGAAAATTAAACTCATTTTCTGTTGATAAAACAGTTTTAAACCTGTTTTACAAGTCTTATTGAGTGTTCTTTGCTTTTCGTTTATCAGCTGGTATTTCAACATGAGTGTTAAAAACAAGAACAGTTTACAGAAGTGTGTACGTGTCAGCTCCAAAATAATTGGAGAGACTTGGAGAGACATCACTCAGTTTTGTGAACAACAGGTACTTAGGAAGGCACACTCTATTTTAGCCAATGATAGTCATGCTCTATATCCCATGTTTGAGACTCTGCCATCGGGCCGCCGTTTTAGGTGCCCGTCGTGCAAAACAAACCGTAAGAAACTATCTTTTATTCCTGTTGCAATCAGTCTTTTTAACGATGTGAAATGAATGTAGTGTGTGTATGTTCTACATATTTAGCAGTTACAGTGTGAAGAAATGCACTCCATGTGGTCATATGATAAATTATTCTTTTGTGACCATGATGAAGTGTGCCAATAATACGATGTTACCAATGTTATATTTTAATATTTATATATATATAAAATATTATATATATATATTTGTATACACTGTGCCCGTCCAAACGACACTGTAATTGCACTTACAGGGATGAATAAAGTTGTATTGATTAATTATTGTTCCGAGGAGTGCAGATTGGTAGTGTTAACGCAAACAACTTTTTATAATTTACATCAACTAACATTATTTATTACTGCTCCTGGATTCAGTCATCTTCTGTATATATGTAGCACCATCCAGAGAGTGAGGATGTTTGTTAGTTGTAGTAATGTTTGCACTGTGTCTGTGTCAGGGCGTGGCGTCTGTCATCGCCCTGGTGGATGTGAATGAGGACAAACTGCGGGGTGAAATGATGGACCTGCAGCACGGTCAGTCCTTCCGCCAGACTGTCACCATCACTGCAAGCACAGGTATCTGTTCCACATACCCTACACCCCTCATCACCAGTGAAGTAGCCATCACTGGCCTTGACATTAAGATTTAAAAAAGTTAATGCCCAAATTTTGAGGAAATGTGCATAATTAATTAGCAATGCACACAGTTTGCAAGAACTCCACATGACGTCGCAACTAAAATAAGATGGTGATAAGATTTTGTTTCAATTGTAGTGCAGGGGTGGCAAGTGATAGAAATTATTTAAAATGACGATTGTCAAGCGGATTGCAACCAGTGGCCTGTTGAGCCAGTAAACTATGAAAACTAGCACAACTTGGGGTGAACTGGCCCAGCAGGTTCAGAAAAGGCACCATACCGATGGGCCAGTGTTATAATGTCTAGGCCTGCATCAGCCTGAACCAAGCATTTATAAAACAAGCATTTCATCGCATAACTAGTGATTGCTTAAGGGTAGCCACTACTCGAAAACGCCCATATAACCAATATGCCATATCTCTGTTAATATTGAACATATCATAATTTGGAGCACTGATTAGAAAAATGAATGGTATGTGATGTGTGAAATATGGGCACGTTGGGTTGTGTATTACCATGGCAATGAACGTTTCAAGTGAGATGGATTTTTACATCTTTGAAAATTATTCTGAGCTAACAACTGTACGTGTGATCATGCAACTGTCAAGAATCATTAGCTAGAATACTCCTTTGTGCAGTAAGGTGGTTTTGGGCAAGGATATCTGACTTCAGTGACTGTTGTTCAGGTTTGAGCATTTTTCAAGACGTCATGAAAAAAGCCCAAACCTAAAGTCTCATCTCACAACAGTCATTGCAGTCAAACTTCCTTGCCAAAAACCACCTTAGGAGTATTCTAGCTAATGATTCTTGACAACTGCATGATCACACATACAGTTGTTAGCTCAGAATAATTTTCAAGGATGCATGCCCCTCTATCACACTAGAAATGTTGATTGTCATGGCACTGCACAAGCAAATGAGCCCACATTCCATATATCATGTACTATTCATTTAACTAATTAGTACTCCAAAGTGCCTTTGACTAAGATATGTTCAGTACTAACAGAGATATGGCCAATGGCCATTTTCGAGTAGTGGCTACCCTTAAGGTTAAACTAAAAATAAATGGGCAGTGCTGACTGTTATACAGACAACTTTTGCTCGTTTTCTTCAATATTTGTGAGTCAATATTTCATTAATTTTATCAATCTTGTGTAGACAGACATATGGGCAATTTGTAAACTATATTAAATGATATATACTCTTAATCGTAAAAATGGTTTAAAATAGTTTAAAATGGTAGTTAAACTGAACATAACTTTAATAAAATGAAATTTAGCACATTAGTAAAGTAACACTTAGCCCAGTGAATTAACCCAAAATGAAGATAATGTGGGTGTGTTTTTAATTTTGAGACACTTCTTTTTAGATTTTACATTAAGGACAAACATTTGTTCCTACTAGAACCGATAGTTGGAACTAGTAAGTCAGAGCATAGGCGCCAGAACGTGGTGAATACGGAAGGGGAGGGGCTGAGGCCCTTCAACTGCACCCCTTTGTCAAAACATTGGGGGCTAAATTCCAGTGGTCTTCATGGACTGTTTGGGCAGTAGACGTAATTATTGGAATACACAATACTGTTAGGTTATAGCCGGTCAAAACCTATTAATACTATTGAAAGCCCAAAACTAACCCAACATACACCAAACTTCTCCTAGCTTATATTTAGCTCATACACTAATTTTACATAGTGATAGAATGTAAATATCTACTTGCTTAAAACAAGCATAGCTGGAGATTATGAAACATCAATGCTGAATTGTTGTGCAATTACTCTGAAGCAGTCCTTGTGGCACAACTCAAACTGAATTGACACACATAAATAAAAGCATGTGTATAACACTTATTAATTACTGTAAAATAAAAAAGTTCTTTATATGCACAAATATTCTAGAAACTATTTTGGCAGAAAAAAAGGTGTCCGTGTTCTTGAATAATTCACATAGACTGCGGCCTGACCCTAAATCTACGCTATGGAAACGGCCTGGCTATGCCGAATTCGAATACATTATCAGTTTAGGTTATAGGTTTTGACCAGGTTTTGACCACTTTTCAGAGAAAATGAGCCCGGTTTTAACCAGGTTAAAACTGGTCGGTTAAAACCGTTTGACCCTGATAATCGTTAAGGCAAAAGTGAGCTGCCCATCTGGACCATTTCTATTTTGTTGATGAGGACCTGGGTGTGGGGGTCCCACACGGATGATGAGTATTCTAAGACTGGTCGAACAAGGGTTATGTAGGCAGTTGTTTTGATGTTTTGGGGACACAAGCGGAGATTGCATCTGATAAATGCTATGGTACGGTTTTGTTGAGGCTGTAGTCTGATGGATGTGTTTGTTCCAGGTGAGATCTTTGGTGATACATATTCCTAGATAGGGATGACTGTCGGTTTCCTGTAGTCTTGCGCTTCCTAGAGTATAATTAAAATGTTTTACGTTTCTTGCATGGGTTAGTATCATCATAAAGCATGAGGCCCGCCAACCCAACCCCTGTTGGAAAGAGATTCAGTGAGAGAAATTCAATTGCTGTTTTACCAGCTCTTAAATAATATCATGTTTATCCTATCATCATCAATTGAAAAACCATTTGCATTGATAACTACATAATCCAGTTAAACATAGTTCACTTTCATTGCGATTGTGCAGTAACATGTCCACATATGAAATATATGCTGAGTCACAATTTGTTTCTAAACAGAACAACATGAAATAGAACGAACCTTGTTCTTAAATTATTTTATTTAAAATTTATTTTTTTGGATGATGAAACAATTAATAAGATCTTACACATTAAAATTGCAGTGTTTTACAGTTATAATTTTGTGCTAGCATTTTAAAAGCATGTGGGTGTCATTTTCTATACAATTTAACTTGTAATATCAACATTATATGTATGTATATATGTATATATATATATCATATGACTTACATTGTCTAGTTTATCAACATTACCATTTGTGTATAATAATTACACTTATTTCTGTAGCTTTTTCAATTAACAATTTGAAAGTATGAATTACATTGCTATGGCCTGTAACAGAAATAGATATGTTTATACTTTTTCTGGGTGACCACATTTCTGGTTGTTTTGCAAGAAGCATTCCAAGCACAACTCTAATAAATCACATTAATGGCCCTATACTCCTTGACCCATTTGCAACTGTGTCTGACAGTTGCAAAACTCTTTCCCACATATCTCTGTCAAATGTAGATGTTGCATCTTTGATATACCTATCTTGGGAAGCGTGTAACACAGTAATTTGGCTTTGACACAAGGCAACATGTAACACCTAAGACAATTTCCAGCTAATAAAATATTAAGTAATACATCGGGTCAGAGACTTTGTTTCTTATTTTGGCCGTAATATATTTGTTCTTAGCAATGGATAGTGGTTGGTGGATATTTGTGTACGTAGTCTGCGCTCAGTAATTGCAGCATGGCTGAATGCTTCCCAGAGAAGGTGAGATGGTGTTCAGTTGAACAGGTCTGCCTGGTGGAGCTTTCATGGAACTGTGGATAATGAAAAGAAATATTAGGCTGTAAGACAAAGTTTTGTTTTGTTTCTTTCTGTTATGACAAGCATATATTGTTGCAGATTACAGTGTGACAAGGAACTCGAAGGTGTGCGTAATCACTGCGGGAGCGAGACAGAGAGAGGGCGAAACGAGAATTGACCTCGTACACAGGAATGTTGAGATATTCAAACGTATGTATACATTGGTAGGGATGAACCACAAAGTTAACTGTCAGACAGATCTACATGCTTTGATTTTGACAATATAGTAAGTAATGTTTCAAATAACGGTGTTATTGAGACTCGTAAACACATAGAATGTCACTAACATGGCAGCCACCTTTATTTCAACAAAACAACAAATGTGTATCATATAATGTAATTAATACTATTAGTATGTTGATCAATTGTATAAATTTAGGTTTCAACATTTTAAGTAGTAACGTTGGATGAAGTTATATTTTCAGATATTGTTTCTCTCGCACCCAAATCTCATGTAATGTTTGAAGAATTAATATTGTAAATAAGGCTGATATTTTGTTGGTTTTTTAAATATTTATTCAATCCATGTCATGTCAAGTAAAATGTTAGTTGTTATATTTCCTAGAATAATTGGTCCTGATGGTGATAACTATTTGTATGATTTCACATATTATTACACTTATGTGCATGGGTGTGTAAATTGGCTATACCAATCGTGCCATGTCGTTGTTAAATTACATCTATTCTCTTTTTAGACATTATCCCGAATCTGGTAAAGTACAGTCCTGATGCAATCCTGGTAGTTGTGTCTAACCCAGGTATGGATATAATGTTGTTGAGAGATATTACCATGAGTTTATTTGTTTACCCTTGTCATATTTAGGTGTGTCACAAAAAAGCTTGCATATTTCAGCCATCTATAAATGAAAACAGGATTATCCTGGTAGGTCAAATAAATGTCATAACCCCTTTCCTAACTTAGCTGTTTTCATGCCATGAACCATCACTTGAAATTTACACATTTTTTGTAATATAAATTTTGCTATTATTTACTTTTCCTTGGCGTCCTTTCCTGCACCTTGGTGGTCATCAGTTTTGTGTTGTAAACAGCTTTGTTTTATTTTTATAAGAATAGTTTAATCCAATTATTTACCCTTAATTGTATTAGCTCGATCACAGCATTTTCTATATACAGAGTACCGGTACTCTCGCAGTAAGGCATTCTTATATAAGGAACATCCGCTTACCTGTTTTGGCATGCATTGTGTTATATATTTTTGAATACAGTCACCTCGCTTTTGGTCACCTTGGTAACACAGCCACCTGGCAATTAAGGTCAACATGGGATGATCCCTAATTTGTTCCATGTGAAGTAAAGTATTGGAAATTGATCCCGCTGATATCGTCATCTCGCTATTCCGGTCACTTTTGCCCAGTCCTACGAGTGATCGTAATAGCGAGGTTTGACTGGATTAGGAAGATTGGATGTAAGAAGCAGGTTGACGAAGTCCCACTGTATTCCTCATTGCAAACGTCCTTTGTACAGCACATCAACTTGATAAGTTTGTGTTGTGTAGCTTATTTGCCATGTTGACTGATGCTAGTTCATGTCCTCTGTTCCCAGTTGATATTCTCACATACGTTACATGGAAGTTGAGCGGTTTCCCCAAGAACCGTGTGTTTGGCAGTGGCACGATGCTCGACTCTTCCCGTTTCCGCTTCCTCATCAGTCAGAAACTGGACATCGCTCCTCAGAGTTGTCACGCCTACATCATTGGGGAACACGGGGACACGAGTGGTACGTCTCAATGTGTAATAAATAAAATCTTTATTCTTGCACATTAAATATGGCAATCGTGTACTGTTTAGAATACCGTAATTTCCGTAATAATACGGCTGACACCATCATCATCATTTAAAATATTACATGTCTTTAAACCATTTCTGATTAATAAAATTTTTGATCAAATATTCACGTTTGATATTGTTTCGTTAAATACACCAGCCTGTCACACATGGCCAATATCATACGCAGACATGTCATCAGTTGTATTACGTTCAATTAGGATATGACTGTAATTTGCACTACAATTTGACCATGGATTTTCAATAGATAATTTAGTAACGCTGCTTGTAACTGGTGAATTGTGGTTCATAACTTTAGCATCTGTGAGAAAAGGCAATTATTAGACAGGGAAAATGGTTGTACGTATCGACTATTGTAAGTCAACAAAATTGTATATAATTATATATATATATGTATACATATCAGGGCTCGAAATTCAATTTGTCCATTAGCCCGAGACAACTGGATTTTCCACCGGATAAGTGAAATTGCAACTACTGGTTGTCCGTGGGACAACCTAGCTGTTTACAGCCAGGACAACTAGAAAATCAGTACTAAGTTATCCGTTCTCTAAAACATCTGGCATACAATAAATTTCTTCAGTACATGTTGTTCTCTAATGATGTTAAAAAAAAAAACCCACAAGAAATACAGAATAACTGCATTAGTACGACTATGTCTATGGGATGTAGTCTGTAGACTTGGAAGCGTATGAGAATTTCTGCTTTTTATTTTGTTATTGAGTGAAGTTGTCTGAATGAAATAGCATTCATTCTATGGGAATCTAATCAGGTTTTTGTTAAGAGCCAGGGCCCAGGTAATTTACCTGGCTATGGTGCTTGTTAACGAATAACGCCGTCGCTGGTACCAATAGGTAAACAGCACATTTTTGGGCACAACATTTCAGCATAAAAGTCCGGTGAACAGATTAGCACATCGACCATGATACGGAAACAGAGACAAGTGATAAGGAGTTACAATATGGATATCTTTCGCAAATGTTTCTTCAGATTTTTATGAAAACTGCATGTTTTTATTATTGGCACGATTGTTGACAAGACCATGTTACTCGTAGTTCGTGGAAAGCCTGTCAAGCATGTAGCAGACAGATCGGCAGCTACCCCACGCTTAGCGGACACATCAGCAACTTAAGCCCTAGCGCCACTAGTTTCACAGTAATAAGTGGTGTGTGCATGGCCATTGGTGCATGTGCATTTGTTATCATCATTCATGGTAGTCTGCAATAACATTATAAAGTACATGCTTTTTGCAACTTAATATCAATGTGACTTCAGAATGGATAAAATATAAAAAAAATTTTTTTGCAAGATACATTTCCTATTAGTCATTCCATTTCAGATAAGAAAAGATGAGTTTTCAACTCTACTGATTTCACCTGACAATGACCTGGGGGGTGCACTGCCTTGAAAAGTACTGGGAATGGGGGTTGTTTGTGCAGTTCACTGCCCATTTTGCTGAAAGGTGACGAGTCACTGGCGCTGTCTGATTTGTCTGCCTATTCTAACAGCTGTTTTCAAACATAACCATGACATTATTTTCATAGAATATTTTGTTTGCCATGACAAAACATGTGAAATCAAAGCACATGTCGTTGTCAAATACTTGTGAAACCCTTTTTGTTTCATTGCAATGAATGTTTTCTGTGTGAAACACTAATTTTCTGGTCATTAAAATTATCACATTGACAGTTCAACAAACATAAGTGTTTATTGTTTGTCTTCACAGCACCTATTCCCTGTCTCTATCTACAGGTGTTCCAGCGCCATCATGGTCTAAACACACAATTATGTAGACTTGTATTAAAGAAACTTGATATAGCTATCTCTCTCCCTGTGCTGCTTTCAGTAAAGACACACTGGAATCTCAAAAATTATGTCATAATTTCATCATAATAGGGCAGCACTGTTCTTCTCTGCTAAACATAAAAGTATATCATGCATTGCCTTTGATAGGGTTATCAGCACACACTATATAACTGTGTAGTGTATTACTGTATATGAGTGGGAACACTATGGTACATTGGCTACCTATGGTAAATAGTGTTACAGATTTAAAATAGCAAAAACAAAAATAATTATGGAGAAGTAGCTTTTGAAAGTTAGTTTTTCATGGGACAAGTGAATTGTTGATGGACAAGTGAACTTTTGGTTCTACTTGTCCGCTGGACAAGTAGATAATTTGATGGATTTCGAGCCCTGTATGTATATATATATATATACGTATATATATATATATATATAGTTAGTTAGTCACAATAGTAACCCATTGTAGGTGCTAGTCATGTTAATTTAATAAACATCGATATATTAAAATTCCACTGTTAATTTGTTTTCAAACAAGATACCACAAATAATTGATTATTATTATAATAATTTGTTGTTAGAAATCAAATTAAACTGGAGACATATCCCTAAGTATACCATTATGTAAGACATATTATGTGGTAGAATGTAGACATATCTTGCTCTTTGTGTGCAGGCTTTGTCATTCTTTCTTTCAGTCATTCTGGCAGAATTGTTGATAGAAATATCAGCATTCTCTATCAAGGTGTTTTGTATTTAAGATTTTTGAAAACCTGGACAGTTGTGTTGAAGCACTAATCAAGTGACTAACATGTTGTTTATTATTGGTTTAATTCAGTTCATTTGTTAGTTGAGTTTACTGTCATTCTTTTCTGTTTTTGTCAAAAAAAAGAAACGTACAATTATCATTACACTGTTTATGTATTCCTTGTAAATTTATTATGTATGTGTTGGTTGCCATTAACTAATGCCAGTATTTCATCACATTCCTTGATTCATCATCACCACCATTGTGCAGCCTTAGTGTCCCATGTTTGGGCGAAGGCCTCAGCATGTCGTTTCCAAATCTGCCTGTCTTGCGCTATCTTGCCAGATGGTGCCCTTCCAGTACTCATCTAGTTCGTTTCGCCACCGTCTCGCCGGTCTTCCTATAGATCATTCCCCTTCATAAGGTCTCCAGGTTGTGATACGCAATGTCCATCGGTTATTTTGTAGTCTGCTGATGTACCCTGCCCAGGTACACATCTGTCTTCTGATTTGTTCTATCACGTCTATGACCTTTGTCTTCTGTTTTACCCAGATGGTTGTTTTTCTCTCCCGATATGTGATGTTTAACATACTTCTTTCCATCTTTGTTTGTGCGGCTGCTAGCTTGTTCTTTGCCTGGATGATGAGTGCCCATGTTTCCATGCCGTATGTCATCACTGGAAGTACGCATGAGTTGAAGACTTGTCTCTTCAAGCAGGTTCCAAAGTTACCCTTGAAGATGTTGCGGTGCAAATACTGTCCAGCCGGCAGTGATCCTTCTTTGAATCTCCTTGTCTTGGTTTTTGTCTCTGATACTGTATCGCTGTCCGAGATAGACATAGCTTTCAACGTTCTCTATTTTGGATGTGTTGATATATATTGATGTGTCATTTTCTAGCATCACTTTTGTCTTGTTTTTCACTTTCATCAGCTAGCTCCTGTAGCATGTTTTGTAGTTCTTGGGATGTAGTAGCACATATAGGTATTTCGTTGGCAAAGCAAAGATGGCTGAGATATTCTCTGTCTATCATCAAGCCTCTGGTTTCCCAGGCTAGTCATCGGAATATGCTTTCGAGTGTTGCCGTGAACAGCTTGGGTGATATGGTGTCACCCTGTCATACTCCTCTCTTGATGTTGATCTTGTTGCTCTTTTTGTGTAGGTGGACTGTCACCGAGCTGTTGGTGTAGATGTCTTTCAACTTATTCCTTTCAGCCTTGATGTCCAGTTTGATGTTGCTCATTATCACTTCCGATGTTGACTTGGTTGATGACAGTTACGTCAGTGACCATATCTGGCCTGTTTGTCAGGATGTTGTCAATTTCGTTCTTTGTTTCTCCTTTTGGGCTTTCCCTGTCCATCTCCTCCCTGCTTTCTTCTGGAACATGGTATTCATGATTTTGTACTTTCTTGATGTTGCCCATTCTACCATGGTGTCACCTCTTTCGTTTCTCAGACCTAGAAATGTTTGTTCGTTTCCCTACTTGCGCATTAAAGTCTCCCATCACTATCGTGTAGTGGGTTGACTTTTCTAAGGTCTCATCCACGTCATTGTAGAAGTTGTCTGTGTCTTCTTCTAAGTATTATGTTGTTGGTGCATATACTTGTAATATCTTCAGTTTGTAGTGCTTTGTTATACATGTATAGAACAAGTTCTGCTACTCTGGGGCTGATGCTGTTAACCCTCACTATATTGTCTTTCCATTTCTTGTTTCTACTCCTGCTTGGCCATTGTTCGCCACGGAATGGTATAGTAGGTGGCCACTTTGTAAGGTAGGGAAGCATTCCTCTCTTCTTCGGACTTCTCTAATCCCGAACACATCCCTAACCAACTTGGTTTCCCCAAGTTCTTCCTCCAGTTCTTCTTGTATCTGTTCATCTCTTAGTAGTGTTCTTACGTTATGTGTTGCTATCTTCGGTCTACTTACCATCTCTCGGTGGTTTTCTTGACCCAGAGATTCTTAGCACCCCCTGCATGTAGCCCTAGTTGACCCGAACCACCTCCTTATTCATAGACTCTTAATGCTGCTGGGGACTGGGGGCCTTGGCTTCATTATACTTTACATGCTGGTGTTGTTGGCCTACCCTTTCACACTGGCCAAGCAGGAGTAAGCTTTCTCATAAATACGGGTTGGAAGGGGGACGACATACGGTGAAAAAAATTGCCCAAGTCTCGACACGGCAGCCGAACCAGTACCGAGCCACTGCCCAGCTGGCGCCGGGATTCGAACCCCGGTCCCTCCAGTCGAGAGCCGGTACTCTAACCACTCTGCCACTGCACCCCAGTTCCTTGATTAAAAGTTTAACAAAAGTATTTCCAACAATATTTTCATAACCTTTCAATATTTTAAATGTAATCTTCTGGTCTCTGTTATCTCTCACTCATGTCATTGGGGTAAATTTGACTCACTCCAACCATATCTCCTAATGTCCTATTGCCAGTTTCAACTGTATTGATTCTATCTCCACATTTTCCTTCAGACAGTCAATGAAATTGAAAGCGGGTCTACCGTGTCTTGCCTAGACTATACTCTATTATACGTTATAACTAATGTGGCTGCTGCTGTGTTTGCAGTGGCCGTGTGGAGTGGGGTCAATGTCGCTGGGACACATCTACTTGACGTGTCTCCTTTGGCTGGAACAGACGAAGATCCCGAACACTGGGAGCAGATCCACAAGGACGTTGTCAATAGGTGAGTACTGTGTAGTTGTCACTGAACCCAATCATGGTCAGGTAAGTACATACACAGCAGGTAGATGGCATTTTTTTATTTGAGCAAACAGTAGTTTTTTCTACCCAAAGTATAGAATGGATCTTACTGAGTTAATAATATATTGGACTCCCGTTGACATGGTAACAAACATGTCCACCATTTTGAGCAAATATTTGCAAATTTGGAAATCTAACTTCTCAGATATTCACTTGTTCAACTGAAGGTACTCTACTTCAAAAACAAATTTCAGTTCAGTAAAATATATTTCTACAATATACAGGTTTGTTTAGTACCTTCTTAGCAGCAGTTAAGTAGCAGTTAAAATATCAAAATTAAAATCCAGTATCTCAAAATGAGTATTGGTGCAACGAGGCATATTGCACTCTGGGAAGAATGACATGAAAAACACTTACAATACTAATGAAATCACAAATAATAAAGATATGTTTTATTTGTTTGTGACACTTCACAACATATTACTATATCAGCTGCTAGTAATAAGAATTATTAAAACATTCATACAGCTCAATAATGATATAGTAATAATACTAATAAATAATTTAATGATTTAGTGAAACATTATAAAATATAAAGATTAAGTAAAAAATTTGTAAAATAATGTTAAATCAAGACTCGTGTGACTTATCTCACCGTAGTGCCTATGAGATCATCCGACTGAAGGGCTACACAAGCTGGGCCATTGGGGTGATGGTGTGTACCCTCTGTAACACAATCTTGAAGAATGAGCGCAAAGTCTACACAATGTCAACTGTTGTGAAGGTATTTGCTAGCCATTAGCCAACCATTGGTGTAACACTGACTGCTGCTGTTATCTACAAATGAAAATGGTGTGCATGCGTGTGTGTGTGCATGTATATGTACATGTGTGTTTGTGTGTGCGTGTGTATCTATGTGTTTGCGTGCGCATGTGTTTGGAGTTAGAAAACAATGCTAAGGGTAGTTACCGGCAGGCTGAATCTAGAAATAAACAGTTCAGTGGTGGTGAAATGTGTTGTAAATGTTCACATCTGTCTTGGAAGTGATTCTTAAAGTAAATTAAAATATATAAGTTTGTAAATACAAAAAGTATTTGATGTTGATAGTTTGTTTCCCACAGCTGTTTTTAGTATGGAGTCATATAGATGTACTGGAAATGATGAAGACTACAACATTTATAAACAAGCACTTAACCAAGCTACAGCTGAAATTAGAAATTCAAAGATAAGCTATGAACAACAATTAGCTAGTAATATAAAACATGACTGCAAGAGTTTATATGCGTATGTTCGAAGCAAACAGAAAGTTCAAGATAAGGTCGGTCCTCTAGAAGATAGTGCTGGAAATATAATATCAGAGGGATTCTTAATAGCACAAGACCTGAATGAGTACTTTAGTTCAGTGTTTACCAGAGAAGATTATTTAGTACAATTAATTGTAACCCCAGAAATGGTAGCTAAGAAAATAAGGGCGATGAAGGATAATAAATCACCTGGAGTGGATGGGATTCCGCCCAAACTACTATTGGAAATTGTAGAACAAATTAGTGTACCGCTTGCAACAGTTTTAAATTTGTCATTAGAAGAGGGAGTGGTTCCTTTAGAATGGAAAGAGGCAAACATTATACCGTTATTTAAAAAAGGTTCGAGAAATAAGTCAGAGAACTATAGACCAGTGAGTTTAACATCAGTGATTTGCAAATTATTAGAAAGACTAGTTAAAGATCACATGGTGGATTTTCTTGTTAAACAAAACTTGATAAACCCATCTTAACATGGTTTTTTTAAAGCGACGTCATGCTTAACAAATATGTTATGTTTTTTGGAAGACATCACTAAGTGGGTAGATGAGGGATCACCAGTAGATATCGTCTACTTAGATTTTCAAAAAGCTTTCGACAAAGTACCACATCAAAGATTACTGCTGAAATTAAAGGCCCATGGATAGGAAATGGTATAATAAACTGGATAGAACAATGGCTGATTGACAGAAGACAACATGTAGTAGTTGATGGGGAGGCTTCAAACTGGAAATCGGTATTGAGTGGGGTACCACAGAGATCAGTATTAGGATCTATATTATTCTTAATATATATCAACGATTTGGATGATGAAATAACAAGCAAGGTGTTGAAATTTGCGGATGATACAAAAGTGTTTAGAAGGATTAAAAGTGATGGAGATAGACAGCATTTACAAGATGATCTTGACAGGTTGATCAAATGGTCTGAAAAGTGGCAAATACTGTTCAATTTTTGAAATGTAAATGCCTCCACACAGGACATGGGAACGAAGAAGTAGAATATACAATGGGGGGGGGGGTACTGTATTAAGTACTACTGTAAAAGAAAAAGGACTTAGGGTTAACCATTAGTGCTTATATGAAGGTTTCAGAGCAGTGCGGAATTGCAGCTTCAAAGGGAAATCAAATCCTTGGATTAATTAGGCGAAACATAACGTATAAGGAAAAAGAGATAATAATACCGCTGTACAAAACAATAGTTAGGCCTCATTTAGAATATTGTATTCAAGCATGGAGGCCATATCGCAGGAAGGACATAGATATGCTAGAAAGAGTGCAGAGGAGAGCAACTAAAATGATACCAAAACTGAGGGATCTTAGTTACGAAATATGCCTAAAAAATGCGGTTTAACAACACTAGAGACCAGGAGATTGAGAGGAGATCAGATAGAAGTGTTTAAAATATTGAATGGCTATGAAAATATTGATAGAAATATTTTTTTCTCAGTTAAGAAAGATAGAAGGACTAGAGGACATGAAGTTACATTACCAAAGGAGCAGAGTAGATTAGATATAAGAAAGTTTTCATTTTCACAAAGGACTGTGAATGAATGGAACAGATTATATGCTGATTGTGTGGGTGCTAGTAGCGTGAATATGTTTAAAAATAAAATCGACACATACCTCAGAAGGGCAGGATACACATAGATAAAAGATTCGGACTCTTGATAAGCCAAAGGGCTTCCTTGTCCACCTGCCACCTAGAGTTAATTCTCTGGGTGGCAATCTTGTTAAATCTTGTTAAATATTCTTTATTAAACAAACTAAAATGTTCCAGAAATAATCTGTGTATGTAATGGTTGCTGTATAAAATGTAAAGGTATGCTATTCAATAGGTGTTAAAGTAAGTTATGTGTTGATACTGTTGGTTGCTGTGTAATATTCTTTGCTCAATACAATAATGCAACCTGTGTGCAAACCCCGTCAATTTTTACAGTTGTTAATTTTAACAATCTGTTCTAATCATTTAGATATATATGTGGCACATTTGGAACTGCTATTTGTCTGGTGGCAGCACATTGTACGTGGATGGTCATGTGAAACAGGGTTGTGATCGTTGTTGGTTGAAGGCAACAATTAGTGTCCGTCCGTCATTACTGCTGAACGAATCCTCTTGAAAATAGCGTTTTGATGTGATGTGTGAATTTTTTTCAAGCACTGTTACATGGGACATATTAGTCCAGTGAATATTGAATGTACTACTGCATTAGATCTTTCACGAGATAGCACAATATTTGCTAGTCGTTCGCATATTCACCCAGTGGCTATTTGGCAGAACGCACCAACATAATTAATCTTTCATGTGCTGAGGGAGTATAAAGAAAATCTATAGCTAAATTATCCATCCAGCACAGGATAGGTTATAATTTCCGTCTATGTAAAAGCTATTGTGGTCTAACCTCTATTGTAGGGTCTGCATGGGATAGACCAGGACGTGTTCCTCAGTCTGCCTTGTGTCGTCAGTGAGAATGGCATCAACAACATCCTGAGACAACAACTGAGTGCTGATGAGACAAAATGTCTCCAGGAGAGTGCTACAAGTATGGCCGGGGTGATCAGCTCCCTCAAACTCTGAATAGTCAGGCTGCACGTACCAGGGAGGTGAGTGATGTGTGTTTTCAAGGAAAATACAATACAATATCTCCGTCCTGTTACATTCGATAATTGTAATTAATTATTCATACATTTATTTTAATTTGTAATAAATTTTTTATTATTTTAATATCTAGTACACACTTATGTTTATTATTTTGCATTTTTAGCATATTAATATTTTAAAATATGTATGATTTTATGTTGTTAATTTATTACTAATAACCATCGTACAGCACCCGAGAACAGTTATTTGGATGGGGCTTTATAAGAGAAATGTGTTATTATTATTCCCTTCTGCTGACTTTACTGTTTTCTCCCAGCACTATCTGTCCATATTTTGTGTACCACCCATTCATTCACTGCCTGATCCATATATTTACCTATTCTGATAATTCAACAATCATTTCCTCTTCCATTCTTCAATCTAACTATTCACCCTTTGTCAATGCCATCTATTTACCATTCATAAATGTTTGTATTTAATCTTCCACCAATCAATGTATCCATTCATCTGTTAAATTTTTAGGAGTTTATTTAGCAAAATAACAGTGATAAACATGTTTAATTAAACTTTTTGTATTATTAACAGGTAGTTACAGAAGTGGTTTCAAGGCCTAAGCAACAACGTATGTCAACGATGATGGAACTGGGGTGAATAGTTGAGATTTTGAACACCCTACCCAATCACTATGTTGTTATTTCTTGTAAATATAAATATTGTATTTTGTGATAGTCTCTAAATAACAAAGCAAACTGTAAGGTGGATGTGGGTTATATATTTCATTGCAAGTACCTTGTGTTTGTTGTTTGTTTTGTGTAGTGAGATTTCACACTATTTACATACCCAGATTGTTGATAAGTGGTGTAACGGTCTTCGTAGTAAACCAAATGTTTACACACAGAAACATCACAAACTCGAGTTCCTAGGTGTTTAGTAGGTATTAACAACATCATAACACTTACAGATGTATATCTCAAATATATTACTGCTGACACTATTTTCATATTTCCTGGAAATTAAGTAAGTATATAGTTGTAGTCATGTTTGTTGTATGTAAACATCTGGACTGATGCTCAGTTGTTTACCAGGCCAGTGTCTGATGTAAATGCTCAACAAATACCATTGGTTCCGACTTGATGTGGATTGTAATGAAATGTGGTAAAATGCCAGAGATAGAACGATGTTGAATGTTTTTGTTAGGTCACTGTAGTGTATAGTGATTGAGATCAATGAGCAAGGACACCTGTAGTCGATAATGTAACTGAACAACACATCTTTTTTATTTAAAAAAATGTAAAAGTTGCATCTGGTGCGTGTGACTACTTGATCTAGTGTCTATATTGTATAGTCCTTCAGGTGGCGGCACCTTACGGACTATAAGTCCATCTGTCATAATATGTGTGTAAACAGAGTAATAATTTTAAGTTAATGTTATGTTGATAGACTGCTATGCCTTCTAGTCACACATTTTAGAAGTACATTTGCTTCTGGTTTGAGATTAGTTGATAAAATACAACAAAACTGAATGTGTAATTATGTTGTTTGTTTGAATTTACATGGTGATTATTGTTGGAGTGTTTTACAGTATATATTATTTAGTTGTTATGCCTGGCTTTCTGCAGCTCCTACGGGTTGTGAATTATTTAATTCTGGAGATTGTTGACAGTGGTTTGTTTTTGTTTGTAACCGAATTCAGAAATGCTGAATAAAAGCATTGTTGACAATGGATTTATTGATGTCTACTATGTTATATTGATGCTGATAATGTAGAGTAACGGTAAGGTATCACTGGAGAACGCCAATGTCTGATATGAGACGAAATTACTTTCATCTAGCCTCAGTCCGCCTTCCCCTCAGATGAAAGTTTGTAAACATTGATATGATGATATCAATGTATTAACAGCATCCGTCAGAAGAATAACATTTTGATGTCAGATGCCAAATGAAACTGCCCCTGACCCCCCTCCCCGAAACAAAAGTAAATTTGTCTAATATCGGACATTGACATTCTGAGATGATTTTTTTTAATGGTAATAGGTAATTTAATGAATAGAAACAATTAATTATATGTGTAGTCACCTTGATAAGTGCCCCATGAATTTGGATTTGTTCTAAAGTTTAGGTTTTTTACAATGAGTACATTGTTTAGTACTTGTGTTACATATATTATATAGTTAACTAATTACATGTAAGTATATCATTGCTGTCTTTTGAAAGTTAATTTATTTAAATGCAAAGATACATTTGAAATTAGATGGCAGACATTATCGTCTTGACTAATCATATAATGCTACTTGGTGCAAGAATCAGTCATGAAAACAGGCAAACATTATTTAGTGTACAATCATATATTGTCAACCTTTGCTATAATTAATCGTTACTGGTGTCAGTGCTTCGCTGGGCGACAGTGAGCAATATATATGTGATCTGTTGACGCATCTTAGAAGGATTAAACGTGATGGAGATAGCAGCATTTACAAGATGATCTTGACAGGTTGATAAAATGGTCTGAAAAATGGCAAATATTGTTCCATTTTGGGAAATATAAATGCCTCCACATAGGACATGGGAATGATGATGTACAATATACAACGGAAGGTTCTGTACTTAGTACTACTGTAAAAGAAAAGGACTTGGGGTTAACCACTAGTGCTGATATGAAGGTTTCAGAACAGTGAGGCATTGCCGCTTCAAAGGGAAATAAAATCTTTGGATTAATTAGGCGAAATATAACGTATAAAGAAAAAGAGCTATAGTTAGGCCTCATTTCGTTTTGGTTTCATTTTAGTCGCTCTCCTCTGTACTCTTTCTAGCATATCTATGTTCTTCTTGCAGTATGGCCTCCACGTTTGTATACAATATTCTAAATGAGGCCTAACTATTGTTTTGTACAGCAGTATTATTAGTTCTTTTTTTTTATATGCTATATTTCGCCTAATCAATCCAAGGATTTGATTTCCTTTTGAAGCTGCAATTCCACACTACTCTGAAACCTTCATGTCAGCACTAATTGTCAGCCCTAAGTATTTTTCTTTTACAGTAGTACTTAGTACAGTTCCCCCCATTGTATATTCTACATATTCGTTCCCATGTCCTGTGTGAAGGCATTTACATTTCCCAAAATTGAACAACATTTGCCACTTTTCAGACCATTTGATCAACCTTTCAAGATAATCTTGTAAATGCTGCCTATCTCCATCACTTTTAATCCTTCTAAACACTTTTGTATCATCTGCAAATTTTAACACCTTGCTAGCTATATCATCGTCCAAATCGTTTATATATATTAAGAATAATATAGGTCCCAGTACTGATCCCTGTGAAACCCCACTCAAAACTGATTTCCAGTTTGAAGCCTCCCCATCAACGACTACCCGTTGTCTTCTGTCAATCAGCCATTTTTCTATCCAGTTAATTATACCATTTCCTATGCCATGGGCCTTTAGTTTAAGCAGCAATCTTTGATGTGGCACTTTGTCGAAAGCTTTTTGAAAATCTAAGTTGATGATATCTACTGGTGATCCATCATCTACCCACTTAGTGATATCTTCCAAAAAACAACGTATTTGTTAAGCACGACCTCGCTTTTAGAAACCCATGTTGAGATGGGTTTATCAAGTTATGTTTAACAAGAAAATCCACCATGTGATCTTTAATTAGTCTTTCTAATAATTTACAAATCACTGATGTTAAACTAACTGGTCTATAATTATTTGACTTGTTTCTTGAACCTTTTTTAAATAACGGTATAATGTTTGCTTCTTTCCATTCTAAAGGAACCACTCCCTCTTCTAATGACAAGTTGAAAACTGTTGCAAGCGGTATGCTAATTTGTTCTACAATTTCCATTAGTAATTTGGGTGGAATACCATCCACTCCAGGTGATTTATTATCCTTCATAGCCCTAATTTTCTTAGCTACCATTTCTGGGGTTACAATTAACTGTCTTAAATAGTCTGATTCTGCCCCCTTGAACTTAGCCTCTGGTACTGGCAGTGAACTAGTTAGTGTCTTCTCTGGTAAACACTGAACTAAAATACTCATTCAGGTCTTCTGCCATTAAGAATCCTTCTGATATTATATTTCCAGCACTATCTTCTAGAGGGCCGACCTTATCCTGAACTTTATGTTTGCTTCGAACATACGCATAAAAATTCTTGCTGTCATGTTTTATATTACAAGCTAATTTATGTTCATAGCTTCTCTTTGAATTTCTAATTTCAGCTGTAGCTTGGTTTAGTGCTTCTTTATAAATGTTGTAGTCTTCGTCTTTTTCAGTATGTCTATATGACTTCCACATCGTTTGTTTATACTTAATTTTTCTAATGGCTTCTTTCGATAAGTGTTTCTTTTTTGACCATTTCCCGTGTTTTTTTAAGGGAACAAATTTGACGATGGTGCATTCAATTTCACTAAGATATTCCAGCATTCTGTTGCTGTCTTATTCTTCAGTGTGTTATTCCAGTCTATCTTTGCTAAATATGTCCTTATATTTTCCTTTGTGGAAATTTCTCCTGTACCACTTTTTAATATTCCTTTCCGATTTTACTTTGATGGTAAAATGTATCTGGTTGTGATCACTATTCCCCAGTGGCTCACATATCATGACATTGTCAACTAATTCATTCTATGAGGACAAAACTATGTCTAACACATTCTCTCCCCTGGTTGGTTCTAGCACATGTTGAGAAAAGAAACTATCTTGTACTAAAACTAAAAACTTGTGGTCCTCACTACCCATACTCTAGAGATTTCCATTTTATATGCCCATGGTTAAAATCCCCCATAATAATACAGTCCCGTTTGCTCACTTCCCTTATAGCGTTTTGTATTTTTTCATTCTCTTCTATGCTTATATTTGGACTTCGATAAACTAATCCAACTGTTAACGTTGAGTTTCCTGTAACGATGTTAAAAGGAACGAATGGCAACATGAAACGGTGTATCTAACGTAAAGCTTAGTGTGCGCGTGTATTGTGCGTGCGTCGGTGTGTGTGTGTGTGTGGGTGTGCTCTGGTGTGGGCGATTCTTGCACGGAGGCTGCCCCTGCCAGACTGCTTTTCGCCATTATGCTCGTGGCAATGACGAGAGGTGCGCGCGCTATCGTTTCACGCAACCGTTACATACGCCACTCAAACGAGAATCAAAGCTGGACTTTGTACCGTAGGAATTTATTGCGCAACCTACTGGTGACATTTCTGAAGGTTTACAGGTACATGACATAATATAAGCACATCGTTGAGTGTAAGCCTATGTTCTTTAAAAGGGCAAGTAGATAGTTCGCACCAAAAGCAGATATTTATTTAGACACAGTGGATTCAAAGACCACTGTGACTACGTCGTTTGTTTGACGGCCACTTACAACTTGTATTTAGATTGTGTTTGGCCTTTGGGGGAGCTTCATAGCAGGGAGAAGAAGCATTGCGCGAAATTAACTGGTGGACTTTGTGAATAACGGAATTGATGTGGTGTTAAGGCCTACTGACCATTGTTTCTCAATTCTGAAATAAAACCTACGACGATCGCCAGGTAGCCCTATCATTGACACAGATAATATAGATTAATAGAACAAAACACATTCAACACCCACTTCAATGATAACATGTCATTTTATTAACAAGGTAGACAAAACTACTCCGAGCTGAGGAACCCAATTTTGGGAACAGTTTGAATTAACTGACTCTGAAATCTTAGACTTAGTTATACGCTCGGGCGTAAAACGTTGTCTTCATACAGAATAATGCCAACAACGTTTGTTCACTAAGTTAAGTGGAGTAAAACATCAGCATTACTCTCACGGACACACCACGGACACAACAGACTCGTGTTAGACCAGAATCTGGACAGTGAAACAGTTTCAAACTCGTCCCGTGCAGTGGAGTCGTTTACTAACTACAATATGTCTTCGCGCATGCCGTCTGGCAGAGAACGGAGTTTGAAGCATTGACGCACGAGGCGCATTCAGCCCCAGGAATTCCTACATATGCTGTCACACGTGTCTCCATCCTCATATCGGCATTAAACTGCACACTAAGATTACGTACTTCACAAGTGACCAAACAATCACCAATGCGTATTGTGTAAATCTCGATTTTCTTCAGCTGTTTTGGCAGAATCGAACATGATGACTTCTGTTTTTGAGACATTCATTCTTTAAGAAGTTTGTGCACATCCACGTTCTGATGTCCGCGACACACTGTTTGATACGCATGGCAGCCGCAGCGATGTCCTCCTTTCAATGGGATGTAGATTTGAGCGTCATCCGCATACAAATTAGACATCAAGCTGTTCTTGCGAATGATCTAGGCAACTGGTGCTGCATAAATGGAGAAGAGCTGAAGACTAAGCACCGACCCTTGCGGGACCCCATATTGCGATGAGCAGGTGATGCAGCACCGTGAATGTGGACGAACTGGACTCTGTCACTCAAGTATGACTAAGACCAGGCCAGTGCATTTTGGACCACTCCGACATCATATCATATGAGACTACATGCAACATAACTTCGTGGTCGGCGGTATCAAATGCACCCGTTAGATCAAGAAGCACCATGATGACAACGTTGTGATTGTCCAGTGCGAGCAGGATCGCATTATGCACACAGACAAGGGCCGTCTCAATGCTGTGATTTGGCTTGTATGCGGACTGGTAGAGCTCGTAGAGATTGTGTTCAGACATGTGAGTCGACAGTTTCGCGGCAACAGCTCGTTCTATTGCCTTGGATAAGTAGTGTACATTGGACACGGGTGTGTAGTTATTCAAGACGGGTTTGTCCAGGCGCGGTTTCTTGAGTACTGGCCTAACATGCGCTCTCTTCAAGTGAGAAGTACTACGCCTGTTCTCAGAGAAAGGTTAACATTTGTCGTGAGCACTGTCTCGAAGTAGCCATGTCGGAATGGGGTCGAGATCACAAGATATCACCGGCGATGACTTGAACAGCGTTCCAACTTCAGCTTCAGTAGCAGTCAGCAGAACAAATGCAGTCAGCAGAACACGTCTGCGGTGCATCTTCAATGGAGACGTCTACACTGTTGACATTCAGAGTCAGTTCACACCAAATTTTTTCGAGAACTTTTCCGAAAAAAATCTGTAAACTGCGTTGCAAGTGTGTCGAATGAGTCACCGTAATCACAAGTCGAGTATCGTTATCGGTGTGTAAGAGCTTGGCGACAGTTTTCTACAGTTGCCTCTGGTCACCAGATACTCGAGTTTAACACGGTGCGCAGATAAAGTGACGAGTTGGCGTTGGAGGCAGTAAGCACGCCTGTCACACTCCAAACCAGGTTTTCTTCATCTTCAGCTGTCTTCTGTGATCGTATGCCATCGTTATAGCACGGGGTGTGTGGTCGTAGTCACGGTGCATGAGAGAGTCTATGCAAGTTTGCTACTGGTGGTACTAATGGTTTTATTGTACGTGTACAGCATAGTTCATGTTATCCGGCAGAGGGTTCGACAGTAGTAACGATCGGATGTCGTCACATATCGCAGAAGTATTGATCAGTGTATAACTTCGACTCGTCACCGGATGTTTGGTGGCTTTGCAAGTTGTAATGTGCAGTGAATCACCGAGTGGTCTGACATGTGTGGAGTGTCTGTTCTTATATTGTTCACATATGTGTCAATATCCATACACATCAGAGGAACGAGTTATCAATAGACTGATTATGTGTCCAGCAGCATGTTTCGGATCTTCTACACGCTGTGTCAGATCTATAGCTTCCAAGACGTCTAGAAAGCGCTTCGTGTCATAGTTTGATTCATCATCCATGTTCTAGTTAAAATCCGAACTTGGGTAACGACACTTTTTAGAAGCGCATAATGTATGTATGATCAGAATTCGCGTTCTATGAGTTTGGTAACATGGGACCTGTGAAAGAAATACTTATTCGCCTTCGTGGATCACACGACATGGTGATATCATCAACTTCAGCCACACGTTTGCGAAGGTCTACTGTCTAGGAAACGTCTCAAGTATCTACCCACAGGAGCACATACCCCAATTTAAGAACCACATATACAGCTACAGTTCAGAGGCGTGGTTGACGATCTGTCTTGATACATTCGGTGCTGGGGCAAAGATAGAGTGACATATTCCTGTACTAAGCGGTGCAGAGGTAGGGAAGGGTATGTACGCGATAACGTTGGTTTCTGGTTGGTGTATGAATAGCATGGCGAGGCACATTTTCTTTCTACGGGTCTGGAGGGACAACACAGCTTTGAAGTAACTTCAACCACACTTATGACCCACAGATATGTCCAGACGGTTATCCGTTGTTTTGGGCCGCATTATTACCGGTATAAACGCTCAACAATACATACGTTGCTTAGTAAAATATACCTTCCTGATTAAGCTCTGGACGTTTTAGGAGAGAACTGACAAATTTCTCTTTAATCAGGCTTTTTCGTAATTTATTTTATATATGGCCTACATAATAAGCGAAATGTGTAGTTGTGTTAGCATATGTAACCCATGTATTGTAATATTATAACAACAACGTGTTTTCTTACATCATGTTTTAGTTTGTAAACACCCCTGAATCTGCTTTGTAGAGATATGTGGTGTATAAATAAATTTGATTTGATTTAGGCAATAAAACCCGTTTCTTACAGCGTTCTAAATCAATACCGCCACCTCCGCGTTGTAGACATACATCTGGGTAATATGGCCGAGAAAAAGCTGCTATTGGAAATTGCACCACCGCATGACAAGCCAGCGGCCAAAATAACAGTCGTCGGCGTGGGGCAGGTGGGCATGGCGGCCGCCTTTAGCATTATGCTCCAGGTACGTGGTAAACACCAGGCGACATCCATTGAACAGTCCGTCCAACAGATGTCTGCCTAGTGATGTCTTACGCAAGCTATAACATTTTGCGAAGCTTCAAGATTAGATTACGTTTATGTCTAGGGGACTATTCCTTCCCTTGTTTTACTTTTTTTTTACTAAGCAACGCACATTGTTAAGGAATAATGTTGTTAAATGAGAAAACGAAAGAGATTCACGTTTATGTTTAAGTAATTTTATTGTGTGCCTTTGTATTATCCGTTCTAGAAAGAAATACCTGTTGTCAACATAAAGAAGATGCGATTGTTGATCGTTATGAACATAATTCTGCATTGTCTCCAAAAGGTCACATATGTATGACCTAAAACAAATCCGTTTCACAAGGTTTACTAAATGCATCCTCTTTTGGCTTTGTTTTTCTGAATTGACATAAATGTGAATATTAAAAAAAACCTTTATAGTGTTTCAATAAGCACGCTCACGAAATGTCCTTTTTCCAACATCGAAATTATTCAAATTATTTATAATTAGGAGGTGAGCATCATTCGGCGTGTTGCAGCATGTCGCCTCAGAGATCGCCCTTGTGGACGTCAACGAGGACAAACTGAAAGGAGAAATGATGGACTTGCAACACGGCCAGTCGTTTGGCCAAAACGTAATCATCAAGGCAGGCTGTGGTAAGAGGTTAAGCTGCTCGACCGTTTGTTCGTTCGTTCCATTCGTTCGTTCTTTCTTTCGTTCGTTCGTTCGTTCTAGTTCTTCCTTATTTGTGTTCTACTTCATCATCTCCTGTGTCTTCTTCTTGTTTTTTTATGTGCCACTCTACTTCTGAAATATGCTAAGGATTGGTCTCTGACAATGCTACCAAGGAGTAATGTTTTCCTTGAAAACCAGTTGTATTTTTATTTCTGTGAAAACATTTGAGCCCTGCTGAACATATTACTGTTTCGGGTGATTGTTTTCGGTGACAAGATATCATACGGGGATGGTCACGCCGGCGTTCACCTTGGCATGGCTGCTTAATTTTGGATACATTCACACAAAAAAATTTCTTCCATTTTTCATTCGCATTTAGACTGATCGACGTTCTTTCCCATGATACATACTCTTTCAAACTTTCTTTGTGTAAACTTTTCTTTAACATATATCTCAGTTCTTTTTTCCTTGTCTCATGTATTACATTTATTATTATCTAAAAACTCACAGATCATTAACTTGTTTGCCCAACGTTTTTGCCACATGATATGCTGGGCCTACTGAACTATGCGAAGCCTGCCGGACTGCTCGTTCCGAACAGATCCCAAGGCCACGTCAGTATCCATGTATCCATTGCTTGGACCACATTAGCCACGTTTCAAAAACGACTCTGTTGACCCTCGGCTGTTTCAGACTACGCCGTCACGAAGGACTCGGCCATCTGCGTGGTGACCGCCGGTGCGAGACAGAACGAGGGAGAATCGCGACTCGACCTCGTACAGAAGAACGTGTCCATCTTCAAACGTCAGTAGACATCACGCCATATACATAATATATCATACATAAGTAAAGTCTTAATATCAAAGAAACCGATAAGTCAGCTGACCCCTGTGAAGTAATAACGTTATTTACATAAACGTATTTTCCATAATGACGCTTTTGCAAAATCATTGAATTGTGATGTCATAAATTCTACTAATGTCTTAGTCGTATGAATGTCAAACATTAATTCGTTTTATAACTTAAAAATAAGTGTGTTAGATTGATTGCTGTCAGATTTAATTTAAACTTGAAAAATGAATGTCTCGCTACGTTGATGTTCCAGTCTGACGCACACACGCATGCACACACACACACACACACACACACACACACACACACACACACACACACACACACACACACACACACACACACACACACACACACACACACACACACACACACAGAACGTATTGCATATGTTTTATGATGTAGAACATGTGACTGAAATGTTTTATTTTGCGTTTTCTTCTTGTAGACATTATTCCCAACTTGGTGAAGTACAGTCCCAAAGCGATCCTAATAATCGTATCCAATCCAGGTCGGTATCATCGTGTATAATGTGTATATGTATGTATGTGTGTGTGTGTGTGTGTGTGTGTGTGTGTGTGTGGGTGTGTGTGTGCGTGTGTGTGTGTATGCATGCTGTGCGTGCGTGCGTGGATGCGTGCATAAGTGGATGCTGAAATGGCATCAACGAAACAAAATCAGATACCTCATATTATTATATAAAATTACATATTAAAGTGACACTCATTCAGTCACTCATGTCGGCCACTGGGGTCGTACTCTCTTGACTCCCGCAATCTTTACAACACCCTAGATGTCCCCCGTTGTAACTGCCCTGGTTCCAACCCCGCATCTTGCCTAGCTATATACATAAATGTTGGTCTGCCCTGACTTGTTGTTACATGCACTTGTTACCATAGGATAGTCTTTGATGCATTTCATATTTGTGTCTACGGCAATATCTAACAAATCTGAGCCTTCTTTCCTAAACATCCTGTTTGACTTTATTCTTACCAATAGCGCTCTACACTTGTCAGATGGTCTTTCCAGTTAATACTGAATATGGTTCGCAGCATGCATGGGTAACACTCATCAAGTTCCTTTTTGGGTGTCTCTATTAGTGTCGAACATATGCATCCGTACGTGCATTCTATCCATCCACCATGCAATGCAGCCTAGTAATACAAATACACATTATATTATCAACCATCAAAGTGTAGTATCTTCATGAAATCCTATTCGTAACTTAGAATAGATCGTCTGAACCACATTAGGCATAATCACGTTATTTCAAACGGGACCACTGACGATCTGTTGTACCCCGATACAGTGGACGTGTTAACGTGGGTCGCATGGAAGCTAAGTGGTCTACCGCGCAACCGGATCTTCGGCAGCGGAACCATGCTCGACTCGTCTCGCTTCCGGTTCCTCATGAGTCAGCGATTTGGAGTGGCAGCGCCCAGCTGTCACGCCTGCATCATTGGCGAGCACGGCGACTCCAGTGGTATGCCCTCGAGTCCTTTTATTACATTGTTTGGCTCAATTGTTTTACTTTTACTCTCATGGCAATTATTAAGTTGTAAGCCCTAATATAATTATCGTATGTTATGTCTTAAACGTGATAGAACAAATAAAAAGACAGAAGTGAACCTGGGCAGGACAGTAGATCACGAGAAAACTGATGGACATCGCGTATCACCACCTGGAGACATTACGAAGGGAAATTATCTAAAAAAAAGGCCGGCGAGGCGGTGGAGGGACAAACTAGACGAGTCCTGGAAGGGAACTATCTGGTAGAGGATAGTGCTAGACATGCCTATCTGGAAACGCCCAGCCACAGGACACTATGACTGCACGATGATGATGATGAGCATAATGACTGTGTTTATTCATTATGTTTTTAGTAACTGCTAGATACGTGTATCTTTATTCTAGTAATAGTTTTATGACCGGATGAGGTTTCTCTTCTCAGATAACCTAACATTCTGTCAACCAACCAGGTGACCATACTAATAACAACCGTCTTAAGCTTTTCATAACCCTTATTAGGATGGATTCAACAATAGGCTCTATGCCTGTGCCAGCTGTCTGTGCCTCGTAATGATGTTTGCCAAACATATGTAGACCTATATTTGGTTTGGAATAAATAATTATACAAACTGTTAACAGAACTATGGAACACAAGCCTCTTGAAAATAAATGTAAACTGCAACAAAAATGTTTTAATGACAATGACCATGTATTTATTTTATTTACATTTTCTTTAACATGTCTTCTGATAATAATGTTAGAATTTCGTTGTTAATGTGCCTACGCCACCATCGCTAAACTAATTATGCCATCTAATGTCATGGATGACATTTCCAGACAATGATGTTTTAAAATGTCCTTCTTTCTGATGCATATTTCTTGCAGTTCCGGTGTGGAGTTCAGCAAACATTGGCGGTACTCGTCTCCGCCAGGTGTCGCCAAAGTGTGGCATGGAAGGTGACCCTGAGAACTGGGCACAATTGCACCGTGACGTCGTCAACAGGTAATCATTGAGAGCCATTGACCGCAATTGATATTCAGTGGACATTCGATGTAAGAACTCTTGACGTAAGGAAGAAGAAATTACTAGGAAATCCCTGCTCTGGTCTGAACTGTTTTATACCATCATCTTCTATGTATTCTTCTTCTTTAACACATCATCAGCATCACCATCTCATATCCGTCAAAAGCGTGTAGTTCATTTTGTCGGACATCACTAGACAATATGGTTAATACTACCGAAAATCCCCAGTCCGATTTAAAATGAATTAAGACAAATTGTTAAAGAGTCAAAATTTACTAACTATTATTATTACGAAAATGTGTAATGCCCCTCGTGTGCTGTGGATATGTCAAAACAGGCAGTTTTAGCACCTTTCTGACACAAAATGTCTTATAGATTATAACACCACATAGAAAAATCAATTATGTCCAGAAAGAGCACACGGAGCTCCATCTGAATAAGCTATATGTACTGCTATTTAATCCTTTCCAATGATTTGCTGGACCAAAGACACATTTTGGCTTCTGGGGACATTTTCGGTAGTATCAACCATATACGTATAGTATAAAACAATTTGTTTTCAAATATTTTCTATCAGTTGTGTAATATAATATATAATTATGTAATATTAATAATTATATATTTGTTCAATCAGAAATTGCACAGACTAATATATTTGCAATTGTTTGTTTAAAAAAAGAAATGTTGGTTGTTTTTACCATGGAAGCTGGTAGTCTGGCAGACTAAATTCTCACCCATTGTGCAGCTTGCACAGAAAAACTACACTAACTATGTAGAATTAAAAATAACCTGATCTACCTGCCGTTTATACGAGTTTTTAACCCCGCATAATATTATTTGTCGTAGCGCCTACGAGATCATCAAGCTGAAGGGATACACGAGTTGGGCCATCGGCATGATGGTGAGCACGCTGTGCAGCGCCATCCTGAAGAACCAGCATCGTATCTACTGTATCACCACAAATGTCAAGGTCAGTTGTAGCAGCATCCCTTTTAATTGGCATTACTATTTATGCCAATTTTGGACATTGGTAGACATCTTGAAATAAGTCTGTCAGCTACATTATTTTTCATTTGAGCAAAAAACTTATAATCATTTTCGTTAAACTGGTGATACAAACTTGAAAGTTGGCGTTGAAATTCCCGCTTTGGGCATTCTTCAAGTCCAACCTTCAAGCCCAATCGTCGAATCGCCAGAAATCCAATATGGTACAATTTATTAAAGATGGCTCCCAGTTTATCCCGCCTATGCTCGTTCTCGACATGCAATTGAAATTTGTCAGGTTGTAGTGAACACAACACTTGGAGTTTTTTGTTAGACTTTGCGGTTCGTAAATCATTCGGTTCGCCAGTTAGTATATGTGCATATTTTGTAATTAAAACCAACTGTTGCGACTGTTTCCTACGGTAATTAGAATAAGGTACTGTGGGCCATACGTTGAGTGCCCCCCCTCGCATAAGAAATCTGTCAAACAGGTTTGTGGTTTGCATGTTTTGAGTCAAAACTAAATATGTTTTATTGTAAGTCATTTGAAAATCTATACTTTTCGTAGTTTGACCGATGACACTGTGTGAATATGTTGTTATGAAACATATTATACTTTTGTTAGTGGGCTACATACTCTGGCTGTAAATGCCTACGTAACTTGGGGGTCGACGTGTTCTTCGTAGTTATCTTCATTTTTGCTTCGACAAAAGCACGGTGTGCCGAACTGCCGATAAGCCAGGAAACGGGTGGTCGGACGTAGAGAATACGATGTTGTAGTCTCTTCTTGTTGTTGGATAGTTCGCTCAAAGTGGAACGCATCCGGACATGTCAAATCGTACAGGCGACCCGTATACAATAGGTTTACGGATAATGAATTTGTTAAGAATAAGACTGGGTCGCGTCTTAATACGGATTTAAACGTAACAATCGTGATATGGAACACATTTAATTGTGTTCGTCACAAGTGTTCAATCGAATGACAAAAATGTCAGTAGTCAAAAAGAGAATACCTTTTGAAGCTAGTTAGACTCCAGACAAAACTTTTCGGATTTCATTTGATGAAGTCTGGGATGTGAAGTGAACGCTGACTGACCGCGTATCCTGTGCAGGGTCTGTACGACGTTACGGAAGACACGTTCATGTCTGTGCCGTGTATCATCGGCGAGAACGGCATCACCCACGTCCTCATACAGACCCTCGACAATGGGGAGAAGGCGAAGATGGTTGAAAGCGCCAGGACGCTACTCGGCGTGCAGAAGTCAGTCGTACTGTAGAGACTGCGATCGACCCACGGACACACTCCATGGGGTGGTTTAGGCGCCAACGAGTCTCATCCAATCCAGCTAACTGTCTTCACAGTTGACATAAATTTGTAAAAATGTTTTAATGACCTTCACGTGTGAATAATTTAAACAATGTAAACCTTGTTTAAATTAGCGCAAATAGTCAGTCAGTCGACAAAATGACAAGCCTCGATTATCCAGACACCGTGATGTGGCGCCACTGCTTGTCGCCCGCCCACAAGAGAGCTTGAAGGCATTCACGTCTTCCCGTTGTGACGAAGTCGATTGATTAACCTGAATCCAGGTAACCAATTAAATTGATTATTGTGCTATGTCATAAAATAAAAGCAAACTTCAATCACTTTATACGAAGCATTCGTGTAAGCTGATTATAACATATTCCTCAAGTTACTCAATAAAATAAAACGCTAATGCAAATGATGCCGTATTAGGTTAGCGTTTCAAATTCTATACTAATAAACGATTTCATATATTTTGTAAGGTAACTGCATACCTTTTAAATTCTGTAAAATGCTTAGAAAGCTATTTGCATGATCCAGAACATTTATTACTCAATATTAATTGTGCACGTGAATATAGACGTTGTTGTCGAAATGATGTGGTGTCATCTGACGGTAACAGCAAAACGTGTCTGTGGCCATACTCTCTTGCCGGCTCATGTGCCTTGTAATTCAATATCACTCTGGTGATTGTTGCACTGTTGACTTCGTATGAGAGTAGTTAGCCTGTACTTTGGCCTGTGCATTGACATTGACTTCCGTTGTATTATGTGCTTGGACGCCGTAGCAAATAAAGGTATTTCATATAAAACAATATTCGCTGTATTATGATGCTCAAAATTTGAGTAGTATAATATGTAGTAGTCGCAACGCACCGAATGCGTCGGAGTAATTGTAGTTCCGATTTCCCATGTTAAAAGATAGGGGAACTAGTTACGGTTGCTTCAACGCATAATGCATTTGCCTCACCATGTTAAAAGATAGGGCCTAAATCCGATGTTAAAAGATAGGAATTTGCCTTCCTCCCTAAAATGCCCATTCATGATCAAATTTCAAAATGGCATCACATGTAGGTCAAGGGTGGTGCCGCATATCGGAACTTTTGGCCCGTAGGCCGAGGCTTACCCTAACGACCGAGCCCTTCTTTGAATGGTGATGGCTTCTATAAAATATAGTGTTATAATCAGGCGTAATTAATAAAAGGATTATAAATTCAACGGATGGGTATATATTCAAACTGCTTTATAGAGAAGGTGTAGTACAAATCTTCAGAACTAGACTGATACCGAGCTACACACATAACTAGATTAACCACAAAGGGGAAGGTTTGTTACCCTTTTGTCTACGTCACGTAAGTTACAAGAAAATACCAGGTAGGGTACGCGTGTGGAAATTCATTCCAATTTGATGTTTTATTTTCTCTAATGCATTCAGTATTCACGGGAACAACATGTCCCATATCAAAGTGCTCAAGGAAATTATTCACACATCACACCAAAACGGTATTGTCAAGTGCACTCTTTCGGATGGTAATGGCGGATGGATCTTTAATGTGGTCTTACCCCAAATAGATGTCCTGCATGTTACACATCTTCACGAAAGCAAGACATATATCAAGCTACACATATAACTAGATCAACCACCCACGGGAATGTTTGTTACTCTTTCGTCTCCGTTACGTAAGTTACATGAAAATGCCAGGTAGGTTACGCGTGTGGAAATTTATTCCAATTTGATGTTTTATCTTGTCTAACGCAGTAGTACATTCAGTATGCACGGGAACAACATGTCCCATATCAAAGTGCTCGAACAAATTCACACATCACCCAAAACGGTATTGTCAAGTGCATTCTATCGGAGGGTAATGTCGGATGTATCCTTAATGAGGTCTTACCCAAAATAGATGTCCTACATGTTACGAATCTTCAGTAAAGCTAGACTGACATCAAGCTACACACATGACTAGATTAACCACAAACGGGAATGTTTGTTACTGTTTTGTCTCCGTCATGTAATTTACAAGAAAAAACCAGGTAGGTTACGCGTGTGAAAATTAATTCCCATTTGATGTTTTTTCTTGTTTAACGCAGTAGTACATTCAGTATTGATGGAAACAACATGTCCCGTGTCAAAGTGTTCGAAAAGAATTCACACATCACACCAAAACGCTATTGTCAAGTGCACTCTTTCGGAGGATAATGACGTATGGATCTTTAATGTGATCTTACCCCAAATAGATGTCCTGCATGTTACATATCTTCACGAAAGCTAGACTGATATCAAGCTACACACATATCTAGATTAAGCATTAACGGAAATGTTTGTTACCCGTTTGTCTCCGTCACGTAAGTTAAAAGAAAATGCCAGGTAGTTTACGCGTGTGGAAATTCATTCCAATTTGATGTTTTATCTTGTCTAATGCAGTAATACATTCAGTATTCACGGGAACAACATGACCCATGTCAAAGTGCTCAAGGAAATTATTCACACATCACACCAAAACGGTATTGTCAAGTGCACTCTTTCGGATGGTAATGGCGGATGGATCTTTAATGTGTTTTTTTGGGACTGTTTTTTACCGTTTTGTCTCCGTCACGTAATTTACAAGAAAAAACCATGTAGGTTACGCTACGCGTGCGAAAATTCATTCCCATTTGATGTCTTTTCTTGTTTACCGCAGTAGTACATTCACTATTGATGGAAACAACGTGTCCCATATCAAAGTGTTCAAAAAGAATTCACACATCACACCAAAACGGTATTATCAAGTGCACTCTTTCGGAGGGTAATGTCGGATGTGTCCTTAGTGTGGTCTTACCCGAAATAGATGTCCTACATGTTACGAATCTTCATTAAAGCTAGACTGATATCAGGCTACACATATAACTAGATTAACCACAAACGGGAATGTTTGATACGGTTTTGTCTTCGTAACGTAATTTACAAGAAAAAAAACAGGTAGGTTACGCGTGTGAAAATTCATTCCCATTTGATGTTTTTTCTTGTCTAAAGCTGTAGTACATTCAGTATTCACGGGACCAACATATCCCATGTCAAAGTTATAGAAAACAAATTCACACATCACACCAAAATGGTATTTTGAAATGCACTCTTTTGGACGTTAATGGCTGATGGATCCTTAATGTTGTGTAGCCCCAAATAGATGTCCTACATGTTACAAATCTTTACGAAAGCAAGACTGATATCAAGCTACACACATAACTAGATTAACCACAAACGGAAATGTTTGTTACCCTTTTGTCTCCGTCACGTAAGTTACAAGAAAATAGTGCGTAAGTTCCCATTTGATGTTTTATCTTGTCTAATGCAGTAGTACATTCAGTATTCACGAGACAAACATGTCCCATGTAAAAGTCCTCAAGGAAATTCACACATCACAACAAAACGGTTTTGTCAAGTGCACTCTTTCGAATGGTAATGGCTGATGGATCATTAATGGTCTTACCCCAAATAAATGTCCTGCATGTTACAAATATTCACGAAAGCAAGACTGATATCAAGCTACAAATATAACTAGATTAACTGCAAACGGGAATGTTTGTTACCGTTTAGTCTACGTCACGTAAGTTACAAGAAATTACCAGGTAGGTTACGCGTGTTGAAATTCATTCCAATTTGATGTTTTATCTTGTCTAATGCAGTAGTACATTCAGTATTTATGGGAACAACATGTCCCATGTCAAAGTGCTCAAGGAAATTCACACATCACACCAAAACGGGATTGTCAAGTGCACTCTTTCGGATGGTAATGGCGGATGGATCTTCAATGTGGTCTTACCCCAAATAGATGTCCTGCATGTTACAAATCTTCACGAAAGCAAGACTGATATCAAGCTACACTATGTTTGTTACCTTTTTGTATCCGTCACGAAAGTTAAAAGAAAATGCCAGGTAGTTTACGCGTGTGAAAATTCATTCCCATTTGGAGTTTTATCTTGTCTAACGCAGTAGTACATTCACTATTCACGGGAACATCATATCCCATGTCAAAGTGCTCGAACAAATTCACACATCGCCCAAAACGGTATTGTCAAGTGCTTTCTTTGGGAGGGCAATGTCGGATGTATCCTTAATGTGGTCTTGCTCCAAATAGATGTCCTATATGTTACGAATCTTCGCTAAAGCTAGACTGATATCAAGCAACACATACAACTAGATTAACCACAAACGGGAATGTTTGTTACCGTTTTGTCTCCGTCACGTAATTTACAAGAAAAAACCATCAATACTAAATATACTATTGTACAAGAAAAAACCAGGTAGGTTACGGGAGTGAAAATTCATTTCCATTTGATGTTTTTTCTTGTCTAACGCAGTAGTACATTCAGTATTCACGGTACCAACATGTCCCATGTCATAGTTATCGAAAACAAATTCACATATCACACCAAAACGATATTTTCAAGTGCACTCTTTCGGAGGTTAATGGCGGATGGATCCTTAATGTGGTCTAGCCACAAATGGATGTCCTACATGTTACAAATTTTCACGAAAGCAAGACTGATATCAAGCTACACACATAACTAGATTAAGCACAAACGGGAATGAATGTTACCCTTTTATGTCCGTCACGTAAGTTACAAGAAAATGACAGGTAGTTTACGCATATGAAAATTCATTCCCATTTTGTGTTTTATCTTGTCTAACGCAGTAGTACATTCAGTATTCATGGAAACAACATTTCCCATGTCAAATTGTTCGAAAAGAATTCACACATCACAACATAACGGTGTTTTAAAGTGCACTCTTTCGGAGGTTAATGGCGGATTGATCCTTAATGTGGTCAAGCCCCAAATAGATCTCCTACATGTTACAAATCTTCACGAAAGCAAGACTGATATTAAGCTACACACATGACTAGATTAACCACAAACGGGAATGTTTGTTACCCTTTTCTCTCCATCACGTAAGTTACAAGAAAATAGTACGTAAGTTATGTGTGTGAATATTCGTTCCCATTTGATGTGTTATCACACCAAAACGGGATTGTCAAGTGCACTCTTTCGGATGGTAATGGCGGATGGATCTTCAATGTGGTCTTACCCCAAATATATGTCCTGCATGTTACAAATCTTCACGAAAGCAAGACTGATATCAAGCTACACTATGTTTGTTACCCTTTTGTATCCGTCACGAAAGTTACAAGAAAATGCCAGGTAGTTTACGCGTGTGAAAATTCATTCCCATTTGGAGTTTTATCTTGTCTAACGCAGCAATACATTCACTATTCACGGGAACATCATATCCCATGTCAAAGTGCTCGAACAAATTCACACATCACCCAAAACGGTATTGTCAAGTGCACTCTTTCGGAGGTTAATGGCGGATGGATCCGTAATGTGGTCTAGCCCCAAATGGATGTCCTACATGTTACACATTTTCACGAAAGCAAGACTGATATCAAGCTACACACATAACTAGATTAAGCACAAACGGGAATGAATGTTACCCTTTTATGTCCGTCACGTAAGTTACAAGAAAATGACAGGTAGTTTACGCATATGAAAATTCATTCCCATTTTGTGTTTTATCTTGTCTAACGCAGTAGTACATTCAGTATTCATGGAAACAACATTTCCCATGTCAAATTGTTCGAAAAGAATTCACACATCACAACATAACGGTGTTTTAAAGTGCACTCTTTCGGAGGTTAATGGCGGATTGATCCTTAATGTGGTCAAGCCCCAAATAGATCTCCTACATGTTACAAATCTTCACGAAAGCAAGACTGATATTAAGCTACACACATGACTAGATTAACCACAAACGGGAATGTTTGTTACCCTTTTCTCTCCATCACGTAAGTTACAAGAAAATAGTACGTAAGTTATGTGTGTGAATATTCGTTCCCATTTGATGTGTTATCACACCAAAACGGGATTGTCAAGTGCACTCTTTCGGATGGTAATGGCGGATGGATCTTCAATGTGGTCTTACCCCAAATATATGTCCTGCATGTTACAAATCTTCACGAAAGCAAGACTGATATCAAGCTACACTATGTTTGTTACCCTTTTGTATCCGTCACGAAAGTTACAAGAAAATGCCAGGTAGTTTACGCGTGTGAAAATTCATTCCCATTTGGAGTTTTATCTTGTCTAACGCAGCAGTACATTCACTATTCACGGGAACATCATATCCCATGTCAAAGTGCTCGAACAAATTCACACATCACCCAAAACGGTATTGTCAAGTGCACTCTTTCGGAGGTTAATGGCGGATGGATCCGTAATGTGGTCTAGCCCCAAATGGATGTCCTACATGTTACACATTTTCACGAAAGCAAGACTGATATCAAGCTACACACATAACTAGATTAAGCACAAACGGGAATGAATGTTACCCTTTTATGTCCGTCACGTAAGTTACAAGAAAATGACAGGTAGTTTACGCATATGAAAATTCATTCCCATTTTGTGTTTTATCTTGTCTAACGCAGTAGTACATTCAGTATTCATGGAAACAACATGTCCCATGTCAAATTGTTCGAAAAGAATTCACACATCACAACATAACGGTGTTTTAAAGTGCACTCTTTCGGAGGTTAATGGCGGATTGATCCTTAATGTGGTCAAGCCCCAAATAGATCTCCTACATGTTACAAATCTTCACGAAAGCAAGACTGATATTAAGCTACACACATAACTAGATTAACCACAAACGGGAATGTTTGTTACCATTTTCTCTCCATCACGTAAGTTACAAGAAAATAGTACGTAAGTTATGTGTGTGAATATTCTTTCCCATTTGATGTGTTATCACACCAAAACGGGATTGTCAAGTGCACTCTTTCGGATGGTAATGGAGGATGGATCTTCAATGTGGTCTTACCCCAAATAGATGTCCTGCATGTTACAAATCTTCACGAAAGCAAGACTGATATCAAGCTACACTATGTTTGTTACCTTTTTGTATCCGTCACGAAAGTTACAAGAAAATGCCAGGTAGTTTACGCGTGTGAAAATTCATTCCCATTTGGAGTTTTATCTTGTCTAACGCAGTAGTACATTCACTATTCACGGGAACATCATATCCCATGTCAAAGTGCTCGAACAAATTCACACATCACCCAAAACGGTATTGTCAAGTGCTCTCTTTGGGAGGGCAATGTCGGATGTATCCTTAATGTGGTCTTGCTCCAAATAGATGTCCTATATGTTACGAATCTTCGCTAAAGCTAGACTGATATCAAGCAACACATACAACTAGATTAACCACAAACGGGAATGTTTGTTACCGTTTTTTCTCCGTCACGTAATTTACAAGAACAAACCATCAATACTAAATATACTATTGTACAAGAAAAAACCAGGTAGGTTACGGGAGTGAAAATTCATTTCCATTTGATGTTTTTTCTTGTCTAACGCAGTAGTACATTCAGTATTCACGGTACCAACATGTCCCATGTCATAGTTATCGAAAACAAATTCACATATCACACCAAAACGATATTTTCAAGTGCACTCTTTCGGAGGTTAATGGCGGATGGATCCTTAATGTGGTCTAGCCACAAATGGATGTCCTACATGTTACAAATTTTCACGAAAGCAAGACTGATATCAAGCTACACACATAACTAGATTAAGCACAAACGGGAATGAATGTTACCCTTTTATGTCCGTCACGTAAGTTACAAGAAAATGACAGGTAGTTTACGCATATGAAAATTCATTCCCATTTTGTGTTTTATCTTGTCTAACGCAGTAGTACATTCAGTATTCATGGAAACAACATGTCCCATGTCAAATTGTTCGAAAAGAATTCACACATCACAACATAACGGTGTTTTAAAGTGCACTCTTTCGGAGGTTAATGGCGGATTGATCCTTAATGTGGTCAAGCCCCAAATAGATCTCCTACATGTTACAAATCTTCACGAAAGCAAGACTGATATTAAGCTACACACATAACTAGATTAACCACAAACGGGAATGTTTGTTACCCTTTTCTCTCCATCACGTAAGTTACAAGAAAATAGTACGTAAGTTATGTGTGTGAATATTCTTTCCCATTTGATGTGTTATCACACCAAAACGGGATTGTCAAGTGCACTCTTTCGGATGGTAATGGCGGATGGATCTTCAATGTGGTCTTACCCCAAATAGATGTCCTGCATGTTACAAATCTTCACGAAAGCAAGACTGATATCAAGCTACACTATGTTTGTTACCCTTTTGTATCCGTCACGAAAGTTACAAGAAAATGCCAGGTAGTTTACGCGTGTGAAAATTCATTCCCATTTGGAGTTTTATCTTGTCTAACGCAGTAGTACATTCACTATTCACGGGAACATCATATCCCATGTCAAAGTGCTCGAACAAATTCACACATCACCCAAAACGGTATTGTCAAGTGCTCTCTTTGGGAGGGCAATGTCGGATGTATCCTTAATGTGGTCTTGCTCCAAATAGATGTCCTATATGTTACGAATCTTCGCTAAAGCTAGACTGATATCAAGCAACACATACAACTAGATTAACCACAAACGGGAATGTTTGTTACCGTTTTTTCTCCGTCACGTAATTTACAAGAACAAACCATCAATACTAAATATACTATTGTAAAAGAAAAAACCAGGTAGGTTACGGGAGTGAAAATTCATTTCCATTTGATGTTTTTTCTTGTCTAACGCAGTAGTACATTCAGTATTCACGGTACCAACATGTCCCATGTCATAGTTATCGAAAACAAATTCACATATCACACCAAAACGATATTTTCAAGTGCACTCTTTCGGAGGTTAATGGCGGATGGATCCTTAATGTGGTCTAGCCACAAATGGATGTCCTACATGTTACAAATTTTCACGAAAGCGAGACTGATATCAAGCTACACACATAACTAGATTAAGCACAAACGGGAATGAATGTTACCCTTTTATGTCCGTCACGTAAGTTACAAGAAAATGACAGGTAGTTTACGCATATGAAAATTCATTCCCATTTTGTGTTTTATCTTGTCTAACGCAGTAGTACATTCAGTATTCATGGAAACAACATGTTCCATGTCAAATTGTTCGAAA
>CM034542.1:5913135-5947750 GCA_020002185.1 Paraescarpia echinospica
TCCCCCTCGCTTAGAGTCTTATTTGTCTTTCTCATAATCGAATCGCCCATAAACACCCTCTCTTTCCTCATTGCCCCCTCTATCACTGCCTCAGTGTAGCTCTTTCTACGGTTTGCATCTGTCTGGTTGTAATCTTGTTCCCCTGTCTTTTGCTCTCCCGTCACAATCTCGTCCGTTCCATTCTTTCCTGACGCTGTTTCTCTTGTCACCTTTCTTCCTGTCATCGTCCCTCCCGACTTCTCTTCTGTCACATGTACTCTCACTTCCTTTCTTCCCGTCATCTTTCCTCCCATTGCATTTCCTTCTCTCCTCTCCCGTCTCTTTTTCCTCCTACCTCTTTCTCTACGGTCACTTTCTCTCCTGCCACCTTCACACCTGTCACATTTCCTGCCGTCGATCCTCCACTTTCTTCCCCTCCGATCACCTTCCCTCCTCTCAGTCTCCTTTCCTCGGTCTTGTTGCCACTACTCTGCTCCTTCAGTTTCACAGTATTCCCAACTTTATCCCTGTCGTCTCTCTCCATTCCATCTGTCTCCTTGCTGATTCTCATCTCCATCCCCTTCACAATATCTACCAACCTAGCTACCTCTTTCTCCAGACGTTTCACCTTCCAACACCCCACGCACTGAAAGGTGAATCCCTCTTCCTTGGTTTCTGTCCATGACTTCGTACAGCCGGATAAGGCAAAATCTACCCAACTGTGGCAGTCGTCGCACACCAAGTGTCTCTTTGCCTTGACTTGCCGCTTGCAGGGCGCCATATCAGAATTTATTTAATAATAATAATCTAATTAGCTATTTAAAATAGTTTTGTCAACTGTGTTTACACTATTCACTGTCTATGTAGTCTTTAAGAAGACTGTTTTCTGTGCACAAATGTTACACTTTACGTAAGATTGCGTACGCTACGCTAGACTGCCTTATTTATTTAGGTTATACAGCGCCCTAGCGAATAAGAGAGACACTAGCTACATAAACTTAGTTCGCCCGATTATCGCAAATGCTTAATTTTAACAACAAAGCCACCTTATCAAAATGTCTAGCAGGTACTGACTTACACAGATATTATCTTGTGTAGGTAGTTTATGGTTGTTACTTTATCACCTATATATTCTACCACATAACGAGGTTTGTTAAATCTTGTTTACAAACTTATCGTAGCCGTAAGCTAACGTACCCTATTATCACTCACTAGACTAAAGTGTCCTAAAATACTTTATCTAACTAACTTTAAGCACAACTGCTACTCAATATATGTTTACTGCTACTTTATGAATGATATTAAGGCAAGAATAATACTTATCAATCAGTAATTCCAATTGCTTATGAACTTTGATACACCACCAATTTCAACGATCTATCTCCGCCAACATATACTGAGTTTTGTGGTGATATGCGAATTTTTCTGATCACTTTGATATGGGACATGTTTGTCTCGTGAATACTTAATGTATTACTGAATTAGATCAAATAAAACATCAATGGGAATTGGCTTTTCACAATCTACAACTTATGTAATACTTTTCGTGTAACTTTACGTGACGGAGATGAAAGGTAACATTCATTCCCTTTGTATTAATCTAGTTATGTGTGTAGCTTCATATCAGTATGACTTCGAGAAGATTTGTTACATGCAGGACATCTTTTTGGGGTAAGACCATTAAGGATCCGTCCACGAAATAGTGCACTTCTTGAAAATACTTCATTTTGCGGGTGATATGCGTGAATTTTTCGATCACTTTGATATGGGACATGTTTGTCTCGTGAATACTGAATGTATTTCTGAATTAGATCAAATAAAACATCAAATGGGAATGAGTTTTAACACCCATAACTTACGTACTATTTTCTTGCAACTTACGTGACGGAGATGAAAGGGTAACATGCATTCCCCTTTGTGGTTAATCTAGTTATGTGTGTAGCTTCATATAAGTCTGGATTTCGAGAAGATTTGTAACATGCAGGACATCTATTTGGGATAAGACCACATTAAAGATCCGTCAGCCGAAATAGTGCACTTGAAAATACTGTTTTGTGATGATATGCGTGAATTGGTTCGATCAATTTGACATGGGACATGTTTGTCTCGTGAATACTGAATGTACTACTGCATTAGTCAAGATAAAACATCAAATGGGAATGAGTTTTCACATCTAAAACTTAAGTACTATTTTCTTGTAAATTACGTGACGGAGATGAAAGGGTAACATGCATTCCTCTTTGTGGTTAACCTAGTTATGTGTGTAGCTTGAAATCAGTCTAGCCTTCGTGAAGATTTGTAACATGCAGGACATCTATTTGGGGTAAGACCACATTAATGATCCGTCCGCCAAAAGATTGCACTTGAAAATACCGTTTTGTGGTGATATTTGTGAATTTTATCGATCACTTTGACTTGAGACATGTTTGTCTCGTGAATACTGAATGTATTACTGAATCAGATAAAAAAACATCAAATGGGAATGAATTTTCACACCCATAACTTACGTACTATTTTCTTGTAACTTACGTAACGGAGATGAAAGGGTAACATGCATTCCCCTTTGTGATTAATCTAGTCATGTGTGTAGCTGGAGATCAGTCTAGCCTTCGTGAAGATTTGTAACATGCAGGACATCTAGTTGGGGTAAGACCACATTAAGGATCCGTCCGCCGAAATAGTGCACATAGAAATACTGTTTTGTGGTGATATGCGTGAATTTTATCGATCACTTTGATATGGGACATGTTTGTCTCTTGAATACTGAATGTACTACTGCATTAGACAAAATAAAACATCAAACGGGAATTAGTTTTCACACCAATAACTTATGTACTATTTTCTTGTAACTTACATGACGGAGATGAAAGTGAAACATGCATTCCCCTTTGTGGTTAATCTAGTTATGTGTGTAGCTTCATATCAGTCTGGACTTCGAGAAGATTTGTAACATGCAGGACATCTATTTGGGATAAGACCACATTAAGAATCCGTCCGCAGAAATAGTGCACTTGAAAATACTGTTTTGTGGTGATATGCGTGAATTGTTTCGATCAATTTAACATGGGACATGTTTGTCTCGTGAATACTGAATATACTACTTCAATAGTCAAGATAAAACATCAAATGGAAATTAGTATTCTCACCCATAACTTACGAACTATTTTCTTGTAACTTACGTGACGGAGATGAAAGGGTAAAATTAATTCCCCTTTTTGGTTAATCTAGTTATGTGTGTAGCTTCATATCAGTATGGACTTCTAGAAAATTTGTAACATGCAGGACATCTATTAGGTATAAGACCACATTAAGGATCCGTCCGCCGAAATATTGCACTTGAAAATACGGTTTTGTGGTGATATGCGTGAATTTTATCGATCACTTTGACATGGGTCATGTTTGTCTCTTGAATACTGAATGTATTACTGCATTAGACAAAATAAAACATCAAACGAGAATGAGTTTTCACAGCCATAACTTATGTAATATTTTCGTGTAACTTACGTGACGGAGATGAAAGGGTAACATTCATTCCCCTTTGTGGTTAATCTAGTTATGTGTATAGCTTCATATCTGTATGGACTTCGTGAAGATTTGTAACATGCAGGACAACTTTTTGGGGTAGGATCATATTAAGGATCCGTCCACCGAAATAGTGCATTTGAAAATACTGTTTTGTGGTGATATGCGTGAATTTTGCGATCACTTTATCTTGAGACATGTTTATGTCGTGAATACTGAATGTACTTCTACATTAGTCAAGATAAAACATCAAATTGGAATGAGTTTTCACACCCATAACTTACGTACAATTTTCTTCTAACTTACGTGACGGAGATGAAAGGGTAACATTCATTCCCCTTTGTGGTTAATCTAGATATGTGTGTAGTTTCATATCAGTAAGGACTTCGGGAAGATTTGTAACATGCAGGACATCTTTTTGGGTTAAGACCACATTAAGGATCCGTCCGCCGAAATAGTGCACTTGAAAATACTGTTTTATGGTGATATGCGTGAATTTTTTCGATCACTTTGATATGGGACATGTTTGTCTCGTGAATACTGAATGTATTACTGAATTAGATCAAATAAAATATCAAATGGGAATGAGTTTTCACACCTATGACTTACGTACTATTTTCTTGTAACTAACGTGACGGAGATGAAAGGGTAACATGCATTCCCCTTTGTGGTTAATCTAGTTATGTGTGTAGCTGGAGATCAGTCTAGCCTTCGTGAAGATTTGTAACATGCAGGACATCTATTTGGGGTAAGACCACATTAAGGATCCGTCCGCCGAAATAGTGCACTTGAAAATACTGTTTTGTGGTGATATGCGTGAATTTTATCGATCACTTTGACATGGGACATGTTTGTCTCTTGAATACTGAATGTACTACTGCATTAGACAAAATAAAACATCAAACGGGAATGAGTTTTCACACCAATAACTTACGTACTATTTTCTTGTAACTTACGTGACGGAGATGAAAGGGTAACATGCATCCCCCTTTGTGGTTTATCTATTTATGTGTGTAGCTTCATATCAGTCTGGACTGCGAGAAGATTTGTAACATGCAGGACATCTATTTGGGATTAGACCACATTAAGCATCCGTCCGCCGAAATACTGCACTTGAAAATACTGTTTTGTGGAGATATGCGTGAATTTTTTTGATCACTTTGACATGGGACATGTTTGTCTCGTGAATACTGAATGTATTACTGAATTAGATCAAATAAAACATCAAATGGGAATGAGTTTTCACACCCATAACTTACGTACTATCTTCTTGTAACTTACGTGACGGAGATGAAAGGGTAACATGCATTCCCCTTTGTGGTTAATCTAGTTATGTGTGTAGCTCCATATAAGTCTGGATTTCGAGAAGATTTGTAACATGCAGGACATCTATCTGGGATAAGACCACATTAAAGATCCGTCAGCCGAATTAGTGCACTTTAAAATACTGTTTTGTGATGATATGTGTGAATTTTTTCAATCACTTTGACTTCAGACATGTTTGTCTCGTGAATACTGAATGTACTACTGCATTAGACAATATAAAACATCAAATGGGAATTAATTTTCACACCCATAACTTATGTAATATTTTCGTGTAACTTACGTGACGGAGATGAAAGGGTAACATTCATTCCCCTTTTTGGTTAATCTAGTTATGTGTGTAGCTTCATATCGGTATGGACTTCTAGAAAATTTGTAACATGCAGGATATCTATTAGGGATAAGACAACATTAAGGATCCGTCCGCCGGAATAGTGCACTTGAAAATACGGTTTTGTGGTGATATGCGTGAATTTTATCGATCACTTTGACATGGGTCATGTTTGTCTCTTGAATACTGAATGTATTACTGCATTAGACAAAATAAAACATCAAACGGGAATGAGTTTTCACAGCCATAACTTATGTAATATTTTCGTGTAACTTACGTGACGGAGATGAAAGGGTAACATTCATTCCCCTTTGTGGTTAATCTAGTTATGTGTGTAGCTTCATATCAGTATGGACTTCGAGAAGATTTGTAACATGCAGGACATCTGTTTGGGATAAGACCACATTAAGGATCCGTACGCCGAAATAGTACATTTGAAAATACTGTTTTGTGGTGATATGCGTGAATTTTGCGATCACTTTATCTTGAGACATGTTTATGTCGTGAATACTGAATGTACTTCTACATTAGTCAAGATAAAACATCAAATTGGAATGAGATTTCACACCCATAACTTACGTACAATTTTCTTCTAACTTACGTGACGGAGATGAAAGGGTAACATTCATTCCCCTTTGTGGTTAATCTAGATATGTGTGTAGTTTCATATCAGTAAGGACTTCGGGAAGATTTGTAACATGCAGGACATCTTTTTGGGTTAAGACCACATTAAGGATCCGTCCGCCGAAATAGTGCACTTGAAAATACTGTTTTGTGGTGATATGCGTGAATTTTATCGATCACTTTGACATGGGACATGTTTGTCTCTTGAATACTGAATGTACTACTGCATTAGACAAAATAAAACATCAAACGGGAATGAGTTTTCACACCAATAACTTACGTACTATTTTCTTGTAACTTACGTGACGGAGATGAAAGGGTAACATGCATTCCCCTTTGAGGTTTATCTATTTATGTGTGTAGCTTCATATCAGTCTGGACAGCGAGAAGATTTGTAACATGCAGGACGTCTATTTGGGATTAGACCACATTAAGCATCCGTCCGCCGAAATAGTGCACTTGAAAATACTGTTTTGTGGTGATATGCGTGAATTTTTTTGATCACTTTGACATGGGACATGTTTGTCTCGTGAATACTGAAGGTATTACTGAATTAGATCAAATAAAACATCAAATGGGAATGAGTTTTCACACCCATAACTTACGTACTATCTTCTTGTAACATACGTGACGGAGATGAAAGGGTAACATGCATTCCCCTTTGCGGTTAATCTAGTTATGTGTGTAGCTTCATATAAGTCTGGATTTCGAGAAGATTTGTAACATGCAGGACATCTATTTGGGAAAAGACCACATTAAGGATCCGTCCGCCGAAATAGTGCACTTGAAAATACTGTTTTGTGGTGATATGCATGAATTTTTTCGATCACTTTGACATTGGACATGTTTGTCTAGTGAATACTGAATGTACTACTTCAATAGTCAAGATAAAACATCAAATGGGAATTAGTATTCACACCCATAACTTATGTACAATTTTCTTCTAACTTACGTGACGGAGATGAAAGGGTAACATTCATTCCCCTTTGTGGTTAATCTAGATATGTGTGTAGTTTCATATCAGTAAGGACTTCTAGAAAATGTGTAACATGCAGGATATCTATTAGGGATAAGACAACATTAAGGATCCGTCCGCCGGAATAGTGCACTTGAAAATACGGTTTTGTGGTGATATGCGTGAATTTTATCGATCACTTTGACATGGGTCATGTTTGTCTCTTGAATACTGAATGTATTACTGCATTAGACAAAATAAAACATCAAACGGGAATGAGTTTTCACAGCCATAACTTATGTAATATTTTCGTGTAACTTACGTGACGGAGATGAAAGGGTAACATTCATTCCCCTTTGTGGTTAATCTAGTTATGTGTGTAGCTTCATATCAGTATGGACTTCGAGAAGATTTGTAACATGCAGGACATCTGTTTGGGATAAGACCACATTAAGGATCCGTACGCCGAAATAGTACATTTGAAAATACTGTTTTGTGGTGATATGCGTGAATTTTATCGATCACTTTGACATGGGACATGTTTGTCTCTTGAATACTGAATGTACTACTGCACTAGACAAAATAAAACATCAAACGGGAATGAGTTTTCACACCAATAACTTACGTACTATTTTCTTGTAACTTACGTGACGGAGATGAAAGGGTAACATGCATCCCCCTTTGTGGTTTATCTATTTATGTGTGTAGCTTCATATCAGTCTGGACTGCGAGAAGATTTGTAACATGCAGGACATCTATTTGGGATTAGACCACATTAAGCATCCGTCCGCCGAAATACTGCACTTGAAAATACTGTTTTGTGGAGATATGCGTGAATTTTTTTGATCACTTTGACATGGGACATGTTTGTCTCGTGAATACTGAATGTATTACTGAATTAGATCAAATAAAACATCAAATGGGAATGAGTTTTCACACCCATAACTTACGTACTATCTTCTTGTAACTTACGTGACGGAGATGAAAGGGTAACATGCATTCCCCTTTGTGGTTAATCTAGTTATGTGTGTAGCTCCATATAAGTCTGGATTTCGAGAAGATTTGTAACATGCAGGACATCTATCTGGGATAAGACCACATTAAAGATCCGTCAGCCGAATTAGTGCACTTTAAAATACTGTTTTGTGATGATATGTGTGAATTTTTTCAATCACTTTGACTTCAGACATGTTTGTCTCGTGAATACTGAATGTACTACTGCATTAGACAATATAAAACATCAAATGGGAATTAATTTTCACACCCATAACTTATGTAATATTTTCGTGTAACTTACGTGACGGAGATGAAAGGGTAACATTCATTCCCCTTTTTGGTTAATCTAGTTATGTGTGTAGCTTCATATCGGTATGGACTTCTAGAAAATTTGTAACATGCAGGATATCTATTAGGGATAAGACAACATTAAGGATCCGTCCGCCGGAATAGTGCACTTGAAAATACGGTTTTGTGGTGATATGCGTGAATTTTATCGATCACTTTGACATGGGTCATGTTTGTCTCTTGAATACTGAATGTATTACTGCATTAGACAAAATAAAACATCAAACGGGAATGAGTTTTCACAGCCATAACTTATGTAATATTTTCGTGTAACTTACGTGACGGAGATGAAAGGGTAACATTCATTCCCCTTTGTGGTTAATCTAGTTATGTGTGTATCTTCATATCAGTATGGACTTCGAGAAGATTTGTAACATGCAGGACATCTGTTTGGGATAAGACCACATTAAGGATCCGTACGCCGAAATAGTACATTTGAAAATACTGTTTTGTGGTGATATGCGTGAATTTTGCGATCACTTTATCTTGAGACATGTTTATGTCGTGAATACTGAATGTACTTCTACATTAGTCAAGATAAAACATCAAATTGGAATGAGATTTCACACCCATAACTTACGTACAATTTTCTTCTAACTTACGTGACGGAGATGAAAGGGTAACATTCATTCCCCTTTGTGGTTAATCTAGATATGTGTGTAGTTTCATATCAGTAAGGACTTCGGGAAGATTTGTAACATGCAGGACATCTTTTTGGGTTAAGACCACATTAAGGATCCGTCCGCCGAAATAGTGCACTTGAAAATACTGTTTTGTGGTGATATGCGTGAATTTTATCGATCACTTTGACATGGGACATGTTTGTCTCTTGAATACTGAATGTACTACTGCATTAGACAAAATAAAACATCAAACGGGAATGAGTTTTCACACCAATAATTTACGTACTATTTTCTTGTAACTTACGTGACGGAGATGAAAGGGTAACATGCATTCCCCTTTGAGGTTTATCTATTTATGTGTGTAGCTTCATATCAGTCTGGACAGCGAGAAGATTTGTAACATGCAGGACGTCTATTTGGGATTAGACCACATTAAGCATCCGTCCGCCGAAATAGTGCACTTGAAAATACTGTTTTGTGGTGATATGCGTGAATTTTTTTGATCACTTTGACATGGGACATGTTTGTCTCGTGAATACTGAATGTATTACTGAATTAGATCAAATAAAACATCAAATGGGAATGAGTTTTCACACCCATAACTTCTTGTAACTTACGTGACGGAGATGAAAGGGTAACATGCATTCCCCTTTGCGGTTAATCTAGTTATGTGTGTAGCTTCATATAAGTCTGGATTTCGAGAAGATTTGTAACATGCAGGACATATATTTGGGAAAAGACCACATTAAGGATCCGTCCGCCGAAATAGTGCACTTGAAAATACTGTTTTGTGGTGATATGCATGAATTTTTTCGATCACTTTGACATTGGACATGTTTGTCTTGTGAATACTGAATGTACTACTTCAATAGTCAAGATAAAACATCAAATGGGAATTAGTATTCACACCCATAACTTATGTACAATTTTCTTCTAACTTACGTGACGGAGATGAAAGGGTAACATTCATTCCCCTTTGTGGTTAATCTAGATATGTGTGTAGTTTCATATCAGTAAGGACTTCGGGAAGATTTGTAACATGCAGGACATCTTTTTGGGTTAAGACCACATTAAGGATCCGTCCGCCGAAATAGTGCACTTGAAAATACTGTTTTATGGTGATATGCGTGAATTTTTTCGATCACTTTGATATGGGACATGTTTGTCTCGTGAATACTGAATGTATTACTGAATTAGATCAAATAAAACATCAAATGGGAATGAGTTTTCACACCTATAACTTACGTACTATTTTCTTGTAACTAACGTGACGGAGATGAAAGGGTAACATGCATTCCCCTTTGTGGTTAATCTAGTTATGTGTGTAGCTGGAGATCAGTCTAGCCTTCGTGAAGATTTGTAACATGCAGGACATCTATTTGGGGTAAGACCACATTAAGGATCCGTCCGCCGAAATAGTGCACTTGAAAATACTGTTTTGTGGTGATATGCGTGAATTTTATCGATCACTTTGACATGGGACATGTTTGTCTCTTGAATACTGAATGTACTACTGCATTAGACAAAATAAAACATCAAACGGGAATGAGTTTTCACACCAATAACTTACGTACTATTTTCTTGTAACTTACGTGACGGAGATGAAAGGGTAACATGCATCCCCCTTTGTGGTTTATCTATTTATGTGTGTAGCTTCATATCAGTCTGGACTGCGAGAAGATTTGTAACATGCAGGACATCTATTTGGGATTAGACCACATTAAGCATCCGTCCGCCGAAATACTGCACTTGAAAATACTGTTTTGTGGAGATATGCGTGAATTTTTTTGATCACTTTGACATGGGACATGTTTGTCTCGTGAATACTGAAAGTATTACTGAATTAGATCAAATAAAACATCAAATGGGAATGAGTTTTCACACCCATAACTTACGTACTATCTTCTTGTAACTTACGTGACGGAGATGAAAGGGTAACATGCATTCCCCTTTGTGGTTAATCTAGTTATGTGTGTAGCTCCATATAAGTCTGGATTTCGAGAAGATTTGTAACATGCAGGACATCTATCTGGGATAAGACCACTTTAAAGATCCGTCAGCCGAAATAGTGCACTTTAAAATACTGTTTTGTGATGATATGTGTGAATTTTTTCAATCACTTTGACTTCAGACATGTTTGTCTCGTGAATACTGAATGTACTACTGCATTAGACAATATAAAACATCAAATGGGAATTAATTTTCACACCCATAACTTATGTAATATTTTCGTGTAACTTACGTGACGGAGATGAAAGGGTAACATTCATTCCCCTTTTTGGTTAATCTAGTTATGTGTGTAGCTTCATATCGGTATGGACTTCTAGAAAATTTGTAACATGCAGGATATCTATTAGGGATAAGACAACATTAAGGATCCGTCCGCCGGAATAGTGCACTTGAAAATACGGTTTTGTGGTGATATGCGTGAATTTTATCGATCACTTTGACATGGGTCATGTTTGTCTCTTGAATACTGAATGTATTACTGCATTAGACAAAATAAAACATCAAACGGGAATGAGTTTTCACAGCCATAACTTATGTAATATTTTCGTGTAACTTACGTGACGGAGATGAAAGGGTAACATTCATTCCCCTTTGTGGTTAATCTAGTTATGTGTGTATCTTCATATCAGTATGGACTTCGAGAAGATTTGTAACATGCAGGACATCTGTTTGGGATAAGACCACATTAAGGATCCGTACGCCGAAATAGGACATTTGAAAATACTGTTTTGTGGTGATATGCGTGAATTTTGCGATCACTTTATCTTGAGACATGTTTATGTCGTGAATACTGAATGTACTTCTACATTAGTCAAGATAAAACATCAAATTGGAATGAGATTTCACACCCATAACTTACGTACAATTTTCTTCTAACTTACGTGACGGAGATGAAAGGGTAACATTCATTCCCCTTTGTGGTTAATCTAGATATGTGTGTAGTTTCATATCAGTAAGGACTTCGGGAAGATTTGTAACATGCAGGACATCTTTTTGGGTTAAGACCACATTAAGGATCCGTCCGCCGAAATAGTGCACTTGAAAATACTGTTTTGTGGTGATATGCGTGAATTTTATCGATCACTTTGACATGGGACATGTTTGTCTCTTGAATACTGAATGTACTACTGCATTAGACAAAATAAAACATCAAACGGGAATGAGTTTTCACACCAATAACTTACGTACTATTTTCTTGTAACTTACGTGACGGAGATGAAAGGGTAACATGCATTCCCCTTTGAGGTTTATCTATTTATGTGTGTAGCTTCATATCAGTCTGGACAGCGAGAAGATTTGTAACATGCAGGACGTCTATTTGGGATTAGACCACATTAAGCATCCGTCCGCCGAAATAGTGCACTTGAAAATACTGTTTTGTGGTGATATGCGTGAATTTTTTTGATCACTTTGACATGGGACATGTTTGTCTCGTGAATACTGAATGTATTACTGAATTAGATCAAATAAAACATCAAATGGGAATGAGTTTTCACACCCATAACTTACGTACTATCTTCTTGTAACTTACGTGACGGAGATGAAAGGGTAACATGCATTCCCCTTTGCGGTTAATCTAGTTATGTGTGTAGCTTCATATAAGTCTGGATTTCGAGAAGATTTGTAACATGCAGGACATCTATTTGGGAAAAGACCACATTAAGGATCCGTCCGCCGAAATAGTGCACTTGAAAATACTGTTTTGTGGTGATATGCATGAATTTTTTCGATCACTTTGACATTGGACATGTTTGTCTAGTGAATACTGAATGTACTACTTCAATAGTCAAGATAAAACATCAAATGGGAATTAGTATTCACACCCATAACTTACGTACTATCTTCTTGTTACTTACGTGACGGAGATGAAAGGGTAACATTCATTCCCCTTTTTGGTTAATCTAGTTATGTGTGTAGCTTCATATCAGTATGGACTTCTAGAAAATGTGTAACATGCAGGATATCTATTAGGGATAAGACCACATTAAGGATCCGTCCGCCGAAATAGTGCACTTGAAAATAAGGTTTTGTGGTGATATGCGTGAATTTTATCGATCACTTTGACGTGGGTCATGTTTGTCTCTTGAATACTGAATGTAGTACTGCATTAGACAAAATAAAACATCAAACGGGAATGAGTTTTCACAGCCATAACTTATGTAATATTTTCGTGTAACTTACGTGACGGAGATGAAAGGGTAACATTCATTCCCCTTTGTGGTTAATCTAGTTATGTGTGTAGCTTCATATCAGTATGGACTTCGAGAAGATTTGTAACATGCAGGACATCTTTTTGGGGTAGGATCATATTAAGGATCCGTCCACCGAAATAGTGCATTTAAAAATACTGTTTTGTGGTGATATGCGTGAATTTTGCGATCACTTTATCTTGAGACATGTTTATGTCGTGAATACTGAATGTACTTCTACATTAGTCAAGATAAAACATCAAATTGGAATGAGTTTTCACACCCATAACTTACGTACAATTTTCTTCTAACTTACGTGACGGAGATGAAAGGGTAACATTCATTCCCCTTTGTGGTTAATCTTGATATGTGTGTAGTTTCATATCAGTAAGGACTTCGGGAAGATTTGTAACATGCAGAACATCTTTTTGGGTTAAGACCACATTAAGGATCCGTCCGCCGAAATAGTGCACTTGAAAATACTGTTTTGTGGTGATATGCGTGAATTTTATCGATCACTTTGACATGGGACATGTTTGTCTCTTGAATACTGAATGTACTACTGCATTAGACAAAATAAAACATCAAACGGGAATGAGTTTTCACACCAATAACTTACGTACTATTTTCTTGTAACTTACGTGACGGAGATGAAAGGGTAACATGCATTCCCCTTTGAGGTTTATCTATTTATGTGTGTAGCTTCATATCAGTCTGGACTGCGAGAAGATTTGTAACATGCAGGACATCTATTTGGGATTAGACCACATTAAGCATCCGTCCGCCGAAATAGTGCACTTGAAAATACTGTTCTGTGGTGATATGCGTGAATTTTTTTGATCACTTTGACATGGGACATGTTTGTCTTGTGAATACTGAATGTATTACTGAATTAGATCAAATAAAACATCAAATGGGAATGAGTTTTCACACCCATAACTTACGTACTATCTTCTTGTAACTTACGTGACGGAGATGAAAGGGTAACATGCATTCCCCTTTGTGGTTAATCTAGTTACGTGTGTAGCTTCATATAAGTCTGGATTTCGAGAAGATTTGTAACATGCAAGACATATGTTTGGGAAAAGACCACATTAAGGATCCGTCAGCCGAAATGGTGCACTTGAAAATACTGTTTTGTGGTGATATGCATGAATTTTTTCGATCACTTTGACATTGGACATGTTTGTCTAGTGAATACTGAATGTACTATTTCAATAGTCAAGATAAAACATCAAATGGGAATTAGTATTCTCACCCATAACTTACGAACTATGTTCTTGTAAATTACGTGACGGAGATGAAAGGGTAAAATTCATTCCCCTTTGTGGTTAATCTAGTGATGTGTGTAGCTTCATATCAGTATGGACAACGAGAAGATTTGTAACATGTAGGACATCTTTTTGGAGTAAGACCACATTAAGGATCCGTCCGCCGAAATAGTGCATTTCAAAATACTGTTTTGTGGTGATATGCGTGAATTTTTTCCATCACTTTGACTTGATACATGTTTGTCTCGTGAATACTGAATGTACTACTGCATTAGACAATATAAAACATCAAATGGGAATTAATTTTTACACCCATAACTTATGTAATATTTTCGTGTAACTTGCGTGACGGAGATGAAAGGGTAACATTCATTCCCCTTTGTGGTTAATCTAGTTATTTGTGCAGCTTCATATCAGTATGGACTTCGAGAAGATTTGTAACATGCAGAATATCTTTTTTGGGGTAAGACCATATTAAGGATCCGTCCGCCGAAATAGTGCGCTTGAAAATACTGTTTTGTGGTGATATCCGTGAATTTTTTCGATCACTTTGACTTGAGAAATGTTTGTCTCGTGAATACTGAATGTACTACTGCATTAGACAATATAAAACGTCAAATGGGAATTAGTTTTCACACCCATAACTTATGTAATATTTTCGTGTAACTTACGTGACGGAGATGAAAGGGTAACATTCATTCCCCTTTGTGGTTAATCTAGTTATGTGTGCAGCTTCATATCAGTTTTGACTTCGAGAAGATTTGTAACATGCAGGACATCTTTTTGGGGTAGGATCATATTAAGGATCCGTCCACCGAAATAGTGCATTTGAAAATACTGTTTTGTGGTGATATGCGTGAATTTTTCAATCACTTTATCTTGAGACATGTTTATGTCGTGAATACTGAATGTACTTCTACATTAGTCAAGATAAAACATCAAATTGGAATGAGTTTTCACACCCATAACTTACGTACAATTTTTTCTAACTTACGTGACGGAGATGAAAGGTTAACATTCATTCCCCTTTGTGGTTAATCTAGACATTTGTGTAGCTTCATACCAGTAAGGACTTCGGGAAGATTTGTAACATGCAGGACATCTTTTTGGGTTAAGACCACATTAAGGATCCATCCGCCGAAATAGTGCACATGAAAATACTGTTTTGTGTTGATATGCGTGAATTTTTTCGATCACTTTGAAATGGGACATGTTTGTCTCGTGAATACTGAATGTATTACTGAATTAGATCAAATAAAACATCAAATGGGAATGAGTTTCCACACCTATAACTTACGTACTATTTTCTTGTAACTTACGTGACGGAGATGAAAGGGTAACATGCATTCCCCTTTGTGGTTTTCTAGTTATGTGTGCAGCTTCATATCAGTCTGGACTTCGAGAAGATTTGTAACATGCAGGACATGTATTTGGGAAAAGACCACATTAAGCATCCGTCCGCCGAAATAGTGCACTTGAAAATACTGTTTTATGGTGATATGCGTGAATTTTTTCGATCACATTGAATTGAGATATATTTGTCTCGTGAATACTGAATGTACTGCTGCATTAGACAATATAAAACATCGAATGGGAATTAGTTTTCACACCCATAACTTATGTAATATTTTCGGGTTACTTACGTGACGGAGATGAAAGGGTAACATTCTTTCCCCTTTGTGGTTAATCTAGCTATGTGTGTAGCTTCATATCAGTATGGACTTCGAGAAGATTTTTAACATGCAGGACATCTTTTTGGGGTAAGACCACATTAAGGATCCGTCCGCCGAAATAGTGCACTTGAAAATACTGTTTTGTGGTGATATGCGTGAATTTTGTCGATCACTTTGATATGGGACATGTTTGTCTCGTGAATACTGAAAGTATTACTGCATTAGTCACGATAAATCATCAAATGGGAATGGGTTTTCACATGTATAACTTACGTACTATTTTCTTGTAAATTACGTGACGGAGATGAAAGGGTAACATGCATTCCTCTTTGTGGTTAATCTAGTTATGTGTGTAGCTTGAAATCAGTCTAGCCTTCGTGAAGATTTGTAACATGCAGGACATCTATTTGGGGTAAGACCACATTAATGATCCGTCCGCCAAAAGAGTGCACTTGAAAATACCGTTTTGTGGTGATATTTGTGAATTTTATCAATCACTTTGAATTGAGACATGTTTGTCTCGTGAATACTGAATGTATTACTGAATCACATAAAAAAACATCAAATGGGAATGAGTTTTCACACCCATAACTTACGTACTATTTTCTTGTAACTTACGTAACGGAGTTAAAAGGGTAACATGCATTCCTCTTTGTGGTTTTTCTAGTCATGTGTGTAGCTGGAGATCAGTCTAGCCTTCGTGAAGATTTGTAACATGCAGGACATCTATTTGGGGTAAGACCACATTGAGGATCCGTCCGCCGAAATAGTGCACATGAAAATACTGTTTTGTGGTGATATGCGTGAATTTTATCGATCACTTTGACATGGGACATGTTTGTCTCTTGAATACTGAATGTATTACTTCATTAGACAAAATAAAACATCAAACGGGAATGAGTTTTCACACCAATAACTTATGTACTATTTTCTTGTAACTTACGTGACGGAGATGAAAGGGTAACATGCATTCCCCTTTGTGGTTTATCTAGTTATGTGTGTAACTTCATATCAGTCTGGACTTCGAGAAGATTTGTAACATGCAGGACATCTATTTGGGAAAAGACCACATTATGGATCCGTCAGCCGAAATGGTGCACTTGAAAATACTATTTTGTGGTGATATGCATGAATTTTTTTCGATCACTTTGACATTGGACATGTTTGTCTAGTGAATACTGAATGTACTACTTCAATAGTCAAGATAAAATATCAAATGGAAATTAGTATTCACACCAATAACGTACGAACTATTTTCTTGTAACTTACGTGACGGAGATGAAAGGGTTAAATTCAGTCCCCTTTGTGGTTAATCTAGTTATGTGTGTAGATTCATATCAGTATGGACTTCGAGAAGATTTGTAATATGCAGGACATCTTTTTGGGGTAAGACCAAACTATGGATCCGACCGCCGAATTAGTGCACTTGAAAATACTGTTTTGTGGTGATATGCTTGAATTTTTTCGATCACTTTGATTTGAGACATGTTTGTCTCGTAATACTGAATGTACTAATGCATTAGTCAAGATAAAACATGAAATGGGAATGAGTTTTCACACCCATAACTTACGTACTATTTTCTTGTAATTACGTGACGGAGATGAAAGGGTAACATTCATTCCCCTTTGTGGTTAATCTAGTTATGTGTGCAGCTTCATATCAGTATAGACTTCGAGATGATTTGTAACATGCAGCATATCTTTTTGGGGTAAGACCATATTAAGGATCCGTCCGCCGAAATAGTGCACATGAAAATACTGTTTTGTGGTGATATGCGTGAATTTTATCGATCACTTTGACATTAGACATGTTTGTCTCGTGAATACTGAATGTATTACTGAATCAGATAAAAAAACATCAAATGGGAATGAGTTTTCACACCCATAACTTACGTACTATTTTCTTGTAACTTACGTAACGGAGATGAAAGGGTAACATGCATTCCCCTTTGTGATTAATCTAGTCATGTGTGTAGCTGGAGATCAGTCTAGCCTTCTTGAAGATTTGTAACATGCAGGACATCTATTTGGGGTAAGACTACATTAAGGATCCGTCCGCCGAAATAGTGCACATGAAAATACTGTTTTGTGGTGATATGCGTGAATTTTATCGATCACTTTGACATTAGACATGTTTGTCTCTTGAATACTGAATGTACTACTGCATTAGACAAAATAAAACATCAAACGGGAATGAGTTTTCACACCAATAACTTATGTACTATTTTCTTGTAACTTACATGACGGAGATGAAAGTGTAACATGCATTCCCCTTTGTGGTTAATCTAGTTATGTGTGTAGATTCATATCAGTATGGACTTCGAGAAGATTTGTAATATGCAGGACATCTTTTTGGGGTAAGACCAAACTATGGATCCGACCGCCGAATTAGTGCACTTGAAAATACTGTTTTGTGGTGATATGCTTGAATTTTTTCGATCACTTTGATTTGAGACATGTTTGTCTCGTTAATACTGAATGTACTAATGCATTAGTCAAGATAAAACATGAAATGGGAATGAGTTTTCACACCCATAACTTACGTACTATTTTCTTGTAATTACGTGACGGAGATGAAAGGGTAACATTCATTCCCCTTTGTGGTTAATCTAGTTATGTGTGCAGCTTCATATCAGTATAGACTTCGAGATGATTTGTAACATGCAGCATATCTTTTTGGGGTAAGACCATATTAAGGATCCGTCCGCCGAAATAGTGCACATGAAAATACTGTTTTGTGGTGATATGCGTGAATTTTATCGATCACTTTGACATTAGACATGTTTGTCTCGTGAATACTGAATGTATTACTGAATCAGATAAAAAAACATCAAATGGGAATGAGTTTTCACACCCATAACTTACGTACTATTTTCTTGTAACTTACGTAACGGAGATGAAAGGGTAACATGCATTCCCCTTTGTGATTAATCTAGTCATGTGTGTAGCTGGAGATCAGTCTAGCCTTCTTGAAGATTTGTAACATGCAGGACATCTATTTGGGGTAAGACTTCATTAAGGATCCGTCCGCCGAAATAGTGCACATGAAAATACTGTTTTGTGGTGATATGCGTGAATTTTATCGATCACTTTGACATTAGACATGTTTGTCTCTTGAATACTGAATGTACTACTGCATTAGACAAAATAAAACATCAAACGGGAATGAGTTTTCACACCAATAACTTATGTACTATTTTCTTGTAACTTACATGACGGAGATGAAAGTGTAACATGCATTCCCCTTTGTGGTTAATCTAGTTATGTGTGTAGCTTCATATCAGTATGGACTTCGAGAAGATTTGTAACATGCAGGACATCTATTTGGGATAAGACCACATTAAGGATCCGTCCGAAGAAATAGTGCACTTGAAAATATCGTTTTGTGGTGATATGCGTGAATTGTTTCGATCAATTTGACATGGGACATGTTTGTCTCGTGAATACTGAATATACTACTTCAATAGTGAAGATAAAACATCAAATGGAAATTAGTATTCTCACCCATAACTTACGAACTATTTTCTTGTAACTTACGTGACGGAGATGAAAGGGTAAAATTCATTCCCCTTTGTGGTTAATCTAGTTATGTGTGTAGCTTCATATCAGTATGGACTTCGAGAAGATTTGTAACATGCAGGACATCTATTTGGGATAAGACCACATTAAGGATCCGTACGCCGAAATAGTACACTTGAAAATATTGTTTTGTGGTGATATGCGTGAATTGTTTCGATCAATTTGACATGGGACATGTTTGTCTCGTGAATACTGAATGTACTACTGCATTAGTCAAGATAAAACATCAAATGGGAATGAGTTTTCACATCTATAACTTACGTACTATTTTCTTGTAAATTACGTGACGGAGATGAAAGGGTAACATGCATTCCTCTTTGTGGTTAACCTAGTTATGTGTGTAGCTTGAAATCAGTCTAGCCTTCGTGAAGATTTGTAACATGCAGGACATCTATTTGGGGTAAGACCACATTAATGATCCGTCCGCCAAAAGAGTGCACTTGAAAATACCGTTTTGTGGTGATATTTGTGAATTTTATCGATCACTTTGACTTGAGACATGTTTGTCTCGTGAATAATGAATGTAATACTGAATCACATAAAAAAAACATCAAATGGGAATGAGTTTTCACACCCATAACTTACGTACTATTTTCTTGTAACTTACGTGACGGAGATGAAAGGGTAACATGCATTCCCCTTTGCGGTTTATCTAGTCATGTGTGTAGATTCATATCAGTATGGACTTCGAGAAGATTTGTAATATGCAGGACATCTTTTTGGGGTAAGACCAAACTATGGATCCGACCGCCGAATTAGTGCACTTGAAAATACTGTTTTGTGGTGATATGCTTGAATTTTTTCGATCACTTTGATTTGAGACATGTTTGTCTCGTTAATACTGAATGTACTAATGCATTAGTCAAGATAAAACATGAAATGGGAATGAGTTTTCACACCCATAACTTACGTACTATTTTCTTGTAATTACGTGACGGAGATGAAAGGGTAACATTCATTCCCCTTTGTGGTTAATCTAGTTATGTGTGCAGCTTCATATCAGTATAGACTTCGAGATGATTTGTAACATGCAGCATATCTTTTTGGGGTAAGACCATATTAAGGATCCGTCCGCCGAAATAGTGCACATGAAAATACTGTTTTGTGGTGATATGCGTGAATTTTATCGATCACTTTGACATTAGACATGTTTGTCTCGTGAATACTGAATGTATTACTGAATCAGATAAAAAAACATCAAATGGGAATGAGTTTTCACACCCATAACTTACGTACTATTTTCTTGTAACTTACGTAACGGAGATGAAAGGGTAACATGCATTCCCCTTTGTGATTAATCTAGTCATGTGTGTAGCTGGAGATCAGTCTAGCCTTCTTGAAGATTTGTAACATGCAGGACATCTATTTGGGGTAAGACTTCATTAAGGATCCGTCCGCCGAAATAGTGCACATGAAAATACTGTTTTGTGGTGATATGCGTGAATTTTATCGATCACTTTGACATTAGACATGTTTGTCTCTTGAATACTGAATGTACTACTGCATTAGACAAAATAAAACATCAAACGGGAATGAGTTTTCACACCAATAACTTATGTACTATTTTCTTGTAACTTACATGACGGAGATGAAAGTGTAACATGCATTCCCCTTTGTGGTTAATCTAGTTATGTGTGTAGCTTCATATCAGTATGGACTTCGAGAAGATTTGTAACATGCAGGACATCTATTTGGGATAAGACCACATTAAGGATCCGTCCGAAGAAATAGTGCACTTGAAAATATCGTTTTGTGGTGATATGCGTGAATTGTTTCGATCAATTTGACATGGGACATGTTTGTCTCGTGAATACTGAATATACTACTTCAATAGTGAAGATAAAACATCAAATGGAAATTAGTATTCTCACCCATAACTTACGAACTATTTTCTTGTAACTTACGTGACGGAGATGAAAGGGTAAAATTCATTCCCCTTTGTGGTTAATCTAGTTATGTGTGTAGCTTCATATCAGTATGGACTTCGAGAAGATTTGTAACATGCAGGACATCTATTTGGGATAAGACCACATTAAGGATCCGTACGCCGAAATAGTACACTTGAAAATATTGTTTTGTGGTGATATGCGTGAATTGTTTCGATCAATTTGACATGGGACATGTTTGTCTCGTGAATACTGAATGTACTACTGCATTAGTCAAGATAAAACATCAAATGGGAATGAGTTTTCACATCTATAACTTACGTACTATTTTCTTGTAAATTACGTGACGGAGATGAAAGGGTAACATGCATTCCTCTTTGTGGTTAACCTAGTTATGTGTGTAGCTTGAAATCAGTCTAGCCTTCGTGAAGATTTGTAACATGCAGGACATATATTTGGGGTAAGACCACATTAATGATCCGTCCGCCAAAAGAGTGCACTTGAAAATACCGTTTTGTGGTGATATTTGTGAATTTTATCGATCACTTTGACTTGAGACATGTTTGTCTCGTGAATAATGAATGTAATACTGAATCACATAAAAAAAACATCAAATGGGAATGAGTTTTCACACCCATAACTTACGTACTATTTTCTTGTAACTTACGTGACGGAGATGAAAGGGTAACATGCATTCCCCTTTGCGGTTTATCTAGTCATGTGTGTAACTTCATATCAGCCTGGACTTCGAGAAAATTTGTAACATGCAGGACATCTATTTGGGAAAAGACCACTTTAAGGATCCGTCAGCCAAAATGGTGCTCTTGAAAATACTGTTTTGTGGTGATATGCATGAATTTTTTCGATCACTTTGACATTAGACATGATTGTCTGGTGAATACTGAATGTACTACTTCAATAGTCAAGATAAAATATCAAATGGGAATTAATATTCACACCAATAACGATCGAACTATTTTCTTGTAACTTACGTGACGGAGATGAAAGTGTTAAATTCAGTCCCCTTTGTGGTTAATCTAGTTATGTGTGTAGATTCATATCAGTATGGACTTCGAGAAGATTTGTAACGTGCAGGACATCTTTTTGGGGTAAGACCACATTAAGGATCCGTCCGCCGAAATAGTGCACTTGAAAATACTGTTTTGTGGTGATATGCGTGAATTTTTTCGATCACTTTGACTTGAGGCATGTTTGTCTCGTGAATACTGAATGTATTACTGAATCAGATAAAAAAAACATCAAATGGGAATGAGTTTTCACACCAATAACTTACGTACTATTTTCTTGTAACTTACGTAACGGAGATGAAAGGGTAACATGCATTCCCCTTTGTGATTAATCTAGTCATGTGTGTAGCAGGAGATCAGTCTAGCCTTCTTGAAGATTTGTAACATGCAGGACGTCTATTTGGGGTAAGACCACAGTAGTGGTTCCGTTGTCGCCATCCCCGGAAGTGACCTAAGATCAAAGGCTTTTGAGTTTTTTATAAGTAGAATTCCTACGTTTTTTAGCACTAATGTTTTAGTAAACGTCAAAGTGATTGATGGGGGTCATGAGAAAGAGGGTGTCGCCCTCTACTAACTAATGAGGCACTAATAGGGAAATAAATAGGGTGAATGTCGGCCTCTATTGACTAATCAGGTACTAATTAATAATTAGGGTAATTAATTAAGTACTAATTAGTAACAAATGAGTAGCGCAATTATTGGAGGAGAACGTTAGCAATGACTAAAAATAGTAAATAGCGACCAATTAGTATTAATTAGGTGCACGGGGGAGGTGGGAAAGATTTAGTAACTAATGAGGCACTAATAAGGGAAATAAATAGGGTGATTGTCGACCTCTAGTGACTAATCAGGTACTAATTAGGTAAAAAATAGGGTAATTAATTAAGTACTAATTAGTAATAAGTGAGTAGTACAATTATTGGAGGAGAACGTTAGCAATAACTAAAAATAGTAAATATCGACTAATTAGTATTAATTAGGTGTACGGGGGAGGTGGGAAAGGTTCTAGAGCTCACGGGAAGGTTCTAGAACCTTCTAGAAGCTTCTAGGCTGTAACGCGGTGCGGTGGCGTGCCGGGGGATCATCGAGGTTAGTCGGCCGGATTAGCCTCTAGTAACTAATGAGGCACTAATAAGGGAAATAAATAGGGTGATTGTCGACCTCTAGTGACTAATCAGGTACTAATTAGGTAAAAATTAGGGTAATTAATTAAGTACTAATTAGTAATAAGTGAGTAGTGCAATTATTGGAGGAGAACGTTAGCAATAACTAAAAATGGGAAAGATTTAGTAACTAATGAGGCACTAATAAGGGAAATAAATAGGGTGATTGTCGACCTCTAGTGACTAATCAGGTACTAATTAGGTAAAAAATAGGGTAATTAATTAAGTACTAATTAGTAACAAATGAATAAGTGAGTAGTACAATTATTGGAGGAGAACGTTAGCAATAACTAAAAATAGTAAATATCGACTAATTAGTATTAATTAGGTGTACGGGGGAGGTGGGAAAGGTTCTAGAGCTCACGGGAAGGTTCTAGAACCTTCTAGAAGCTTCTAGGCTGTAACGCGGTGCGGTGGCGTGCCGGGGGATCATCGAGGTTAGTCGGCCGGATTAGCCTCTAGTAACTAATGAGGCACTAATAAGGGAAATAAATAGGGTGATTGTCGACCTCTAGTGACTAATCAGGTACTAATTAGGTAAAAATTAGGGTAATTAATTAAGTACTAATTAGTAATAAGTGAGTAGTGCAATTATTGGAGGAGAACGTTAGCAATAACTAAAAATAGTAATTATCGACTAATTAGTATTAATTAGGTGTACGGGACGTCAAAGTGATTGATGGATTTCCTTAGAAAGAGGGTGTCGCCCTCTAGTAACTAATGAGGCACTAATAAGGAAATAAATAGGGTGATTGTCGACCTCTAGTGACTAATCAGGTACTAATTAGGTAAAAATTAGGGTAATTAATTAAGTACTAATTAGTAATAAGTGAGTAGTGCAATTATTGGAGGAGAACGTTAGCAATAACTAAAAATAGTAAATATCGACTAATTAGAATTAATTAGGTGTACGGGGGAGGTGGGAAAGGTTCTAGAGCTCACGGGAAGGTTCTAGAACCTTCTAGAAGCTTCTAGGCTGTAACGCGGTGCGGTGGCGTGCCGGGGGATCATCGAGGTTAGTCGGCCGGATTAGCCTCTAGTAACTAATGAGGCACTAATAAGGGAAATAAATAGGGTGATTGTCGACCTCTAGTGACTAATCAGGTACTAATTAGGTAACAATTAGGGTAATTAATTAAGTACTAATTAGTAATAAGTGAGTAGTGCAATTATTGGAGGAGAACGTTAGCAATAACTAAAAATAGTAATTATCGACTAATTAGTATTAATTAGGTGTACGGGACGTCAAAGTGATTGATGGATTTCCTTAGAAAGAGGGTGTCGCCCTCTAGTAACTAATGAGGCACTAATAAGGAAATAAATAGGGTGATTGTCGACCTCTAGTGACTAATCAGGTACTAATTAGGTAAAAATTAGGGTAATTAATTAAGTACTAATTAGTAATAAGTGAGTAGTGCAATTATTGGAGGAGAACGTTAGCAATAACTAAAAATAGTAAATATCGACTAATTAGTATTAATTAGGTGTACGGGGGAGGTGGGAAAGGTTCTAGAGCTCACGGGAAGGTTCTAGAACCTTCTAGAAGCTTCTAGGCTGTAACGCGGTGCGGTGGCGTGCCGGGGGATCATCGAGGTTAGTCGGCCGGATTAGCCTCTAGTAACTAATGAGGCACTAATAAGGGAAATAAATAGGGTGATTGTCGACCTCTAGTGACTAATCAGGTACTAATTAAGTAAAAATTAGGGTAATTAATTAAGTACTAATTAGTAATAAGTGAGTAGTGCAATTATTGGAGTAGAACGTTAGCAATAACTAAAAATAGTAATTATCGACTAATTAGTATTAATTAGGTGTACGGGACGTCAAAGTGATTGATGGGTTTCCTTAGAAAGAGGGTGTCGCCCTCTAGTAACTAATGAGGCACTAATAAGGAAATAAATAGGGTGACTGTCGACCTCTAGTGACTAATCAGGTACTAATTAGGTAAAAATTAGGGTAATTAATTAAGTACTAATTAGTAATAAGTGAGTAGTGCAATTATTGGAGGAGAACGTTAGCAATAACTAAAAATAGTAAATATCGACTAATTAGTATTAATTAGGTGTACGGGGGAGGTGGGAAAGGTTCTAGAGCTCACGGGAAGGTTCTAGAACTTTCTAGAACCTTCTAGGCTGTAACGCGGTGAGGTGGCGTGCCGGGGGATCATCGAGGTTAGTCGGCCGGATTAGTTTACGCCTGGCGCGCTGGAGATCAGGAGGGCAATCGAATGGCCTGGTTTTCACGACTCACTGGTGAATGGGGGTTTCGTATGTCAGTCTGTTGGAGTTTATGTGCGTTGTTTGTCGGAAGGCCGGATAAATGTTTATTGCGGCTGCCATCTGGCCGGTCGGTAACAGCTGATGTTTGGTAACAGCTGATGCGCGTGCATCAGTTTTCTGTGTCGTGTTGTTGTTGTTGTTGTTGTTGTTGTTGTTGTGGCTCGACGGCTAAGAGTGGGCGGCGGTGTGGTGACGACGCGAAGCTGATTGGGCGAGGGGCAGGCTCAACGAAGTGTACCACAACGCCCCGTATGTTGGTTACCGTTGCAGTAACTGGGTGTGTCGTTGCCGTTGCAGATCGTTGTTGACCATGGTTCCGCCTGTTCACGGAGAGGCCCCGAAGCTTTCTTCAGTGTTTCCTGTCTACAGCCCCTGTCTCCATCTCTTCCGTTCTTATTGTATAGGGGTGAGGGACTGGTACAGTATTGTAACATTTGTTCTTTTCTTTCTCCAGTGTTTCCTGTCCACAGCCCCTGTCTCCATCTCCTCCAGTCTTATTGTATAGGGGTGAGGGTCTGGTACAGTAATGTGACAATTGTTCTTTTTTTCTCGTGTTTCCTGTCCACAGCCCCTGTCTCCATCTCCTCCAGTCTTATTGTATAGGGGTGAGGGTCTGGTACAGTATTGTAACACTTGTTCTGTTCTTTCTCCAGTGTTTCCTGTCTACAGCCCCTGTCTCCATCTCCTCCAGTCTTATTGTATAGGGGTGAGGGTCTGGTACAGTATTGTAACACTTGTTCTGTTCTTTCTCCAGTGTTTCCTGTCTACAGTCCCTGTGTCCATTGCCTCCAGTCTTATTGTATAGGGGTGAGGGTCTGGTACAGTAATGTGACAATTGTTCTGTTCTTTCTCCAGTGTTTCCTGTCCACAGCCCCTGTCTCCATCACCTTCAGTCTTATGGTATAGGGGTGAGGGTCTGGTACAGTAATGTGACAATTGTTCTGTTCTTTCTCCAGTGTTTCCTGTCTGCGGCCCCTGTCCCCATCTCCTCCAGTCTTATCATATAGGGATGAGGGTCTGGTACAGTAATGTGACAATTGTTCTGTTCTTTCTCCAGTGTTTCCTGTCCACAGCCCATGTCTCCATCTCCTCCAGTCTTATTCTATATGGGTGAGGGTCTGGTACAGTAATGTGACAATTGTTCTATTCTGTCTCCAGTGTCTCCTGTCCACAGCCCCTGTCTCCATCTCCTCCCGTCTTGTTGCATAGGGGTGTGGGTGTGGTACAGTAATAGAACAAGTGTCACATTACTGTACAAGACCCTCACCCCTATACAATAAGACTGGAGGAGATGGAGACAGGGGCTGTAGATAGGAAACACTGGAGAAAGAACAGATGAAGTATCTCCTCCATTCTTATTGTATAGTGATGAGGGTCAAGTAGAGTATTGTAACACTTGTTCTGTTCTTTCTCCAGTGTTTGCAGTCTACAGCCTCTGTCTCCATCTCCTACAGTCTTATTGTATAGGGGTGAGGGTCTGGTACAGTAATGTGACAATTGTTCTGTTCTTTCTCCAGTGTTTTCTGTCTACAGCCTCAGTCTCCATGTCCTACAGTCTTATTGTGTAGGAGTTAGGGTCTGGTACAGTAATGTGACAATTGTTCTGTTCTTTCTCCAGTGTTTCCTTTCTACAGCCTCTGTCTCCATCTCCTACAGTCTTATTGTATAGGGGTGAAGGTCTGGTACAGTAATGTGACATTTGTTCTGTTCTTTCTCCAGTGTTTCCTGTCTACAACCCTTGTCTCCATCGCCTCCAATCTTATTTACAGGGGTGAGGGTCTGGTACAGTAACGGGACAATTGTTCTGTTCTTTCTCCAGTGTTTCCTGTCCACAGCCCATGTCGCCATCTCCTCCAGTCTTATTCTATATGGGTGAGGGTCTGGTACAGTAATGTAACAATTGTTCTGTTCTTTCTCCAGTATTTCCTGTCCACAGCCCCTGTCTCCATCTCCTCCAGTCTTATTGTATAGGGGTGAGGGTCTGGTACAGTAATGTATCTCTTGTTCTGTTCTTTCTCCAGTGTTTCCTGTCCACAGCCCCTGTCTCCATCTCCTCCAGTCTTCACCACAAGCCTAATGCACAAGTATCAGCTGTCAACGAACGCCTGCCTATGGCCAACTAGCGCACATAACACACCGCGTATGCTGGCGCACAGCCAGCTGACAGCCAAAATAAACAAACCCCGCTTAACGCTTAACGCTCATACACTGCATAAAGTCTGACAGTACACGTCGACATACGATACCCCCGTTCGGCAGTGAGGTACGTGATACTTATGTCTTAACCACTATTATGTGCTATGTGCTGACGAACATTCAGGAGCCCTACGGGCGTTTTGGGGCCCCGTCGTGGGGGCACCTGAACCTTTTTTATTTTACACACAAAAAAAGAGAGATAAAAAAGTGACCCCTTAGGTAGGTAGGTAGGTAGGGATAGTCCTTATGTTAGGTAGGTTGTTTATACGAGTATCGGCGCCGTAGTGACGCCGTCGTCGAGCACGCGACGTTTGGCGTAGAAGTAGCTCAACGCCGCGCGCTCCTGAATGTTCGTCAGCACATAGCACATAATAGTGGTTAAGACATAAGTATCACGTACCTCACACCCGAACGGGGGTATCGTATGTCGACGTGTACTGTCAGACTTTATGCAGTGTATGAGCGTTAAGCGTTAAGCGGGGTTTGTTTATTTTGGCTGTCAGCTGGCTGTGCGCCAGCATACGCGGTGTGTTATGTGCGCTAGTTGGCCATAGGCAGGCGTTCGTTGACAGCTGATACTTGTGCATTAGGCTTGTGGTGAAGACTGGAGGAGATGGAGACAGGGGCTGTGGACAGGAAACACTGGAGAAAGAACAGAACAAGAGATACATTACTGTACCAGACCCTCACCCCTATACAATAAGACTGGAGGAGATGGAGACAGGGGCTGTGGACAGGAAATACTGGAGAAAGAACAGAACAATTGTCACATTACTGTACCAGACCCTCACCCATATAGAATAAGACTGGAGGAGATGGCGACATGGGCTGTGGACAGGAAACACTGGAGAAAGAACAGAACAATTGTCCCGTTACTGTACCAGACCCTCACCCCTGTAAATAAGATTGGAGGCGATGGAGACAAGGGTTGTAGACAGGAAACACTGGAGAAAGAACAGAACAATTGTCACATTACTGTACCAGACCTTCACCCCTATACAATAAGACTGTAGGAGATGGAGACAGAGGCTGTAGAAAGGAAACACTGGAGAAAGAACAGAACAATTGTCACATTACTGTACCAGACCCTAACCCCTACACAATAAGACTGTAGGACATGGAGACTGAGGCTGTAGACAGAAAACACTGGAGAAAGAACAGAACAATTGTCACATTACTGTACCAGACCCTCACCCCTATACAATAAGACTGTAGGAGATGGAGACAGAGGCTGTAGACTGCAAACACTGGAGAAAGAACAGAACAAGTGTTACAATACTCTACTTGACCCTCATCACTATACAATATGAATGGAGGAGATACTTCAACTGTTCTTTCTCCAGTGTTTCCTATCTACAGCCCCTGTCTCCGTCTCATCCAGTCTTATTGTATAGGGGTGAGGGTCTTGTACAGTAATGTGACACTTGTTCTATTACTGTACCACACCCACACCCCTACGCAACAAGACGGGAGGAGATGGAGACAGGGGCTGTGGACAGGAAACACTGGAGACAGAATAGAACAATTGTCACATTACTGTACCAGACCCTCACCCATATAGAATAAGACTGGAGGAGATGGAGATATGGGCTGTGGACAGGAAACACTGGAGAAAGAACAGAACAATTGTCACATTACTGTACCAGACCCTCATCCCTATACGATAAGACTGGAGGAGATGGGGACAGGGGCCGCGGACAGGAAACACTGGAGAAAGAACAGAACAATTGTCACATTACTGTACCAGACCCTCACCCCTATACCATAAGACTGAAGGTGATGGAGACAGAGGCTGTAGAAAGGAAACACTGGAGAAAGAACAGAACAAGTGTCACATTACTGTACCAGACCCTCACCCCTATACAATAAGACTGGAGGCAATGGACACAAGGATTGTAGGCAGGAAACACTGGAGAAAGAACAGAACAAGTGTCACATTACTGTACAAGACCCTCACCCCTATACAATAAGACTGGAGGAGATGGAGACAGGGGCTGTAGATAGGAAACACTGGAGAAAGAACAGATGAAGTGTTACAATACTGTACCAGACCCTCACCCCTATACAATAAGACTGGAGGAGATGGAAACAGGGGCTGTGGACAGGAAACACGAGAAAAAAAGAACAATTGTCACATTACTGTACCAGACCCTCAACCCTATACAATAAGACTGGAGGAGATGGATACAGGGGCCGTGGACAGGAAACACCGGAGAAAGAACAGAACAAGTGTTGCAATACTGTACAGACCATCACCCCTATACAATAAGACTGGAAGAGATGGAGACAGGGGCTGTAGACAGGAAACACTGGAGAAAGAACAGAACAAGTGTTACGATACTGTACCAGACCCTCACCCCTATAAAATAAGAATGGAAGAGATGGAGACAGGGGCTGTAGACAGGAAACATTGGAGAAAGAACAGAACAAGTGTTACAATACTGTACCAGACCGTCACCCCTATACAATAAGACTGCAGGAGATGGAGACAGGGGCTGTAGACAGGAAACACTGGAGAAAGAACAGAACGAGTGTTGCAATACTGTACCAGACCCTCACCCCTATACAATAAGACTGTAGGAGATGGCGACAGAGGCTGTAGACAGGAAACACTGGACAAAGAACAGAACGAGTGTTGCAATACTGTACTAGACCCTCACCCCTATACAATAAGACTGGAGGAGATGGAGACAGGGGCTGTGGACAGGAAACACTGGAGAAAGAACAGAACAATTGTCACATTACTGTACCAGACCCTCACTCCTATACAATAAGACTGGAGGAGATGGATACAGGGGCCGTGGACAGGAAACATTGGAGAAAGAACAGAACATGTGTTGCAATACTGTACAGACCATCACCCCTATACAATAAGACTGGAAGAGATGGAGACAGGTGCTGTGGACAGGAAACACTGGAGAAAGAACAGAACAATTGTCACATTACTGTACCAGACCCTCATCCTTATACAATAAGACTGGAGAAGATGGAGACAGGGGCTGTAGACAGGAAACATTGGAGAAAGAACAGAACAAGCGTTACAATACTTTACCAGACCCTCACCCCTTTACAATAAGACTGGAGGAGATGGAGACAAGGGTTGTAGACAGGAAACACTGGAGAAAGAACAGAACAAGTGTTACAATACTGTACCAGACCCTCACCCATATATAATAAGACTGGAGGAGATGGAGACGGGCTGTAGACAGGAAACACTGGAGAAAGAACAGAACAAGTGTTACAATACTGTACCAGACCCTCACCCCTACACAATAAGAATGGAAGAGATGGAGACAGGGGCTGTGGACAGGAAACACAGGAGAAAGAACAGAACAAGTGTTACAATACTGTACCAGACCGTCACCCCTATACAATAAGACTGCAGGAGATGGAGACAGGGGCTGTAGACAGGAAACACTGGAGAAAGAACAGAACGAATGTTGCAATACTGTACCAGACCCTCACCCCTATAAAATAAGAATGGAAGAGATGGAGACAGGGGCTGTGGACAGGAAACACTGGAGAAAGAACAGAACAAGTGTTACAATACTGTACCAGACCGTCACCCCTATACAATAAGACTGCAGGAGATGGAGACAGGGGCTGTAGACAGGAAACACTGGAGAAAGAACAGAACGAGTGTTGCAATACTGTACCAGACCCTCACTCCTATACAATAAGACTGTAGGAGATGGAGACAGAGGCTGTAGACAGGAAACACTGGACAAAGAACAGAACAAGAGTTAAGATACTGTACTACACCCTCACCCCTATACAATAAGACTGGAGGAGATGGAGACAGGGGCTGTGGACAGGAAACACTGGAGAAAGAACTGAACAATTGTCACATTACTGTACCAGACCCTCAACCCTATACAATAAGACTGGAGGAGATGGATACAGGGGCCGTGGACAGGAAACACTGGAGAAAGAACAGAACAAGTGTTGCAATACTGTACAGACCATCACCCCTATACAATAAGACTGGAAGAGATGGAGACAGGTGCTGTGGACAGGAAACACTGGAGAAAGAACAGAACAATTGTCACATTACTGTACCAGACCCTCACCCTTATACAATAAGACTGGAGAAGATGGAGACAGGGGCTGTAGACAGGAAACACTGGAGAAAGAACAGAACAAGTGCTACGATACTGTACCAGACCCTCACCCCTATAAAATAAGACTGGAGGAGATGGAGACAGGGGCTGTAGACAGGAAACATTGGAGAAAGAACAGAACAAGTGTTACAATACTGTACCAGACCCTCACCCCTTTACAATAAGACTGGAGGAGATGGAGACAAGGGTTGTAGACAGGAAACACTGGAGAAAGAACAGAACAAGTGTTACAATACTGTACCAGACCCTCACCCATATATAATAAGACTGGAGGAGATGGAGACGGGCTGTAGACAGGAAACACTGGAGAAAGAACAGAACAAGTGTTACAATACTGTACCAGACCCTCACCCCTATACAATAAGAATGGAAGAGATGGAGACAGGGGCTGTGGACAGGAAACACTGGAGAAAGAACAGAACAAGTGTTACAATACTGCACCAGACCCTCACCCCTATACAATAAGACTGCAGGAGATGGAGACAGGGGCTGTAGACAGGAAACACTGGAGAAAGAACAGAACGAGTGTTGCAATACTGTACCAGACCCTCACTCCTATACAATAAGACTGTAGGAGATGGAGACAGAGGCTGTAGACAGGAAACACTGGACAAAGAACAGAACAAGAGTTAAGATACTGTACTAGACCCTCACCCCTATACAATAAGACTGGAGGAGACGGAGACAGGGGCTGTGGACAGGAAACACTGGAGAAAGAACAGAACAATTGTCACATTACTGTACCAGACCCTCACTCCTATACAATAAGACTGGAGGAGATGGAGACAAGGGCTTTAGACAGGAAACACTGGAGAAAGAACAGAACTAGTGTTACAATACTGTACCAGTCCCTCACCCATATACAATAAGACTGGAGGAGATGGAGACAGGGGCTGTAGACAGGAAACACTGGAGAAAGAACAGAACAAGTGTTACAATACTGTACCAGACCCTCACCCCTATACAATAAGACTGGAGGAGATGGAGACAGGGGCTGTGGACAGGAAACACGAGAAAAAAAGAACAATTGTCACATTACTGTACCAGACCCTCACCCCTATACAATAAGACTGGAGGAGATGGAGACAGGGGCTGTGGACAGGAAACACTGGAGAAAGAAAAGAACAAATGTTACAATACTGTACCAGTCCCTCACCCCTATACAATAAGAACGGAAGAGATGGAGACAGGGGCTGTAGACAGGAAACACTGAAGAAAGCTTCGGGGCCTCTCCGTGAACAGGCGGAACCATGGTCAACAACGATCTGCAACGGCAACGACACACCCAGTTACTGCAACGGTAACCAACATACGGGGCGTTGTGGTACACTTCGTTGAGCCTGCCCCTCGCCCAATCAGCTTCGCGTCGTCACCACACCGCCGCCCACTCTTAGCCGTCGAGCCACAACAACAACAACAACAACAACACGACACAGAAAACTGATGCACGCGCATCAGCTGTTACCAAACATCAGCTGTTACCGACCGGCCAGATGGCAGCCGCAATAAACATTTATCCGGCCTTCCGACAAACAACGCACATAAACTCCAACAGACTGACATACGAAACCCCCATTCACCAGTGAGTCGTGAAAACCAGGCCATTCGATTGCCCTCCTGATCTCCAGCGCGCCAGGCGTAAACTAATCCGGCCGACTAACCTCGATGATCCCCCGGCACGCCACCTCACCGCGTTACAGCCTAGAAGGTTCTAGAAAGTTCTAGAACCTTCCCGTGAGCTCTAGAACCTTTCCCACCTCCCCCGTACACCTAATTAATACTAATTAGTCGATATTTACTATTTTTAGTTATTGCTAACGTTCTCCTCCAATAATTGCACTACTCACTTATTACTAATTAGTACTTAATTAATTACCCTAATTTTTACCTAATTAGTACCTGATTAGTCACTAGAGGTCGACAGTCACCCTATTTATTTCCTTATTAGTGCCTCATTAGTTACTAGAGGGCGACACTCTCTTTCTAAGGAAACCCATCAATCACTTTGACGTCCCGTACACCTAATTAATACTAATTAGTCGATAATTACTATTTTTAGTTATTGCTAACGTTCTCCTCCAATAATTGCACTACTCACTTATTACTAATTAGTACTTAATTAATTACCCTAATTTTTACCTGATTAGTCACTAGAGGTCGACAATCACCCTATTTATTTCCCTTATTAGTGCCTCATTAGTTACTAGAGGCTAATCCGGCCGACTAACCTCGATGATCCCCCGGCACGCCACCGCACCGCGTTACAGCCTAGAAGCTTCTAGAAGGTTCTAGAACCTTCCCGTGAGCTCTAGAACCTTTCCCACCTCCCCCGTACACCTAATTAATACTAATTAGTCGATATTTACTATTTTTAGTTATTGCTAACGTTCTCCTCCAATAATTGCACTACTCACTTATTACTAATTAGTACTTAATTAATTACCCTATTTTTTACCTAATTAGTACCTGATTAGTCACTAGAGGTCGACAATCAACCTATTTATTTCCCTTATTAGTGC
>CM034542.1:5948750-5997000 GCA_020002185.1 Paraescarpia echinospica
TTCCATTTGATGTTTTATCTTCACTATTGAAGTAGTATATTCAGTGTTCACTAGACAAACATGTCCAATGTCAAAGTGATCGAAAAAATTCACGCATATCATCACAAAACAGTATTTTCAAGTGCACTATTTCGGCTGACGGATCTTTAATGTGGTCTTATCCCAAATATATATCCTGCATGTTACAAATCTTCTCGAAATCCAGACTTATATGAAGCTACACACATAACTAGATTAACCACAAAGGGGAATGCATGTTACCCTTTCATCTACGTCACGTAAGTTGCAAGAAAATAGTACGTAAGTTATGGGTGTGAAAACTCATTCCCATTTGATGTTTTATTTGATCTAATTCAGTAATACATTCAGTATTCACGAGACAAACATGTCCCATATCAAAGTGATCGAAAAAATTCACGCATATCACCACAAAACAGTATTTTCAAGTGCACTATTTCGGCGGACGGATCCTTAATGTGGTCTTACCCCAAAAACATGTCCTGCATGTTACAAATCTTCTCGAAGTCCATACTGACATGAAACTACACACATAACTAGATTAACCACAAAGGGGAATGAATGTTACCCTTTCATCTCCGTCACGTAAGTTACAGGAAAATATTACATAAGTTATGGGTGTGAAAACTAATTCCCATTTGATATTTTATATTGTCTAATGCAGTCGTACATTCAGTATTCACGAGACAAACATGTCTCAAGTCAAAGTGATCGAAAAAATTAACGCATATCATCACAAAACAGTATTTTCAAGTGCACTATTTCGGCTGACGGATCTTTATTGTGGTCTTATCCCAAATAGATGTCCTGCATGTTACAAATGTTCTCGAAGTCCATACTGATATGAAGCTACACACATAACTAGATTAACCACAAAGGTGAATGAATGTTACCCTTTCATCTCCGTCACGTAAGTTACACAAAAATATTACATAAGTTATGGGTGTGAAAACTAATTCCCATTTGATGTTTAATATTGTCTAATGCAGTAGTACATTCAGTATTCACGAGACAAACATGTCTCAAGTCAAAGTGATCGAAAAAATTCACGCATATCATCACAAAACAGTATTTTCAAGTGCACTATTTCGGCTGACGGATATTTAATGTGGTCTTATCCCAAATAGATGTCCTGCATGTTACAAATCTTCTCGAAGACCATACTGATATGAAGCTACACACATAACTAGATTAACCACAAAGGGGACTGAATTTAACCGTTTCATCTCCGTCACGTAAGTAACAAGAAAACAGTTCGTACGTTATTGGTGTGAATACTAATTCCCATTTGATATTTTATCTTGACTATTGAAGTAGTACATTCAGTATTCACCAGGCAAACATGTCTAATGTCAAAGTGATCGTAAAAATTCATGCATATCACCACAAAACAGTATTTTGAAGTGCACCATTTCGGCTGACGGATCCTTAATGTGGTCTTTTCCCAAATAGATGTCCTGCATGTTACAAATCTACTCGAAGTCCAGACTGATATGAAGTTACACACATAACTAGATAAACCACAAAGGGGAATGCGTGTTACCCTTTCATCTCCGTCACGTAAGTTACAAGAAAATAGTTCGTATGTTATGGGTGAGAATACTAATTTCCATTTGATGTTTTATCTTGACTATTGAAGTAGTATATTAAGTATTCACCAGACAAACATGTTCATATCAAAGTGATTGAAAAAATTCACGCATATCACCACAAAACAGTATTTTCAAGTGCACTATTTCGGCGGACGGATCCTTAATGTGGTCTTACCCCAAATAGATGTCCTGTATGTTACACATCTTCACGAAGGCTAGACTGATCTCCAGCTAAACATATGACTAGAATAACCACAAAGGGGAATGCATGTTACCCTTTTAACTCCGTTACGTAAGTTACAAGAAAATAGTACGTAAGTTATGGGTGTAAAAACTCATTCCCATTTGATGTTTTTTTATGTGATTCAGTAATACATTCAGTATTCACGAGACAAACATGTCTCAATTCAAAGTGATCGATAAAATTCACAAATATCACCACAAAACGGTATTTTCAAGTGCACTCTTTTGGCGGACGGATCATTAATGTGGTCTTACCCCAAATAGATGTCCTGCATGTTACAAATCTTCACGAAGGCTAGACTGATTTCAAGCTACACACAAAACTAGATTAACCACACAGAGGAATGCATGTTAACCTTTCATCTCCGTCACGTAATTTACAAGAAAATAGTACGTAAGTTATAGATTTGAAAACTCATTCTCATTTGATGTTTTATCTTGACTATTGAAGTAGTATATTCAGTATTCACGAGACAAACATGTTCATATCAAAGTGATCGAAAAAATTCACGCATATCACCACAAAACAGTATTTTCAAGTGCACTATTTCGGCGGACGGATCCTTAATGTGGTCTTACCCCAAAAAGATGTCCTGCATGTTGCAAATCTTCTCGAAGTCCATACTGATATGAAGCTACACACATAACTAGATTAACCACAAAGGGGACTGAATTTAACCCTTTCATCTCCGTCACGTAAGTTACAAGAAAATAGTTCGTACGTTATTGGTGTGAATACTAATTCCCATTTGATATTTTATCTTGACTATTGAAGTAGTACATTCAGTATTCACCAGACAAACATGGCCAATGTCAAAGTGATCGAAAAAACTCATGCATATCACCACAAAACAGTATTTTCAAGTGCACCATTTCGGCTGACGGATCCTTAATGTGGTCTTTTCCCAATTAGATGTCCTGCATGTTACAAATCTTCTCGAAGTCCAGACTGATATGAAGTTACACACATAACTAGATAAACCGCAAAGGGGAATGCATGTTACCTTTTCATCTCCGTCACGTAAGTTACAAGAAAATAGTACGTAAGTTATGGATGTGAAAACTCATTCCCATTTGATGTTTTTTTTATCTGATTCAGTAATACATTCAGTATTCACGAGACAAACATGTCTCAAGTCAAAGTGATCGATAAAATTAATAAATATCACCACAAAACGGTATTTTGAAGTGCACTCTTTTGGCGGACGGATCATTAATGTGGTCTTACCCCAAATAGATGTCCTGCATGTTACAAATCTTCACGAAGGCTAGACTGATTTCAAGTTACACTCATAACTAGGTTAACCACAAAGAGGAATGCATATTACCCTTTCATCTCCGTCACGTAATTTACAAGAAAATAGTACGTAAGTTTTAGATGTGAAAACTCATTCCCATTTGATGTTTTATTTTGACTAATGCAGTAGTACATTCAGTATTCACGAGACAAACATGTCCCATGTCAAATTGATCGAAACAATTCACGCATATCACCACAAAACAGTATTTTCAAGTGTACTATTTCGGCGTACGGATCCTTATGTGGTCTTATCCCAAATAGATGTCCTGCATGTTACAAATCTTCTCGAAGTCCATACTGATATGAAGCTACACACATAACTAGATTAACCAAAAAGGGGAATGAATTTTACCCTTTCATCTCCGTCACGTAAGTTACAAGAAAATAGTTCGTAAGTTATAGGTGAGAACACTAATTTCCATTTGATGTTTTATCTTGACTATTGAAGTAGTACATTCAGTATTCACCAGGCAAACATGTCCAATGTCAAATTGATCGAAAAAATTCATGCATATCACCACAAAACAGTATTTTAAAGTGCACCATTTCGGCTGACGGATCCTTAATGTGGTCTTTTCCCAAATAGATGTCCTGCATGTTACAAATCTTCTCGAAGTCCAGACTGATATGAAGTTACACACATAACTAGATAAACCACAAAGGGGAATGCATGTTACCCTTTCATCTCCGTCACGTAAGTTACAAGAAAATAGTTCGTAAGTTATGGGTGAGAATACTAATTTCCATTTGATGTTTTATCTTGACTATTGAAGTAGTATATTCAGTATTCACGAGACAAACATGTTCATATCAAAGTGATCGAAAAAATTCACGCATATCACCACAAAACAGTATTTTCAAGTGCACTATTTCGGCGGACGGATCCTTAATGTGGTCTTACCCCAAATAGATGTCCTGCATGTTACAAAACTTCACGAAGGCTAGACTGATCTCCAGCTACACACATAACTAGATAAACCACAAAGGGGAAAGCATGTTACCCTTTCATCTCCGTCACGTAAGTTACAAGAAAATAGTTCGTAAGTTATGGGTGAGAATACTAATTTCCATTTGATGTTTTATCTTGACTATTGAAGTAGTATATTCAGTATTCACCAGACAAACATGGCCAATGTCAAAGTGATCGAAAAAACTCATGCATATCACCACAAAACAGTACTTTCAAGTGCACCATTTCGGCTGACGGATCCTTAATGTGGTCTTTTCCCAAATAGATGTCCTGCATGTTACAAATCTTCTCGAAGTCCAGACTGATATGAAGTTACACACATAACTAGATAAACCGCAAAGGGGAATGCATGTTACCCTTTCATCTCCGTCACGTAAGTTACAAGAAAATAGTACGTAAGTTATGGATGTGAAAACTCATTCCCATTTGATGTTTTTTTATCTGATTCAGTAATACATTCAGTATTCACTAGACAAACATGTCTCAAGTCAAAGTGATCGATAAAATTCACAAATATCACCACAAAACGGTATTTTCAAGTGCACTCTTTTGGCGGACGGATCATTAATGTGGTCTTACCCCAAATAGATGTCCTGCATGTTACAAATCTTCACGAAGGCTAGACTGATTTCAAGCTACACTCATAACTAGGTTAACCACAAAGAGGAATGCATATTACCCTTTCATCTCCGTCACGTAATTTACAAGAAAATAGTACGTAAGTTTTAGATGTGAAAACTCATTCCCATTTGATGTTTTATTTTGATTAATGCAGTAGTACATTCAGTATTCACGAGACAAACATGTCCCATGTCAAATTGATCGAAACAATTCACGCATATCACCACAAAACAGTATTTTCAAGTGTACTATTTCGGCGTACGGATCCTTAGTGTGGTCTTATCCCAAATAGATGTCCTGCATGTTACAAATCTTCTCGAAGTCCATACTGATATGAAGCTACACACATAACTAGATTAACCAAAAAGGGGAATGAATTTTACCCTTTCATCTCCGTCACGTAAGTTACAAGAAAATAGTTCGTAAGTTATAGGTGAGAACACTAATTTCCATTTGATGTTTTATCTTGACTATTGAAGTAGTACATTCAGTATTCACCAGGCAAACATGTCCAATGTCAAATTGATCGAAAAAATTCATGCATATCACCACAAAACAGTATTTTAAAGTGCACCATTTCGGCTGACGGATCCTTAATGTGGTCTTTTCCCAAATAGATGTCCTGCATGTTACAAATCTTCTCGAAGTCCAGACTGATATGAAGTTACACACATAACTAGATAAACCACAAAGGGGAATGCATGTTACCCTTTCATCTCCGTCACGTAAGTTACAAGAAAATAGTTCGTAAGTTATGGGTGAGAATACTAATTTCCATTTGATGTTTTATCTTGACTATTGAAGTAGTATATTCAGTATTCACGAGACAAACATGTTCATATCAAAGTGATCGAAAAAATTCACGCATATCACCACAAAACAGTATTTTCAAGTGCACTATTTCGGCGGACGGATCCTTAATGTGGTCTTACCCCAAATAGATGTCCTGCATGTTACAAAACTTCACGAAGGCTAGACTGATCTCCAGCTACACACATAACTAGATAAACCACAAAGGGGAAAGCATGTTACCCTTTCATCTCCGTCACGTAAGTTACAAGAAAATAGTTCGTAAGTTATGGGTGAGAATACTAATTTCCATTTGATGTTTTATCTTGACTATTGAAGTAGTATATTCAGTATTCACCAGACAAACATGGCCAATGTCAAAGTGATCGAAAAAACTCATGCATATCACCACAAAACAGTACTTTCAAGTGCACCATTTCGGCTGACGGATCCTTAATGTGGTCTTTTCCCAAATAGATGTCCTGCATGTTACAAATCTTCTCGAAGTCCAGACTGATATGAAGTTACACACATAACTAGATAAACCGCAAAGGGGAATGCATGTTACCCTTTCATCTCCGTCACGTAAGTTACAAGAAAATAGTACGTAAGTTATGGATGTGAAAACTCATTCCCATTTGATGTTTTTTTATCTGATTCAGTAATACATTCAGTATTCACTAGACAAACATGTCTCAAGTCAAAGTGATCGATAAAATTCACAAATATCACCACAAAACGGTATTTTCAAGTGCACTCTTTTGGCGGACGGATCATTAATGTGGTCTTACCCCAAATAGATGTCCTGCATGTTACAAATCTTCACGAAGGCTAGACTGATTTCAAGCTACACTCATAACTAGGTTAACCACAAAGAGGAATGCATATTACCCTTTCATCTCCGTCACGTAATTTACAAGAAAATAGTACGTAAGTTTTAGATGTGAAAACTCATTCCCATTTGATGTTTTATTTTGACTAATGCAGTAGTACATTCAGTATTCACGAGACAAACATGTCCCATGTCAAATTGATCGAAACAATTCACGCATATCACCACAAAACAGTATTTTCAAGTGTACTATTTCGGCGTACGGATCCTTAGTGTGGTCTTATCCCAAATAGATGTCCTGCATGTTACAAATCTTCTCGAAGTCCATACTGATATGAAGCTACACACATAACTAGATTAACCAAAAAGGGGTATGAATTTTACCCTTTCATCTCCGTCACGTAAGTTACAAGAAAATAGTTCGTAAGTTATAGGTGAGAACACTAATTTCCATTTGATGTTTTATCTTCACTATTGAAGTAGTATATTCAGTGTTCACTAGACAAACATGTCCAATGTCAAAGTGATCGAAAAAATTCACGCATATCATCACAAAACAGTATTTTCAAGTGCACTATTTCGGCTGACGGATCTTTAATGTGGTCTTATCCCAAATATATATCCTGCATGTTACAAATCTTCTCGAAATCCAGACTTATATGAAGCTACACACATAACTAGATTAACCACAAAGGGGAATGCATGTTACCCTTTCATCTACGTCACGTAAGTTGCAAGAAAATAGTACGTAAGTTATGGGTGTGAAAACTCATTCCCATTTGATGTTTTATTTGATCTAATTCAGTAATACATTCAGTATTCACGAGACAAACATGTCCCATATCAAAGTGATCGAAAAAATTCACGCATATCACCACAAAACAGTATTTTCAAGTGCACTATTTCGGCGGACGGATCCTTAATGTGGTCTTACCCCAAAAACATGTCCTGCATGTTACAAATCTTCTCGAAGTCCATACTGACATGAAACTACACACATAACTAGATTAACCACAAAGGGGAATGAATGTTACCCTTTCATCTCCGTCACGTAAGTTACAGGAAAATATTACATAAGTTATGGGTGTGAAAACTAATTCCCATTTGATATTTTATATTGTCTAATGCAGTCGTACATTCAGTATTCACGAGACAAACATGTCTCAAGTCAAAGTGATCGAAAAAATTAACGCATATCATCACAAAACAGTATTTTCAAGTGCACTATTTCGGCTGACGGATCTTTATTGTGGTCTTATCCCAAATAGATGTCCTGCATGTTACAAATGTTCTCGAAGTCCATACTGATATGAAGCTACACACATAACTAGATTAACCACAAAGGTGAATGAATGTTACCCTTTCATCTCCGTCACGTAAGTTACACAAAAATATTACATAAGTTATGGGTGTGAAAACTAATTCCCATTTGATGTTTAATATTGTCTAATGCAGTAGTACATTCAGTATTCACGAGACAAACATGTCTCAAGTCAAAGTGATCGAAAAAATTCACGCATATCATCACAAAACAGTATTTTCAAGTGCACTATTTCGGCTGACGGATCTTTAATGTGGTCTTATCCCAAATAGATGTCCTGCATGTTACAAATCTTCTCGAAGACCATACTGATATGAAGCTACACACATAACTAGATTAACCACAAAGGGGACTGAATTTAACCGTTTCATCTCCGTCACGTAAGTAACAAGAAAACAGTTCGTACGTTATTGGTGTGAATACTAATTCCCATTTGATATTTTATCTTGACTATTGAAGTAGTACATTCAGTATTCACCAGGCAAACATGTCCAATGTCAAAGTGATCGTAAAAATTCATGCATATCACCACAAAACAGTATTTTGAAGTGCACCATTTCGGCTGACGGATCCTTAATGTGGTCTTTTCCCAAATAGATGTCCTGCATGTTACAAATCTTCTCGAAGTCCAGACTGATATGAAGTTACACACATAACTAGATAAACCACAAAGGGGAATGCGTGTTACCCTTTCATCTCCGTCACGTAAGTTACAAGAAAATAGTTCGTATGTTATGGGTGAGAATACTAATTTCCATTTGATGTTTTATCTTGACTATTGAAGTAGTATATTAAGTATTCACCAGACAAACATGTTCATATCAAAGTGATTGAAAAAATTCACGCATATCACCACAAAACAGTATTTTCAAGTGCACTATTTCGGCGGACGGATCCTTAATGTGGTCTTACCCCAAATAGATGTCCTGTATGTTACAAATCTTCACGAAGGCTAGACTGATCTCCAGCTACACACATGACTAGAATAACCACAAAGGGGAATGCATGTTACCCTTTTAACTCCGTTACGTAAGTTACAAGAAAATAGTACGTAAGTTATGGGTGTAAAAACTCATTCCCATTTGATGTTTTTTATGTGATTCAGTAATTCATTCAGTATTCACGAGACAAACATGTCTCAATTCAAAGTGATCGATAAAATTCACAAATATCACCACAAAACGGTATTTTCAAGTGCACTCTTTTGGCGGACGGATCATTAATGTGGTCTTACCCCAAATAGATGTCCTGCATGTTACAAATCTTCACGAAGGCTAGACTGATTTCAAGCTACACACATAACTAGATTAACCACACAGAGGAATGCATGTTAACCTTTCATCTCCGTCACGTAATTTACAAGAAAATAGTACGTAAGTTATAGATTTGAAAACTCATTCTCATTTGATGTTTTATCTTGACTATTGAAGTAGTATATTCAGTATTCACGAGACAAACATGTTCATATCAAAGTGATCGAAAAAATTCACGCATATCACCACAAAACAGTATTTTCAAGTGCACTATTTCGGCGGACGGATCCTTAATGTGGTCTTACCCCAAAAAGATGTCCTGCATGTTACAAATCTTCTCGAAGTCCATACTGATATGAAGCTACACACATAACTAGATTAACCACAAAGGGGACTGAATTTAACCCTTTCATCTCCGTCACGTAAGTTACAAGAAAATAGTTCGTACGTTATTGGTGTGAATACTAATTCCCATTTGATATTTTATCTTGACTATTGAAGTAGTACATTCAGTATTCACCAGACAAACATGGCCAATGTCAAAGTGATCGAAAAAACTCATGCATATCACCACAAAACAGTATTTTCAAGTGCACCATTTCGGCTGACGGATCCTTAATGTGGTCTTTTCCCAAATAGATGTCCTGCATGTTACAAATCTTCTCGAAGTCCAGACTGATATGAAGTTACACACATAACTAGATAAACCGCAAAGGGGAATGCATGTTACCCTTTCATCTCCGTCACGTAAGTTACAAGAAAATAGTACGTAAGTTATGGATGTGAAAACTCATTCCCATTTGATGTTTTTTTTATCTGATTCAGTAATACATTCAGTATTCACGAGACAAACATGTCTCAAGTCAAAGTGATCGATAAAATTCAGAAATATCACCACAAAACGGTATTTTGAAGTGCACTCTTTTGGCGGACGGATCATTAATGTGGTCTTACCCCAAATAGATGTCCTGCATGTTACAAATCTTCACGAAGGCTAGACTGATTTCAAGCTACACTCATAACTAGGTTAACCACAAAGAGGAATGCATATTACCCTTTCATCTCCGTCACGTAATTTACAAGAAAATAGTACGTAAGTTTTAGATGTGAAAACTCATTCCCATTTGATGTTTTATCTTGACTAATGCAGTAGTACATTCAGTATTCACGAGACAAACATGTCCCATGTCAAATTGATCGAAACAATTCACGCATATCACCACAAAACAGTATTTTCAAGTGTACTATTTCGGCGTACGGATCCTTAATGTGGTCTTATCCCAAATAGATGTCCTGCATGTTACAAATCTTCTCGAAGTCCATACTGATATGAAGCTACACACATAACTAGATTAACCAAAAAGGGGAATGAATTTTACCCTTTCATCTCCGTCACGTAAGTTACAAGAAAATAGTTCGTAAGTTATAGGTGAGAACACTAATTTTCATTTGATGTTTTATCTTCACTATTGAAGTAGTATATTCAGTATTCACTAGACCAACATGTCCAATGTCAAAGTGATCGAAAACATTCACGCATATCATCACAAAACAGTATTTTCAAGTGCACTATTTCGGCTGACGGATCTTTAATGTGGTCTTATCCCCAATAGATGTCCTGCATTTTACAAATCTTCTCGAAATCCATACTGATATGAAGCTACACACATAACTAGATTAACCACAAAGGGGAATGAATGTTACCCTTTCATCTCCGTCACGTAAGTTGCAAGAAAATAGTACGTAAGTTATGGGTGTGAAAACTCATTCCCATTTGATGTTTTATTTGATCTAATTCAGTAATACATTCAGTATTCACGAGACAAACATGTCCCATATCAAAGTGATCGAAAAAATTCACGCATATCACCACAAAACAGTATTTTCAAGTGCACAATTTCGGCGGACGGATCCTTAATGTGGTCTTACCCCAAAAAGATGTCCTGCATGTTACAAATCTTCTCGAAGTCCATACTGATATGAAGCTACACACATAACTATATTAACCTCAAAGGTGAATGAATGTTACCCTTTCATCTCCGTCACGTAAGTTACAAGAAAACAGTTCGTACGTTATTGGTGTGAATACTAATTCCCATTTGATATTTTATCTTGACTATTGAAGTAGTACATTCAGTATTCACCAGGCAAACATGTCCAATGTCAAAGTGATCGAAAAAATTCATGCATATCACCACAAAACAGTATTTTAAAGTGCACCATTTCGGCTGACGGATCCTTAATGTGGTCTTTTCCCAAATAGATGTCCTGCATGTTACAAATCTTCTCGAAGTCCAGACTGATATGAAGTTACACACATAACTAGATAAACCACAAAGGGGAATGCATGTTACCCTTTCATCTCCGTCACGTAAGTTACAAGAAAATAGTTCGTAAGTTATGGGTGAGAATACTAATTTCCATTTGATGTTTTATCTTGACTATTGAAGTAGTATATTCAGTATTCACGAGACAAACATGTTCAAATCAAAGTGATCGAAAAAATTCACGCATATCACCACAAAACAGTATTTTCAAGTGCACTATTTCGGCGGACGGATCCTTAATGTGGTCTTACCCCAAATAGATGTCCTGCATGTTACAAAACTTCACGAAGGCTAGACTGATCTCCAGCTACACACATAACTAGATAAACCACAAAGGGGAATGCATGTTACCCTTTCATCTCCGTCACGTAAGTTACAAGAAAATAGTTCGTAAGTTATGGGTGAGAATACTAATTTCCATTTGATGTTTTATCTTGACTATTGAAGTAGTATATTCAGTATTCACCAGACAAACATGGCCAATGTCAAAGTGATCGAAAAAACTCATGCATATCACCACAAAACAGTACTTTCAAGTGCACCATTTCGGCTGACGGATCCTTAATGTGGTCTTTTCCCAAATAGATGTCCTGCATGTTACAAATCTTCTCGAAGTCCAGACTGATATGAAGTTACACACATAACTAGATAAACCGCAAAGGGGAATGCATGTTACCCTTTCATCTCCGTCACGTAAGTTACAAGAAAATAGTACGTAAGTTATGGATGTGAAAACTCATTCCCATTTGATGTTTTTTTATCTGATTCAGTAATACATTCAGTATTCACGAGACAAACATGTCTCAAGTCAAAGTGATCGATAAAATTCACAAATATCACCACAAAACGGTATTTTCAAGTGCACTCTTTTGGCGGACGGATCATTAATGTGGTCTTACCCCAAATAGATGTCCTGCATGTTACAAATCTTCACGCAGGCTAGACTGATTTCAAGCTACACTCATAACTAGGTTAACCACAAAGAGGAATGCATATTACCCTTTCATCTCCGTCACGTAATTTACAAGAAAATAGTACGTAAGTTTTAGATGTGAAAACTCATTCCCATTTGATGTTTTATTTTGACTAATGCAGTAGTACATTCAGTATTCACGAGACAAACATGTCCCATGTCAAATTGATCGAAACAATTCACGCATATCACCACAAAACAGTATTTTCAAGTGTACTATTTCGGCGTACGGATCCTTAGTGTGGTCTTATCCCAAATAGATGTCCTGCATGTTACAAATCTTCTCGAAGTCCATACTGATATGAAGCTACACACATAACTAGATTAACCACAAAGGGGAATGAATGTTACCCTTTCATCTCCGTCACGTAAGTTGCAAGAAAATAGTACGTAAGTTATGGGTGTGAAAACTCATTCCCATTTGATGTTTTATTTGATCTAATTCAGTAATACATTCAGTATTCACGAGACAAACATGTCCCATATCAACGTGATCGAAACAGTTCACGCATATCACCACAAAACAGTATTTTCAAGTGCACTATTTCGGCGGACGGATCCTTAATGTGGTCTTACCCCAAAAAGATGTCCTGCATGTTACAAATCTTCTCGAAGTCCATACTGATATGAAGCTACACACATAACTAGATTAACCACAAAGGGGACTGAATTTAACCCTTTCATCTCCGTCACGTAAGTTACAAGAAAATAGATCGTACGTTATTGGTGTGAATACTAATTCCCATTTGATATTTTATCTTGACTATTGAAGTAGTACATTCAGTATTCACCAGACAAACATGTCCAATATCAAATTGATCGAAACAATTCACGCATATCATCACAAAACAGTATTTTCAAGTGCACTATTTCGGCTGACGGATCTTTAATGTGGTCTTATCCCAAATAGATGTCCTGCATATTACAAATCTTCTCGAAATCCAGACTTATATGAAGCTACACACATAACTAGATTAACCACAAAGGGGAATGCATGTTACCCTTTCATCTCCGTCACGTAAGTTACAAGAAAATAGTACGTAAGTTATGGGTGTGAAAATTCATTCCCATTTGATGTTGTATTTGATCTAATTCAGTAATACATTCAGTATTCACGAGACAAACATGTCCCATGTCAAAGTGATCGAAAAAATTCACGCATATCACCACAAAACAGTATTTTCAAGTGCACTATTTCGGCGGACGGATCCTTAATGTGGTCTTACACCAAAAAGATGTCCTGCATGTTACAAATCTTCTCGAAGTCCATACTGACATGAAGCTACACACATAACTAGATTAATCACAAAGGGGAATGAATGTTACCCTTTCATCTCCGTCACGTAAGTTACACGAAAATATTACATAAGTTATGGGTGTGAAAACTAATTCCCATTTGATATTTTATGTTGTCTAATGCAGTCGTACATTCAGTATTCACGAGACAAACATGTCTCAAGTCAAAGTGATCGAAAAAATTCACGCATATCATCACAAAACAGTATTTTCAAGTGCACTATTTCGGCTGACGGATCTTTAATGTGGTCTTATCCCAAATAGATGTCCTTCATGTTACAAATCTTCTCGAAGACCATACTGATATGAAGCTACACACATAACTAGATTAACCACAAAGGGGACTGAATTTAACCGTTTCATCTCCGTCACGTAAGTAACAAGAAAACAGTTCGTACGTTATTGGTGTGAATACTAATTCCCATTTGATATTTTATCTTGACTATTGAAGTAGTTCATTCAGTATTCACCAGGCAAACATGTCCAATGTCAAAGTGATCGAAAAAATTCATGCATATCACCACAAAACAGTATTTTGAAGTGCACCATTTCGGCTGACGGATCCTTAATGTGGTCTTTTCCCAAATAGATGTCCTGCATGTTACAAATCTTCTCGAAGTCCAGACTGATATGAAGTTACACACATAACTAGATAAACCACAAAGGGGAATGCATGTTACCCTTTCATCTCCGTCACGTAAGTTACAAGAAAATAGTACGTAAGTTATGGATGTGAAAACTCATTCCCATTTAATGTTTTTTTTATCTGATTCAGTAATACATTCAGTATTCACGAGACAAACATGTCTCAAGTCAAAGTGATCGATAAAATTCACAAATATCACCACAAAACGGTATTTTCAAGTGCACTCTTTTGGCGGACGGATCATTAATGTGGTCTTACCCCAAATAGATGTCCTGCATGTTACAAATCTTCACGAAGGCTAGACTGATTTCAAGCTACACTCATAACTAGGTTAACCACAAAGAGGAATGCATATTACCCTTTCATCTCCGTCACGTAATTTACAAGAAAATAGTACGTAAGTTTTAGATGTGAAAACTCATTCCCATTTGATGTTTTATTTTGACTAATGCAGTAGTACATTCAGTATTCACGAGACAAACATGTCCCATGTCAAATTGATCGAAACAATTCACGCATATCACCACAAAACAGTATTTTCAAGTGTACTATTTCGGCGTACGGATCCTTAGTGTGGTCTTATCCCAAATAGATGTCCTGCATGTTACAAATCTTCTCGAAGTCCATACTGATATGAAGCTACACACATAACTAGATTAACCAAAAAGGGGTATGAATTTTACCCTTTCATCTCCGTCACGTAAGTTACAAGAAAATAGTTCGTAAGTTATAGGTGAGAACACTAATTTCCATTTGATGTTTTATCTTCACTATTGAAGTAGTATATTCAGTGTTCACTAGACAAACATGTCCAATGTCAAAGTGATCGAAAAAATTCACGCATATCATCACAAAACAGTATTTTCAAGTGCACTATTTCGGCTGACGGATCTTTAATGTGGTCTTATCCCAAATATATATCCTGCATGTTACAAATCTTCTCGAAATCCAGACTTATATGAAGCTACACACATAACTAGATTAACCACAAAGGGGAATGCATGTTACCCTTTCATCTACGTCACGTAAGTTGCAAGAAAATAGTACGTAAGTTATGGGTGTGAAAACTCATTCCCATTTGATGTTTTATTTGATCTAATTCAGTAATACATTCAGTATTCACGAGACAAACATGTCCCATATCAAAGTGATCGAAAAAATTCACGCATATCACCACAAAACAGTATTTTCAAGTGCACTATTTCGGCGGACGGATCCTTAATGTGGTCTTACCCCAAAAACATGTCCTGCATGTTACAAATCTTCTCGAAGTCCATACTGACATGAAACTACACACATAACTAGATTAACCACAAAGGGGAATGAATGTTACCCTTTCATCTCCGTCACGTAAGTTACAGGAAAATATTACATAAGTTATGGGTGTGAAAACTAATTCCCATTTGATATTTTATATTGTCTAATGCAGTCGTACATTCAGTATTCACGAGACAAACATGTCTCAAGTCAAAGTGATCGAAAAAATTAACGCATATCATCACAAAACAGTATTTTCAAGTGCACTATTTCGGCTGACGGATCTTTATTGTGGTCTTATCCCAAATAGATGTCCTGCATGTTACAAATGTTCTCGAAGTCCATACTGATATGAAGCTACACACATAACTAGATTAACCACAAAGGTGAATGAATGTTACCCTTTCATCTCCGTCACGTAAGTTACACAAAAATATTACATAAGTTATGGGTGTGAAAACTAATTCCCATTTGATGTTTAATATTGTCTAATGCAGTAGTACGTTCAGTATTCACGAGACAAACATGTCTCAAGTCAAAGTGATCGAAAAAATTCACGCATATCATCACAAAACAGTATTTTCAAGTGCACTATTTCGGCTGACGGATCTTTAATGTGGTCTTATCCCAAATAGATGTCCTGCATGTTACAAATCTTCTCGAAGACCATACTGATATGAAGCTACACACATAACTAGATTAACCACAAAGGGGACTGAATTTAACCGTTTCATCTCCGTCACGTAAGTAACAAGAAAACAGTTCGTACGTTATTGGTGTGAATACTAATTCCCATTTGATATTTTATCTTGACTATTGAAGTAGTACATTCAGTATTCACCAGGCAAACATGTCTAATGTCAAAGTGATCGTAAAAATTCATGCATATCACCACAAAACAGTATTTTGAAGTGCACCATTTCGGCTGACGGATCCTTAATGTGGTCTTTTCCCAAATAGATGTCCTGCATGTTACAAATCTTCTCGAAGTCCAGACTGATATGAAGTTACACACATAACTAGATAAACCACAAAGTGGAATGCGTGTTACCCTTTCATCTCCGTCACGTAAGTTACAAGAAAATAGTTCGTATGTTATGGGTGAGAATACTAATTTCCATTTGATGTTTTATCTTGACTATTGAAGTAGTATATTAAGTATTCACCAGACAAACATGTTCATATCAAAGTGATTGAAAAAATTCACGCATATCACCACAAAACAGTATTTTCAAGTGCACTATTTCGGCGGACGGATCCTTAATGTGGTCTTACCCCAAATAGATGTCCTGTATGTTACAAATCTTCACGAAGGCTAGACTGATCTCCAGCTACACACATGACTAGAATAACCACAAAGGGGAATGCATGTTACCCTTTTAACTCCGTTACGTAAGTTACAAGAAAATAGTACGTAAGTTATGGGTGTAAAAACTCATTCCCATTTGATGTTTTTTTATGTGATTCAGTAATACATTCAGTATTCACGAGACAAACATGTCTCAATTCAAAGTGATCGATAAAATTCACAAATATCACCACAAAACGGTATTTTCAAGTGCACTCTTTTGGCGGACGGATCATTAATGTGGTCTTACCCCAAATAGATGTCCTGCATGTTACAAATCTTCACGAAGGCTAGACTGATTTCAAGCTACACACATAACTAGATTAACCACACAGAGGAATGCATGTTAACCTTTCATCTCCGTCACGTAATTTACAAGAAAATAGTACGTAAGTTATAGATTTGAAAACTCATTCTCATTTGATGTTTTATCTTGACTATTGAAGTAGTATATTCAGTATTCACGAGACAAACATGTTCATATCAAAGTGATCGAAAAAATTCACGCATATCACCACAAAACAGTATTTTCAAGTGCACTATTTCGGCGGACGGATCCTTAATGTGGTCTTACCCCAAAAAGATGTCCTGCATGTTACAAATCTTCTCGAAGTCCATACTGATATGAAGCTACACACATAACTAGATTAACCACAAAGGGGACTGAATTTAACCCTTTCATCTCCGTCACGTAAGTTACAAGAAAATAGTTCGTACGTTATTGGTGTGAATACTAATTCCCATTTGATATTTTATCTTGACTATTGAAGTAGTACATTCAGTATTCACCAGACAAACATGGCCAATGTCAAAGTGATCGAAAAAACTCATGCATATCACCACAAAACAGTATTTTCAAGTGCACCATTTCGGCTGACGGATCCTTAATGTGGTCTTTTCCCAATTAGATGTCCTGCATGTTACAAATCTTCTCGAAGTCCAGACTGATATGAAGTTACACACATAACTAGATAAACCGCAAAGGGGAATGCATGTTACCCTTTCATCTCCGTCACGTAAGTTACAAGAAAATAGTACGTAAGTTATGGATGTGAAAACTCATTCCCATTTGATGTTTTTTTATCTGATTCAGTAATACATTCAGTATTCACGAGACAAACATGTCTCAAGTCAAAGTGATCGATAAAATTCATAAATATCACCACAAAACGGTATTTTCAAGTGCACTCTTTTGGCGGACGGATCATTAATGTGGTCTTACCTCAAATAGATGTCCTGCATGTTACAAATCTTCACGAAGGCTAGACTGATTTCAAGCTACACTCATAACTAGGTTAACCACAAAGAGGAATGCATATTACCCTTTCATCTCCGTCACGTAATTTACAAGAAAATAGTACGTAAGTTTTAGATGTGAAAACTCATTCCCATTTGATGTTTTATCTTGACTAATGCAGTAGTACATTCAGTATTCACGAGACAAACATGTCCCATGTCAAATTGATCGAAACAATTCACGCATATCACCACATAACAGTATTTTCAAGTGTACTATTTCGGCGTACGGATCCTTAATGTGGTCTTATCCCAAATAGATATCCTGCATGTTACAAATCTTCTCGAAGTCCATACTGATATGAAGCTACACACATAACTAGATTAACCAAAAAGGGGAATGAATTTTACCCTTTCATCTCCGTCACGTAAGTTACAAGAAAATAGTTCGTAAGTTATAGGTGAGAACACTAATTTCCATTTGATGTTTTATCTTCACTATTGAAGTAGTATATTCAGTATTCACTAGACAAACATGTCCAATGTCAAAGTGATCGAAAAAATTCACGCATATCATCACAAAACAGTATTTTCAAGTGCACTATTTCGGCTGACGGATCTTTAATGTGGTCTTATCCCCAATAGATGTCCTGCATGTTACAAATCTTCTCGAAATCCATACTGATATGAAGCTACACACATAACTAGATTAACCACAAAGGGGAATGAATGTTACCCTTTCATCTCCGTCACGTAAGTTGCAAGAAAATAGTACGTAAGTTATGGGTGTGAAAACTCATTCCCATTTGATGTTTTATTTGATCTAATTCAGTAATACATTCAGTATTCACGAGACAAACATGTCCCATATCAAAGTGATCGAAACAATTCACGCATATCACCACAAAACAGTATTTTCAAGTGCACTATTTCGGTGGACGGATCCTTAATGTGGTCTTACCCCAAAAAGATGTCCTGCATGTTACAAATCTTCTCCAAGTCCATACTGATATGAAGCTACACACATAACTAGATTAACCTCAAAGGTGAATGAATGTTACCCTTTCATCTCCGTCACGTAAGTTACAAGAAAATAGTTCGTAAGTTATGGGTGAGAATACTAATTTCCATTTGATGTTTTATCTTGACTATTGAAGTAGTATATTCAGTATTCACGAGACAAACATGTTCATATCAAAGTGATCGAAAAAATTCACGCATATCACCACAAAACAGTATTTTCAAGTGCACTGTTTCGGCGGACGGATCCTTAATGTGGTCTTACCCCAAATAGATGTCCTCCATGTTACAAAACTTCACGAAGGCTAGACTGATCTCCAGCTACACACATAACTAGATAAACCACAAAGGGGAATGCATGTTACCCTTTCATCTCCGTCACGTAAGTTACAAGAAAATAGTTCGTAAGTTATGGGTGAGAATACTAATTTCCATTTGATGTTTTATCTTGACTATTGAAGTAGTATATTCAGTATTCACCAGACAAACATGGCCAATGTCAAAGTGATCGAAAAAACTCATGCATATCACCACAAAACAGTACTTTCAAGTGCATCATTTCGGTTGACGGATCCTTAATGTGGTCTTTTCCCAAATAGATGTCCTGCATGTTACAAATCTTCTCGAAGTCCAGACTGATATGAAGTTACACACATAACTAGATAAACCGCAAAGGGGAATGCATGTTACCCTTTCATCTCCGTCACGTAAGTTACAAGAAAATAGTACGTAAGTTATGGATGTGAAAACTCATTCCCATTTGATGTTTTTTTTATCTGATTCAGTAATACATTCAGTATTCACGAGACAAACATGTCTCAAGTCAAAGTGATCGATAAAATTCACAAATATCACCACAAAACGGTATTTTCAAGTGCACTCTTTTGGCGGACGGATCATTAATGTGGTCTTACCCCAAATAGATGTCCTGCATGTTACAAATCTTCACGAAGGCTAGACTGATTTCAAGCTACACTCATAACTAGGTTAACCACAAAGAGGAATGCATATTACACTTTCATCTCCGTCACGTAATTTACAAGAAAATAGTACGTAAGTTTTAAATGTGAAAACTCATTCCCATTTGATGTTTTATCTTGACTAATGCAGTAGTACATTCAGTATTCACGAGACAAACATGTCCCATGTCAAATTGATCGAAACAATTCACGCATATCACCACAAAACAGTATTTTCAAGTGTACTATTTCGGCGTACGGATCCTTAGTGTGGTCTTATCCCAAATAGATGTCCTGCATGTTACAAATCTTCTCGAAGTCCATACTGATATGAAGCTACACACATAACTAGATTAACCAAAAAGGGGAATGAATTTTACCCTTTCATCTTCGTCACGTAAGTTACAAGAAAATAGTTCGTAAGTTATAGGTGAGAACACTAATTTCCATTTGATGTTTTATCTTCACTATTGAAGTAGTATATTCAGTGTTCACTAGACAAACATGTCCAATGTCAAAGTGAGCGAAAAAATTCACGCATATCATCACAAAACAGTATTTTCAAGTGCACTATTTCGGCTGACGGATCTTTAATGTGGTCTTATCCCAAATAGATGTCCTGCATGTTACAAATCTTCTCGAAATCCAGACTTATATGAAGCTACACACATAACTAGATTAACCACAAAGGGGAATGCATGTTACCCTTTCATCTACGTCACGTAAGTTGCAAGAAAATAGTACGTAAGTTATGGGTGTGAAAACTCATTCCCATTTGATGTTTTATTTGATCTAATTCAGTAATACATTCAGTATTCACGAGACAAACATGTCCCATATCAAAGTGATCGAAAAAATTCACGCATATCACCACAAAACAGTATTTTCAAGTGCACTATTTCGGCGGACGGATCCTTAATGTGGTCTTACCCCAAAAAGATGTCCTGCATGTTACAAATCTTCTCGAAGTCCATACTGACATGAAACTACACACATAACTAGATTAACCACAAAGGGGAATGAATGTTACCCTTTCATCTCCGTCACGTAAGTTACACGAAAATATTACATAAGTTATGGGTGTGAAAACTAATTCCCATTTGATATTTTATATTGTCTAATGCAGTCGTACATTCAGTATTCACGAGACAAACATGTCTCAAGTCAAAGTGATCGAAAAAATTAACGCATATCATCACAAAACAGTATTTTCAAGTGCACTATTTCGGCTGACGGATCTTTATTGTGGTCTTATCCCAAATAGATGTCCTGCATGTTACAAATGTTCTCGAAGTCCATACTGATATGAAGCTACACACATAACTAGATTAACCACAAAGGTGAATGAATGTTACCCTTTCATCTCCGTCACGTAAGTTACACAAAAATATTACATAAGTTATGGGTGTGAAAACTAATTCCCATTTGATGTTTAATATTGTCTAATGCAGTAGTACGTTCAGTATTCACGAGACAAACATGTCTCAAGTCAAAGTGATCGAAAAAATTCACGCATATCATCACAAAACAGTATTTTCAAGTGCACTATTTCGGCTGACGGATCTTTAATGTGGTCTTATCCCAAATAGATGTCCTGCATGTTACAAATCTTCTCGAAGACCATACTGATATGAAGCTACACACATAACTAGATTAACCACAAAGGGGACTGAATTTAACCGTTTCATCTCCGTCACGTAAGTAACAAGAAAACAGTTCGTACGTTATTGGTGTGAATACTAATTCCCATTTGATATTTTATCTTGACTATTGAAGTAGTACATTCAGTATTCACCAGGCAAACATGTCCAATGTCAAAGTGAACGAAAAAATTCATGCATATCACCACAAAACAGTATTTTGAAGTGCACCATTTCGGCTGACGGATCCTTAATGTGGTCTTTTCCCAAATAGATGTCCTGCATGTTACAAATCTTCTCGAAGTCCAGACTGATATGAAGTTACACACATAACTAGATAAACCACAAAGGGGAATGCATGTTACCCTTTCATCTCCGTCACGTAAGTTACAAGAAAATAGTTCGTATGTTATGGGTGAGAATACTAATTTCCATTTGATGTTTTATCTTGACTATTGAAGTAGTATATTCAGTATTCACGAGACAAACATGTTCATATCAAAGTGATCGAAAAAATTCACGCATATCACCACAAAACAGTATTTTCAAGTGCACTATTTCGGCGGACGGATCCTTAATGTGGTCTTACCCCAAATAGATGTCCTGTATGTTACAAATCTTCACGAAGGCTAGACTGATCTCCAGCTACACACATGACTAGAATAACCACAAAGGGGAATGCATGTTACCGTTTTAACTCCGTTACGTAAGTTACAAGGAAATAGTACGTAAGTTATGGGTGTAAAAACTCATTCCCATTTGATGTTTTTTTATGTGATTCAGTAATACATTCAGTATTCACGAGACAAACATGTCTCAATTCAAAGTGATCGATAAAATTCACAAATATCACCACAAAACGGTATTTTCAAGTGCACTCTTTTGGCGGACGGATCATTAATGTGGTCTTACCCCAAATAGATGTCCTGCATGTTACAAATCTTCACGAAGGCTAGACTGATTTCAAGCTACACACATAACTAGATTAACCACACAGAGGAATGCATGTTACCCTTTCATCTCCTTCACGTAATTTACAAGAAAATAGTACGTAAGTTATAGATTTGAAAACTCATTCTCATTTGATGTTTTATCTTGACTATTGAAGTAGTATATTCAGTATTCACGAGACAAACATGTTCATATCAAAGTGATCGAAAAAATTCACGCATATCACCACAAAACAGTATTTTCAAGTGCACTATTTCGGCGGACGGATCCTTAATGTGGTCTTACCCCAAAAAGATGTCCTGCATGTTGCAAATCTTCTCGAAGTCCATACTGATATGAAGCTACACACATAACTAGATTAACCACAAAGGGGACTGAATTTAACCCTTTCATCTCCGTCACGTAAGTTACAAGAAAATAGTTCGTACGTTATTGGTGTGAATACTAATTCCCATTTGATATTTTATCTTGACTATTGAAGTAGTACATTCAGTATTCACCAGACAAACATGGCCAATGTCAAAGTGATCGAAAAAACTCATGCATATCACCACAAAACAGTATTTTCAAGTGCACCATTTCGGCTGACGGATCCTTAATGAGATCTTTTCCCAAATAGATGTCCTGCATGTTACAAATCTTCTCGAAGTCCAGACTGATATGAAGTTACACACATAACTAGATAAACCGCAAAGGGGAATGCATGTTACCCTTTCATCTCCGTCACGTAAGTTACAAGAAAATAGTACGTAAGTTATGGATGTGAAAACTCATTCCCATTTGATGTTTTTTTATCTGATTCAGTAATACATTCAGTATTCACGAGACAAACATGTCTCAAGTCAAAGTGATCGATAAAATTCACAAATATCACCACAAAACGGTATTTTCAAGTGCACTCTTTTGGCGGACGACTCATTAATGTGGTCTTACCCCAAATAGATGTCCTGCATGTTACAAATCTTCACGAAGGCTAGACTGATTTCAAGCTACACTCATAACTAGGTTAACCACAAAGAGGAATGCATATTACCCTTTCATCTCCGTCACGTAATTTACAAGAAAATATTACGTAAGTTTTAGATGTGAAAACTCATTCCCATTTGATGTTTTATCTTGACTAATGCAGTAGTACATTCAGTATTCACGAGACAAACATGTCCCATGTCAAATTGATCGAAACAATTCACGCATATCACCACAAAACAGTATTTTCAAGTGTACTATTTCGGCGTTACGGATCCTTAATGTGGTCTTATCCCAAATAGATGTCCTGCATGTTACAAATCTTCTCGAAATCCAGACTTATATGAAGCTACACACATAACTAGATTAATCACAAAGGGGAATGCATGTTACCCTTTCATCTACGTCACGTAAGTTGCAAGAAAATAGTACGTAAGTTATGGGTGTGAAAACTCATTCCCATTTGATGTTTTATTTGATCTAATTCAGTAATACATTCAGTATTCACGAGACAAACATGTCCCATATCAAAGTGATCGAAAAAATTCACGCATATCACCACAAAACAGTATTTTCAAATGCACTATTTCGGCGGACGGATCCTTTATGTGGTCTTACCCCAAAAAGATGTCCTGCATGTTACAAATCTTCTCGAAGTCCATACTGACATGAAGCTACACACATAACTAGATTAACCACAAAGGGGAATGAATGTTACCCTTTCATCTCCGTCACGTAAGTTACACGAAAATATTACATAAGTTATGGGTGTGAAAAATAATTCCCATTTGATATTTTATGTTGTCTAATGCAGTCGTACATTCAGTATTCAAGAGACAAACATGTCTCAAGTCAAAGTGATCGAAAAAATTCACGCATATCACCACAAAACAGTATTTTCAAGTGCACTATTTCGGCGGACGGATCCTTAATGTGGTCTTACCCCAAAAAGATGTCCTGCATGTTACAAATCTTCTCGAAGTCCATACTGATATGAAGCTACACACATAACTAGATTAACCACAAAGGGGACTGAATTTAACCCTTTCATCTCCGTCACGTAAGTTACAAGAAAATAGTTCGTACGTTATTGGTGTGAATACTAATTCCCATTTGATATTTTATCTTGACTATTGAAGTAGTACATTCAGTATTCACCAGACAAACATGGCCAATGTCAAAGTGATCGAAAAAACTCATGCATATCACCACAAAACAGTATTTTCAAGTGCACCATTTCGGCTGACGGATCCTTAATGTGGTCTTTTCCCAAATAGATGTCCTGCATGTTACAAATCTTCTCGAAGTCCAGACTGATATGAAGTTACACACATAACTAGATAAACCGCAAAGGGGAATGCATGTTACCTTTTCATCTCCGTCACGTAAGTTACAAGAAAATAGTACGTAAGTTATGGATGTGAAAACTCATTCCCATTTGATGTTTTTTTTATCTGATTCAGTAATACATTCAGTATTCACGAGACAAACATGTCTCAAGTCAAAGTGATCGATAAAATTAATAAATATCACCACAAAACGGTATTTTGAAGTGCACTCTTTTGGCGGACGGATCATTAATGTGGTCTTACCCCAAATAGATGTCCTGCATGTTACAAATCTTCACGAAGGCTAGACTGATTTCAAGCTACACTCATAACTAGGTTAACCACAAAGAGGAATGCATATTACCCTTTCATCTCCGTCACGTAATTTACAAGAAAATAGTACGTAAGTTTTAGATGTGAAAACTCATTCCCATTTGATGTTTTATCTTGACTAATGCAGTAGTACATTCAGTATTCACGAGACAAACATGTCCCATTCAAATTGATCGAAACAATTCACGCATATCACCACAAAACAGTATTTTCAAGTGTACTATTTCGGCGTACGGATCCTTAATGTGGTCTTATCCCAAATAGATGTCCTGCATGTTACAAATCTTCTCGAAGTCCATACTGATATGAAGCTACACACATAACTAGATTAACCAAAAAGGGGAATGAATTTTACCCTTTCATCTCCGTCACGTAAGTTACAAGAAAATAGTTCGTAAGTTATGGGTGAGAATACTAATTTCCATTTGATGTTTTATCTTGACTATTGAAGTAGTATAATCAGTATTCACCAGACAAACATGGCCAATGTCAAAGTGATCGAAAAAACTCATGCATATCACCACAAAACAGTACTTTCAAGTGCTCCATTTCGGCTGACGGATCCTTAATGTAGTCTTTTCCCAAATAGATGTCCTGCATGTTACAAATCTTCTCGAAGTCCAGACTGATATGAAGTTACACACATAACTAGATAAACCGCAAAGGGGAATGCATGTTACCCTTTCATCTCCGTCACGTAAGTTACAAGAAAATAGTACGTAAGTTATGGATGTGAAAACTCATTCCCATTTGATGTTTTTTTATCTGATTCAGTAATACATTCAGTATTCACGAGACAAACATGTCTCAAGTCAAAGTGATCGATAAAATTCACAAATATCACCACAAAACGGTATTTTCAAGTGCACTCTTTTGGCGGACGGATCATTAATGTGGTCTTACCCCAAATAGATGTCCTGCATGTTACAAATCTTCACGCAGGCTAGACTGATTTCAAGCTACACTCATAACTAGGTTAACCACAAAGAGGAATGCATATTACCCTTTCATCTCCGTCACGTAATTTACAAGAAAATAGTACGTAAGTTTTAGATGTGAAAACTCATTCCCATTTGATGTTTTATCTTGACTAATGCAGTAGTACATTCAGTATTCACGAGACAAACATGTCCCATGTCAAATTGATCGAAACAATTCACGCATATCACCACAAAACAGTATTTTCAAGTGTACTATTTCGGCGTACGGATCCTTAATGTGGTCTTATCCCAAATAGATGTCCTGCATGTTACAAATCTTCTGGAAGTCCATACTGATATGAAGCTACACACATAACTAGATTAACCAAAAAGGGGAATGAATTTTACCCTTTCATCTCCGTCACGTAAGTTACAAGAAAATAGTTCGTAAGTTATAGGTGAGAACACTAATTTCCATTTGATGTTTTATCTTCACTATTGAAGTAGTATATTCAGTGTTCACTAGACAAACATGTCCAATGTCAAAGTGATCGAAAAAATTCACGCATATCATCACAAAACAGTATTTTCAAGTGCACTATTTCGGCTGACGGATTTTTTAATGTGGTCTTATCCCAAATAGATGTCCTGCATGTTACAAATCTTCTCGAAATCCAGACTTATATGAAGCTACACACATAACTAGATTAACCACAAAGGGGAATGCATGTTACCCTTTCATCTACGTCACGTAAGTTGCAAGAAAATAGTACGTAAGTTATGGGTGTGAAAACTCATTCCCATTTGATGTTTTATTTGATCTAATTCAGTAATACATTCAGTATTCACGAGACAAACATGTCCCATATCAAAGTGATCGAAAAAATTCACGCATATCACCACAAAACAGTATTTTCAAGTGCACTATTTCGGCGGACGGATCCTTAATGTGGTCTTACACCAAAAAGATGTCCTGCATGTTACAAATCTTCTCGAAGTCCATACTGACATGAAGCTACACACATAACTAGATTAACCACAAAGGGGAATGAATGTTACCCTTTCATCTCCGTCACGTAAGTTACACGAAAATATTACATAAGTTATGGGTGTGAAAAATAATTCCAATTTGATATTTTATGTTGTCTAATGCAGTCGTACATTCAGTATTCACGAGACAAACATGTCTCAAGTCAAAGTGATCGAAAAAATTCACGCATATCACCACAAAACAGTATTTTCAAGTGCACTATTTCGGCGGACGGATCCTTAATGTGGTCTTACCCCAAAAAGATGTCCTGCATGTTACAAATCTTCTCGAAGTCCATACTGATATGAAGCTACACACATAACTAGATTAACCACAAAGGGGACTGAATTTAGCCCTTTCATCTCCGTCACGTAAGTTACAAGAAAATAGTTCGTACGTTATTGGTGTGAATACTAATTCCCATTTGATATTTTATCTTGACTATTGAAGTAGTACATTCAGTATTCACCAGACAAACATGGCCAATGTCAAAGTGATCGAAAAAACTCATGCATATCACCACAAAACAGTATTTTCAAGTGCACCATTTCGGCTGACGGATCCTTAATGTGGTCTTTTCCCAAATAGATGTCCTGCATGTTACAAATCTTCTCGAAGTCCAGACTGATATGAAGTTACACACATAACTAGATAAACCGCAAAGGGGAATGCATGTTACCTTTTCATCTCCGTCACGTAAGTTACAAGAAAATAGTACGTAAGTTATGGATGTGAAAACTCATTCCCATTTGATGTTTTTTTTATCTGATTCAGTAATACATTCAGTATTCACGAGACAAACATGTCTCAAGTCAAAGTGATCGATAAAATTAATAAATATCACCACAAAACGGTATTTTGAAGTGCACTCTTTTGGCGGACGGATCATTAATGTGGTCTTACCCCAAATAGATGTCCTGCATGTTACAAATCTTCACGAAGGCTAGACTGATTTCAAGCTACACTCATAACTAGGTTAACCACAAAGAGGAATGCATATTACCCTTTCATCTCCGTCACGTAATTTACAAGAAAATAGTACGTAAGTTTTAGATGTGAAAACTCATTCCCATTTGATGTTTTATCTTGACTAATGCAGTAGTACATTCAGTATTCACGAGACAAACATGTCCCATGTCAAATTGATCGAAACAATTCACGCATATCACCACAAAACAGTATTTTCAAGTGTACTATTTCGGCGTACGGATCCTTAATGTGGTCTTATCCCAAATAGATGTCCTGCATGTTACAAATCTTCTCGAAGTCCATACTGATATGAAGCTACACACATAACTAGATTAACCAAAAAGGGGAATGAATTTTACCCTTTCATCTCCGTCACGTAAGTTACAAGAAAATAGTTCGTAAGTTATGGGTGAGAATACTAATTTCCATTTGATGTTTTATCTTGACTATTGAAGTAGTATATTCAGTATTCACCAGACAAACATGGCCAATGTCAAAGTGATCGAAAAAACTCATGCATATCACCACAAAACAGTACTTTCAAGTGCACCATTTCGGCTGACGGATCCTTAATGTGGTCTTTTCCCAAATAGATGTCCTGCATGTTACAAATCTTCTCGAAGTCCAGACTGATATGAAGTTACACACATAACTAGATAAACCGCAAAGGGGAATGCATGTTACCCTTTCATCTCCGTCACGTAAGTTACAAGAAAATAGTACGTAAGTTATGGATGTGAAAACTCATTCCCATTTGATGTTTTTTTATCTGATTCAGTAATACATTCAGTATTCACGAGACAAACATGTCTCAAGTCAAAGTGATCGATAAAATTCACAAATATCACCACAAAACGGTATTTTCAAGTGCACTCTTTTGGCGGACGGATCATTAATGTGGTCTTACCCCAAATAGATGTCCTGCATGTTACAAATCTTCACGAAGGCTAGACTGATTTCAAGCTACACTCATAACTAGGTTAACCACAAAGAGGAATGCATATTACCCTTTCATCTCCGTCACGTAATTTACAAGAAAATAGTACGTAAGTTTTAGATGTGAAAACTCATTCCCATTTGATGTTTTATCTTGACTAATGCAGTAGTACATTCAGTATTCACGAGACAAACATGTCCCATGTCAAATTGATCGAAACAATTCACGCATATCACCACAAAACAGTATTTTCAAGTGTACTATTTCGGCGCACGGATCCTTAATGTGGTCTTATCCCAAATAGATGTCCTGCATGTTACAAATCTTCTGGAAGTCCATACTGATATGAAGCTACACACATAACTAGATTAACCAAAAAGGGGAATGAATTTTACCCTTTCATCTCCGTCACGTAAGTTACAAGAAAATAGTTCGTAAGTTATAGGTGAGAACACTAATTTCCATTTGATGTTTTATCTTCACTATTGAAGTAGTATATTCAGTGTTCACTAGACAAACATGTCCAATGTCAAAGTGATCGAAAAAATTCACGCATATCATCACAAAACAGTATTTTCAAGTGCACTATTTCGGCTGACGGATTTTTTAATGTGGTCTTATCCCAAATAGATGTCCTGCATGTTACAAATCTTCTCGAAGTCCAGACTGATATGAAGCAACACACATAACTAGATAAACCACAAAGGGGAATGCATGTTACCCTTTCATTTCCGTCACGTAAGTTACATGAAAATAGTACGTAAGTTATAGGTGTGAAAACTCATTCCCATTTGATATTTTATTTGATCTAATTCAGTAATACATTCAGTATTCACGAGACAAACATGTCCCATATCAAAGTGATCGAAAAAATCCACGCATATCACCACAAAACAGTATTTTTAAGTGTACTATTTCGGCGGAAGGATCCTTAATGTGGTCTTATCCCTAATAGATGTCCTGCATTTTACACATTTTCTAGAAGTCCATACTGATATGAAGCTACACACATAACTAGATTAACCAAAAAGGGGAAAGAATTTTACCCTTTCATCTCCGTCACGTAAGTTACAAGAAAATAGTTCGTAAGTTACGGGTGAGAATTCTAATTTCCATTTGATGTTTTATCTTGACTATTGAAGTAGTATATTCAGTATTCACGAGACAAACATGTCCCATGTCAAATTGATCGAAACAATTCACGCATATTACCACAAAACAGTATTTTCAAGTGCACTATTTCTGCGGACGGATACTTAATGTGGTCTTATCCCAAATAGATGTCCTGCATGTTACAAATCTTCTCGAAGTCCACACTGATATGAAGCTACACACATAACTAGATTAACCACAAAGGGGAATGCATGTTACACTTTCATCTCCGTCATGTAAGTTACAAGAAAATAGTACATAAGTTATTGGTGTGAAAACTCATTCCCGTTTGATGTTTTATTTTGTCTAATGCAGTAGTACATTAAGTATTCAAGAGACAAACATGTCCCATGTCAAAGTGATCGATAAAATTCACGCATATCACCACAAAACAGTATTTTCATGTGCACTATTTCGGCGGACGGATCCTTAATGTGGTCTTACCCCAAATAGTTGTCCTGCATGTTACAAATCTTCACGAAGGCTAGACTGATCTCCAGCTACACACATGACTAGATTAATCACAAAGGGGAATGCATGTTACCCTTTCATCTCCGTTACGTAAGTTACAAGAAAATAGAACGTAAGTTATGGGTGTGAAAACTCATTCCCATTTGATGTTTTTTTATGTGATTCAGTAATACATTCAGTATTCACGAGACAAACATGTCCCATATCAAAGTGATCGATAAAATTCACAAATATCACCACAAAACGGTATTTTCAAGTGCACTCTTTTGGCGGACGGATCATTAATGTGGTCTTACCCCAAATAGATGTCCTGCATGTTACAAATCTTCACGAAGGCTAGACTGATTTCAAGCTACACACATAACTAGATTAACCACAAAGAGGAATGCATGTTACCCTTTCATCTCCGTCACGTAAGTTACCCGAAAATATTACATAAGTTATGGGTGTGAAAACTAATTCCCATTCAATGTTTTATATTGTCTAATGCAGCAGTACATTCAGTATTCACGAGACAAACATATCTCAAGTCAATGTGATCGAAAAAATTGACGCATATCACCATAAAACAGTATTTTCAAGTGCACTATTTCGGCGGACGGATGCTTAATGTGGTCTTTTCCCAAATACATGTCCTGCATGTTACAAATCTTCTCGAAGTCCAGACTGATATGAAGCTACACACATAACTAGATAAACCACAAAGGGGAATGCATGTTACCCTTTCATTTCCGTCACGTAAGTTACAAGAAAATAGTACGTAAGTTATAGGTGTGAAAACTCATTCCCATTTGATATTTTATTTGATATAATTCAGTAATACATTCAGTATTCACGAGACAAACATGTCCCATATCAAAGTGATCGAAAAAATCCACGCATATCACCACAAAACAGTATTTTTAAGTGTACTATTTCGGCGGAAGGATCCTTAATGTGGTCTTATCCCTAATAGATGTCCTGCATATTACAAATTTTCTAGAAGTCCATACTGATATGAAGCTACACACATAATTAGATTAACCAAAAAGGGGAAAGAATTTTACCCTTTCATCTCCGTCACGTAAGTTACAAGAAAATAGTTCGTAAGTTATGGGTGAGAATACTAATTTCCATTTGATGTTTTTTCTTGACTATTGAAGTAGTATATTCAGTATTCACGAGACAAACATGTCCCATATCAAAGTGATCGAAAAAATTCACGCATATCACCACAAAACAGTATTTTCAAGTGCACTCTTTCGGCGGACGGATCCTTAATGTGGTCTTACCCCAAAAAGATGTCCTGCATGTTACAAATCTTCTCGAAGTCCATACTGATATGATGCTACACACATAACTAGATTAACCACAAAGGGGAATGAATGTTACCCTTTCATCTCCGTCACGTAAGTTACCCGAAAATATTACATAAGTTATGGGTGTGAAAACTAATTCCCATTCGATGTTTTATATTGTCTAATGCAGCAGTACATTCAGTATTCACGAGACAAACATATCTCAAATCAATGTGATCGAAACAATTGACGCATATCACCACAAAACAGTATTTTCAAGTGCACTATTTCGGCGGACGGATGCTTAATGTGGTCTTTTCCCAAATACATGTCCTGCATGTTACAAATCTTCTCGAAGTCCAGACTGATATGAAGCTACACACATAACTAGATAAACCACAAAGGGGAATGCATGTTACCCTTTCATTTCCGTCACGTAAGTTACAAGAAAATAATACGTAAGTTATAGGTGTGAAAACTCATTCCCATTTGATATTTTATTTGATCTAATTCAGTAGTACATTCAGTATTCACGAGACAAACATGTCCCATATCAAAGTGATCGAAAAAATCCACGCATATCACCACAAAACAGTATTTTTAAGTGTACTATTTCGGCGGAAGGATCCTTAATGTGGTCTTATCCCTAATAGATGTCCTGCATGTTACAAATTTTCTAGAAGTCCATACTGATATGAAGCTACACACATGACTAGATTAACCAAAAAGGGGAAAGAATTTTACCCTTTCATCTCCGTCACGTAAGTTACAAGAAAATAGTTCGTAAGTTATGGGTGAGAATACTAATTTCCATTTGATGTTTTATCTTGACTATTGAAGTAGTATATTCAGTATTCACGAGACAAACATGTCCCATGTCAAATTGATCGAAACAATTCACGAAAATATCACCACAAAACAGTATTTTTAAGTGCACTATTTCTGCGGACGGATCCTTAATGTGGTCTTATCCCAAATAGATGTCCTGCATGTTACAAATCTTCTCGAAGTCCAGACTGATATGAAGCTACACACATAACTAGATTAACCACAAAGGGGAATGCATGTTACACTTTCATCTCCGTCATGTAAGTTACAAGAAAATAGTACATAAGTTATTGGTGTGAAAACTCATTCCCGTTTGATGTTTTATTTTGTCTAATGCAGTAGTACATTCAGTTTTCAAGAGACAAACATGTCCCATGTCAAAGTGATCGATAAAATTCACGCATATCACCACAAAACAGTATTTTCATGTGCACTATTTCGGCGGACGGATCCTTAATGTGGTCTTACCCCAAATAGTTGTCCTGCATGTTACAAATCTTCACGAAGGCTAGTCTGATCTCCAGCTACACACATGACTAGATTAATCACAAAGGGGAATGCATGTTACCCTTTCATCTCCGTTACGTAAGTTACAAGAAAATAGAACGTAAGTTATGGGTGTGAAAACTCATTCCCATTTGATGTTTTTTTATGTGATTCAGTAATACATTCAGTATTCACGAGACAAACATGTCCCATATCAAAGTGATCGATAAAATTCACAAATATCACCACAAAACGGTATTTTCAAGTGCACTCTTTTGGCGGACGGATCATTAATGTGGTCTTACCCCAAATAGATGTCCTGCATGTTACAAATCTTCACGAAGGCTAGACTGATTTCAAGCTACACACATAACTAGATTAACCACAAAGAGGAATGCATGTTACCCTTTCATCTCCGTCACGTAAGTTACCCGAAAATATTACATAAGTTATGGGTGTGAAAACTAATTCCCATTCGATGTTTTATATTGTCTAATGCAGCAGTACATTCAGTATTCACGAGACAAACATATCTCAAGTCAATGTGATCGAAAAAATTGACGCATATCACCATAAAACAGTATTTTCAAGTGCACTATTTCGGCGGACGGATGCTTAATGTGGTCTTTTCCCAAATACATGTCCTGCATGTTACAAATCTTCTCGAAGTCCAGACTGATATGAAGCTACACACATAACTAGATAAACCACAAAGGGGAATGCATGTTACCCTTTCATTTCCGTCACGTAAGTTACAAGAAAATAGTACGTAAGTTATAGGTGTGAAAACTCATTCCCATTTGATATTTTATTTGATCTAATTCAGTAATACATTCAGTATTCACGAGACAAACATGTCCCATATCAAAGTGATCGAAAAAATCCACGCATATCACCACAAAACAGTATTTTTAAGTGTACTATTTCGGCGGAAGGATCCTTAATGTGGTCTTATCCCTAATAGATGTCCTGCATGTTACAAATTTTCTAGAAGTCCATACTGATATGAAGCTACACACATGACTAGATTAACCAAAAAGGGGAAAGAATTTTACCCTTTCATCTCCGTCACGTAAGTTACAAGAAAATAGTTCGTAAGTTATGGGTGAGAATACTAATTTCCATTTGATGTTTTATCTTGACTATTGAAGTAGTATATTCAGTATTCACGAGACAAACATGTCCCATGTCAAATTGATCGAAACAATTCACGCATATTACCACAAAACAGTATTTTCAAGTGCACTATTTCTGCGGACGGATACTTAATGTGGTCTTATCCCAAATAGATGTCCTGCATGTTACAAATCTTCTCGAAGTCCAGACTGATATGAAGCTACACACATAACTAGATTAACCACAAAGGGGAATGCATGTTACACTTTCATCTCCGTCATGTAAGTTACAAGAAAATAGTACATAAGTTATTGGTGTGAAAACTCATTCCCGTTTGATGTTTTATTTTGTCTAATGCAGTAGTACATTAAGTATTCAAGAGACAAACATGTCCCATGTCAAAGTGATCGATAAAATTCACGCATATCACCACAAAACAGTATTTTCATGTGCACTATTTCGGCGGACGGATCCTTAATGTGGTCTTACCCCAAATAGATGTCCTGCATGTTACAAATCTTCACGAAGGCTAGACTGATCTCCAGCTACACACATGACTAGATTAATCACAAAGGGGAATGCATGTTACCCTTTCATCTCCGTTACGTAAGTTACAAGAAAATAGTACGTAAGTTATGGGTGTGAAAACTCATTCCCATTTGATGTTTTTTTTTATCTGATTCAGTAATACAATCAGTATTCGCGAGACAAACATGTCTCAAGTCAAAGTGATCGATAAAATTCACAAATATCACCTCAAAACGGTATTTTCAAGTGCACCCTTTTGGCGGACGGATCATTAATGTGGTCTTACCCCAAATAGATGTCCTGCATGTTACAAATCTTCACGAAGGCTAGACTGATTTCAAGCTACACACATAACTAGGTTAACCACAAAGAGGAATGCATGTTACCCTTTCATCTCCGTCACGTAATTTACAAGAAAATAGTACGTAAGTTACAGATGTGAAAACTCATTCCCATTTGATGTTTTATCTTGACTAATGCAGTAGTACATTCAGTATTCACGAGACAAACATGTCCCATGTCAAATTGATCGAAACAATTCACACATATCACCACAAAACAGTATTTTCAAGTGTACTATTTCGGCGTACGGATCCTTAATGTGGTCTTATCCCAAATAGATGTCCTGCATGTTACAAATCTTCTCGAAGTCCATACTGATATGAAGCTACACACATAACTAAATTAACCACAAAGGGGAATGAATTTTACCCTTTCATCTCCGTCACGTAAGTTACAAGAAAATAGTTCGTAAGTTATGGGTGAGAATACTTATTTCCATTTGATGTTTTATCTTGACTATTGAAGTAGTATATTCAGTATTCACTAGACAAACATGTCCAATTTCAAAGTGATCGAAAACATTCACGCATATCATCACAAAACGGTATTTTCAAGTGCACTACTTCGGCTGACGGATCTTTAATGTGCTCTTATCCCAAATAGATGTCCTGCATGTTACAAATCTTCTCGAAATCCAGACTAATATGAAGCTACACACATAACTAGATTAACCACAAAGGGGAATGCATGTTACCCTTTCATCTCCGTCACGTAAGTTGCAAGAAAATAGTACGTAAGTTATGGGTGTGAAAACTCATTCCCATTTGATGTTTTATTTGATCTAATTCAGTAATACATTCAGTATTCACGAGACAAACATGTCCCATATCAAAGTGATCGAAAAAATTCACCCATATCACCACAAAACAGTATTTTGAAGTGCACTATTTCGGCGGACGGATTTTTAATGTGGTCTTACCCCAAAAAGATGTCCTGCATGTTACAAATCTTCTCGAAGTCCATACTGATATGAAGCTACACACATAACTAGATAAACCACAAAGGGTAATGAATGTTACCCTTTCATCTCCGTCACGTAAGTTACACGAAAATATTAAATAAGTTATGGGTGTGAAAACTAATTCCCATTTGATGTTTTATATTGTCTAATGCAGTAGTACATTCAGTATTCACGAGACAAACATGTCTCAAGTCAAAGTGATCGAAAAAATTCACGAATATCACCACAAAACAGTATTTTCAAGTGCACTATTTCGGCGGACGGATCCTTAATATGGTCTTACCCCAAAAAGATATTCTGCATGTTACAAATCTTCTCGAAGTCCATACTGATATGAAGCTGCACACATAACTAGATTAACCACAAAGGGGAATGAATGTTACCCTTTCATCTCCGTCACGTAAGTTATACGAAAATATTACATAAGTTATGTGTGTAAAAATTAATTCCCATTTGATGTTTTATATTGTCTAATGCAATAGTACATTCAGTATTCACGAGACAAACATGTCTCAAGTCAGTGATCGAAAAAATTCACGCATATCACCACAAAACAGTATTTTCAAGTGCACTATTTCGGCGGACGGATCCTTAATGTGGTCTTACCCCAAAAAGATGTCCTGCATGTTACAAATCTTCTCGTTGTCCATACTGATATGAAGCTACACACATATCTAGATTAAACACAAAGGGGAATGAATGTTACCCTTTCATCTCCGTCACGTAAGTTACAAGAAAATAGTTCGTAAGTTATGGGTGAGAATACTAATTTCCATTTGATGTTTTATCTTGACTATTGAAGTAGTATATTCAGTATTCACGAGACAAACATGTCCCATGTCAAATTGATCGAAACAATTCACGCATATCACCACAAAACAGTATTTTGAAGTGCACTATTTCTGCGGACGGATCCTTAAAGGGAATAAAAACATATATTGCTTGAATTCATATTAAATTAGATCCTGCTATATATTTCCATGTCCACCAAGCCAAAAAAATCCCCAAAAATCGAAGAATTAAAAATTCCACATTTTATGCTGTACATCCGGACATTTTCGAATATGCATATTTTTGGCGCGCTTTTCGGGATGCCGAGATGTGACGTCAGAGTTGACTCTGCCGATACAGCGACCGCTTGTTTACATTCATTCTCAGCAATATGACAGCAGAGGTGGCTGTGTAATGCGAATATCATCATGGTTCATTGTGCGGCATTCAGTTGTAATGCAAACTCTTCTAAACATACAGCAAAACACCATTTTTTTCGGTTCCCTACGGATCCAGTTTTATTGAAGAAACACAGCCAGCTTTGCTCCGCTCATTTTGAGAAAAGCTGTTTTGATCGCGATCCGGAGATGTTGGCAACCCTTGGATATCCTGGTGCTCGAATATCGTTGAAAAGCGATGCAGTCCCAACAATATTCCCGGCAGTAGAAGCTGCATTGATGCCGTCAATCCGCAGAAGGCAGGCGTCGGCACGGGCAGGATCGACGGCCGCTTTGCCCGAGTCGAAGGCAAGCGGGTCTCGCAAGCGTTGTTCCAGTGCCGCAGTCGCCGCTGCAGGCTCCGCTGCCGCTGCCACTACAGCCGGCTTAGCAACTACACCCATGGCTTCTTTGGGGTACCAGGTTCCTTCGACGAGTGGTGAATTTACGAGGTCTGCTTACCGAAAGCGGCAACGAATCAAGGTAATTCTTACATGTTATATGTACTATTATTATTCTGTAGGTCTAGTATAATGCCTGGACTGGACGGTCTCGTGTGTGTCAAGTGTCAAAATAAGTTATTCAACTTATTGTCATTGTATCCCATTGGTTCCAATCATATCATGGAACTCTTCCTAAGTATCTTATATTCTAAATGTTGTAGTTATGCACGATACTACTATAATAAATCTACATATACTCAGTTTTTTGGAAAATTTGATAGTGTAATCAAATCGATTCAGGTGACTGTTTTTATCATTATCATGGTTACAGGAATGTAAGGCAATAAAACAAAAACGTCAGCAAATTAATTGATGCTAATTTGTTAGTTATGCAATTAATTAATCTATTTACTTTTACATGCAAATAAGAAATAATTATTTTAATTATACTCGTTGCCGAGTCAGGTTAGTCTGTTATAATAAGTTTTTTAAACCGTAAGAAGCAATACTTGGATGTAGAACATTGCAATGTGAATTTGCAGATGGAAGAATAATTATATTTTCAAATGTATTTAACGTTGAATTTGCATAAATTAATTATTATTTTTCATACATAACATTTGTTGTTTTTTAAATGACAATACTTGGACTTTATGAAAGTGCCATGCATTTTGATCAACATCAAATGTATGTACACATAAAGTACCATGCATAAGTTAGATATTTAAAACAAAAATTATAAAATTAGGAAGTGGTCTGTCTCACTCTCATAGTTGGAACCAGTTGCTGGCAATCTCCTCCTCTGACACATGACTCACTAAAGTCTTATGTCATCAATGACTTGCTGAAGAATTATCCCCCATCAGTATTCTCTGTAGAAACAGTTTATTACAGTGTTTGGCACCCGTCTGCTAATCCAGCTAATTGGACTCCTTTGTTGTGACTCCTCCACTTGACTGAGGAACTAAGTGTAGTGTTTGCCCTAGTCAACTGATCAAAGATCAAATCTAATTAATTACCAGTTGACATTGCACTTTGTAGGTCTTTCCAGCTATGAATAACAAATACACCAGCCACCTCCAGCTGGCCCACTGCATTCTCCCTCCAGTTAAAATAGTTATCTGAACCTGATCTACTGGTAATTAAAGCATGCTAGGTGGAAATGGCAGGAACTGGGTAACATGGATGTGACATGTCGGATACTTATTATTACTATAATTAACCCATGCAATTAACCCATGCCTAACATCACCCTGATCACCATTGCAATTGGTAAACCTTGCAGGTAGATGTGATTAATTATTATTAATATTGAATGGTTACCACATTGAACACCCTGTAGATTACAGTATGTATTCATCGAGTTAATAATATATTATGTTTAAGTTTTCAAAAGTAATGTTTTCAATAAATATAATTCTTACAGTAGATGCAGCTTTCATAACACACACTATTGTAACACACAAGTACTGTTACATTTGTTACTACAGAATTCTTACAGTAGATGCAGCTTTCATAACACACACTATTGTAACACACAAGTACTGTTACATAACACACACTATTGTAACACACAAGTACTGTTACATTTGTTACTATAGAATTCTTACAGTAGAGAGCAGCTTTCATAACACACACTATTGTAACACACAAGTACTGTTACATTTGTTACTATAGAATTTTTAATATTTCAATAGTAATTTATTGATTTGTATTTTCATAACTCCAGTGCACAGGCCTATGGTGAATTACATTACAGTGTCATATATTGCTATTGCCTAGTTTCCATTTTATTACAGTTGAATATCGAAGACAATGTACATCATGCAATATATACTATTACATTTGAAGGTATTATCATTACATTTTGAATTGGAACTACAGTATGTACCGAGATAAATATTTAGAACAAAAATATAACTATTGTATCTTGTATTATCTACTAACAACGTTTACGGATAGAACATATTTTTCATTTTATGTCTGTATAACATGAATGAATGGAAGACAAAAGAAATGTCACTGCAATTTAATAGATTGCAATCAGTGTAATTACACCTTACTGCTTGGTGCATTACTAATTACTGGCACAAGTCATGATGTTTTTTTAAACAGAAGCTCAGAAATGTACCAAGGACCATTATTCGGCTCCCACATTATTCATGGGATGGATGTTGGCAATCATAAAACCTGGATAAACTAGTTCAATAGGATACAGAAAGCATAATTAAATTTATATTTTGAGGCGACATATATTAATAAACATGTATATATATTATATGCCAGTTACTATTACATTGTTTCTGTTATTATATTGTGCTTTGTTCAACTTATTGTTACTAATAGGTATTATTATTATTACACCACTCCTGGAGCAGGCTTCCTATAGTGACTATAAAATTGAGTACTGCAGGATTGTTCATGTCTGCAGTCACATATTGTTATGATAGTAACTATATCAATGGATAAGGATTCTACTAATGACGTTACAAAATGTCATTAATGAATTTATTTGAGTTTTAACTTAATGTTATTAAAAAAATCAAGTAAATTTATCAAATAATAAATATGTTCACATTTGGATGTGGGTTGTTGCCCAGCTACCAAGTGTGAAAATGGTCATTTGTTGTGAAACAATAACAATAAATGCAATGCAAGTTGCAAACCTATCTATTGTATATTTAATAGATGATTAGTTATAACCAAAAATAAAATGTTCACAAGTAATATATTGCCACATTTTCCAGGTAATTGTTTGCATAAAAGTGTAACATAACAAAAGTAACTATGTCTCTGTGTAGATTCTGTAAGCGTGATATCAATTATTTATGATGTTTTTATCATAGAATAAACAATACATACCTTGCAACTTGAAATTAATTTATTAATTTGTATTTTTCACAGCTAGGCAGTCTGTTCACACTTGGAAGCTGGGCAAATGACTAGACAAATGGATGTACTCCTTTCTGACAAGATGGTAAAAGACAGGATTTTGTTTGCTTTTGTCAGAAACCTACAACAATTTATTTTTTTGCAAATTCTATAAGGGTCATTTGTTATTTCAGTTATTTGCTGACATTCTGGCAGCAGCTCGAGATAGTCCACCGTCGACCAAGAATGGGTCATCTGAAGATACAGCAACTGAATATGACAGCTCTCGTACGGATTCCTGTGATACAGAGGATTCCACACCTGAGTCAGTCACAGCTTCCACTCCAAAAAGGAGCAGCAAATGCTTTCAGGTTTACATCAGGCCATCAACTCGCACGAGAAGAGTGCAAGCAGTCTGTGCATCAGTGCAGGTTGCTGTGCAGGTGACATCAGCAGTGAGGTCAACAAGTGTGCAGTGCAGTTTGTTGACTGGTCCGATTAGTGACTCGAGTGACTAAAACGGGGAGGAAGTGACATCTGCTGCAGATCCAGAGTATGTTTGCTCTGACAATGAGTCGACTAGTCGTGACAGCAGCAACAGTGACAGCGATGACCATGTCGACCAGTACACTGACACAGAGGAGGGTGTTACAAACAAGACTCCCTTGAGGAAAGATTGCTGCCCTTCCAGGGAGAGGTACTTCTTGGTTGCAGAGTCTTCACTTCGTCATCTTTTCGCACGTTGCCGAAACTGCACTGGCCAAACCAATGTCGTAGTGCAGCAGTTTCTCGGCTCAATGGGAAGTTGCCCTGTAAAGATAATAATTGGTCTGTAGATGTGAAGCTATGCTATTTATTAGCATGTCATAGGTAAAGTGATCAACAAAATGGACTAGATAACTTGTTTATCAATGGGTATTTGCTGAAGCCATATTCTCATCTGCCTGCAGGGGAAGTATTCCCATGGGTGTTGTTTGGCTTATAACCATTGTCTGTGCACCGTGTAGTGATTCACATTGTGTTACCAGGTATACACAGTTACCAACATTTGGAATGATTCATCCCAGTAACACTGTGTTATGAAACTTGCTTGATGAATTTGTAATGATTCAACCCAGTAAAACTGTGTTCTGAAACTTGCTTGATGGATTTGTAATAAATATGTCACACAAAAAATGTGATTAAAAATGCTATGTCCTTATGATTTTTATGGACATAGTCGTATATACCCACTGGTAGCATCTCACATATAAGACCCCTAAGGTTACACTAAACCCCTAGGTCTAGGACATAACCCTTCAGGCTATAACCCATTACCATAATTATTCAATTGTTCTGCATGTTGTTTTAATGTTTATTTTAGTTTATTTTGATTATATAGTAGCTATATTGTTATGTGTCAGACTCAGAGTAATAAAATTATTGTTCCACATAAATGACATAATGATAATCTAGAGCTGTCATTATATATGTCATATTATGGTCATCTCGCGAACAACTGTCCAACTAAAAAAGTGTGGGTTTTGTCCAGAGGGGTGATATCGTAAGTAGCTATAACGTCCTAAACTCGATCCGCATAAACCAGACAACCATGCTTACGACGTTCGACGGTTCGTAACTTTGTGAAGTTTGTCTTTGACAAGTCTGTTTACAATTACTTCGTCCGATGACCTACTTACTTAGCTACAACCTCTAGCTAACTCTCTGTACAGCTTTGACACCGCATTTTATAATATAACGTCGTACTAAAACGATATAATTGTTGTTGTCGACAGTTTTCACACCATATGTGTCATTATAATGAAGTTGAAGCTTACCAGTCGGTGTTGCATGAGCGAACATTGTGACTGTCCGACTCCGCATCATCTTCTTCGCTACCGTCGCTGAAACGCTCAGAAAGAGCGGAATTAGACAAATCATCCGCTGTAACCGTTCCCGCTAGTGGCTCAAAATCGTATGATTTCACTTGAAACTCTGCGAAACTCCCACTAGCCATGATGTTACAAGAGAATGGAAAGAACAACAATGGCGATGCATAGATGTCAACAAAGCCGCGAGTCGGCATTGACGTCACGATACCACGTGATCGCCTAGCTCATTAAATTTCAACTTTCTGCGGGAATCTCTACACAGACGGTTTAAAATAGAATTTTGTCTACAAACGTATTTTTCTGTATTTTTTTAATGTTGTCAAATGTTACATACAATGTTAATCTTTGTGTACACATGGAAAACGGATTTTAGCTAATGCCTTGTTGTTATTTCCTTTAAGAACGTCTCGGTATTTTTAAAACATATCCACCCCCTTGTAACGCTTCGTAACGCTAGCCTACAAACACCCACAAAAGTACACGTGTCCGTTTGGAAAAAAAGACCTCACCTCTATATCATGGACTCGTCAGTTTTACATTCGTTGCACAGGCGCACTGCTTTGTGAACAATAATAATATAATACCAACTGTCCATTTTTATGTAATGTTAATAGGTGTAATGTTTTGTAGACGGAGTGACGAGTCGGTAGCTTCCCACACAGTCGCGCTGGGCTGTCCATCAGGGTTCGTGTCCACCTGGGTTTACCGCCGTTTCCAAAAATGGACAATCTCGTTCACCTTACGTTGCCTGTTACTTTCGGATGAGACATTACGCGTTGTGTTCTTATTAACAGTGAAAACCTATGTATACAGGGAAACTGAACACCCTGTACGGACGCTTCATTAGCTCAAACCATTTATTCTGACCATGGAGTATTTATAAGCGCTAGGAACGTCTTGTATTGGCGGTATAAGACAGCACGTCTTAACTATTGTATTGAAGTCTTTTGGGAGTTCTTACTGTGTTTATACACTCTAAAAATAGACCCAATTAGACACACAGGCATTTCTGATTGCAACTAAGGCATAGTGATTACCTAAAAATAGTAAATATAACTAATTAGTTTAATTAGGTGTACGGGGGAGGCACAAAGGTTTAACGCTCACTGGGAACTTCTAGAACCTCTGAAGGTCTAGGCTGTAACGCGGTGCGGTGGTGTGCGCGGGGGTCATGCTGTTATTCGCCGGTTAGCCCAGTAACTGCTGAGGCTTTGGGAAATAAATTTAAGCACCCTAATGAAATCGGTCACTAATTTGGGGCGGGTAGGGTCATAATTAAACTAATTTAATAAGTGAGTAGTGCAATTATTGGAGGAGAACGTTAGCAATAACTAAAAATAGTAATTATCGACTAATTAGTATTAGAGAGAGAGAGAGAGAGAGAGAGAGAGAGAGAGAGAGAGAGAGAGAGAGAAGGACAAGTGGCTGGAGGTGGGGAGGAGAGGACAGGGAGAGGAGGAGGGAGAGGGAAAGAGGAGAGAGACAGAGAGAGATAGAGAGGGGTGGTAGGGAGGGATGGGGGCATGGGAGGAAGGGAAGTGGAGAGAGAGGGGATGGAGGGATGGAGAGAGTGATGGAGAGATAGGGAAACAGGGAGATACAGAAAGGAGGGAGGGGGAAAGGAGGGGAGGGAAGGAAGGGATAGACAAGTGGATGGAAGGAACACGGAAATGGAGAAACAATGGCGGCAAAGTTGCTTTTTAATTTGCGCCGCGATAGCGAAACATATTACATTTGGTTCACCCTGGACACGCCCCTGGCGGAGAATGGACGGGCGAACAGAAAGGATGTAGACGGATGTGAAAGGGGAGGGCAGGGGACGAGAAGATGAGTGGATGAAGAAAAGAAGGAAACATGTAGACAGAGTGACAAAGAGTCAGAGACCGCTGGAGATCATCACTGTAAATTGAGAACTATAAGCATATGGTATTCCAACTATTTTTCATTATATATAAATTGTGACAATACTCAATTTTGAACGTACCAGCTGGGTTTCGTATATGCTTGGTTCGTTGTCTCATGTACTCCTCGTGAGATCCGGCAGGTCCTGGGCCATACCCAGCTGTTTGGTTCGTCGGCACAAGTGACGCTTCGGGCAGGCCCTCCTTGCGGTTTATGGGTGGCAACCGAATTTGTTCCGGAGTCCGATATAATCCACTGTGGAAAATGTGATGCGGCGTATCAACCTGGTCCTTTATATTTTCGTAGATCGCATTCCGATATCCCAGGTGTGTCAGATTAAAAAATGCCATTCTGGTAAGCCCACGGAAGTGTTTGGCAGCTTAAAATATTGACAGCACTCGGCATGTGTCCCGACGTTGCTATGAAGCGCCACTATTGTTTACATCGAAATCTCGTTCGCTGCACGAGACCTCGGCTATTCGCTGCGAGACAGCGACGCCATTGAACCATCTCGAACTTTCTGCACGTTGCTCAAGTAATGAGGGTTTGAAATCGGTCGCCATCGTAATATTTACTTTCTCTATTAAATCGTTTAAAGTTATACTTATAGGAAAAAATGACTGCTCTAGGCAGTGTAGCATTCGATGAATTCGGGCGACCGTTTATTATCCTGAAGGACCAGGATAAACAAACCCGTTTAGTCGGTCTCGAAGCTCAAAAGGTGCGTTGTCAACCTACGGTTTGGTGGCCTTCACAGATATTTTAAGTGCAAAAAACAATTCGGATTCACGAGTGGATTTACTGCCAGATGTTATTAACAACTATGCGTGGGTACAAGATTTGCATTAAGTGGGTTTTTTTCTGGTAAATTCAACCTCTGTAACCAAGTTCAGACATGTTTTGGTGCTCCGAGCGATAATACGGCGAGTAATAGGCAAGTGGATGGGAATATCTTTGTATAAGAATGATTAGTCTGATGGTGTTAAGACAATACACTTAAAGGGCACTTCTATCGTATCCGGATAATCTTTTACTTAACTGGCCTATATTATTAGGACCTTATGAAAACGGTTTTACCTGCTTTTTTTATATGTATGTGTTCGTAATTTAATTCTTAATCACTTCCGGTACAAAGAGGTCACATATAATTTTTTTTATTGTCTTTTAGAGCAATTTAATCCCGTCGAGTCGATCGATGTAAACCCGGTGCCATACCGGGGCATGTACATGCGAATTGAGAGCATCCCGGGGGCATCAAAACCGCGAAGGCGACTTTCTAGCGATTTTGCGGACATGTCCCTGACCTCAAATAATATCGATTTTTATTTCATTACTTTAACGCAATTTTTTTACTATTTGTAATGTTTCTTATGGGAATTTACTTCCATCGCACGTCTTGCGAAAGTCTGAGAAAAAGCGGAGAGAATGAATCTTGTTGATTTAACCATTTATAAAAACAAAAATCATAATTAAAAATGTTTATCTGATATTATTTGAGGTCGGGGACATGTCCGCAAAATCGCAAGAAAGTCGCCTTCGCGGTTTTGATGTCCCCGGGATGCTCTCAATTCGCATGTACATGCCCCGGTATGGCACCGGGTTTACATCGATCAACTTGACGGGATTAAATTGCTCTAAAAGACAATTAAAAAATTAATATGTGACCTCTTTGTACCGGAAGTGATTAAGAATTAAATTACGAACACATACATATCAAAAAAAGCAGGTAAAACCGTTTTCATAAGGTCCTAATAATATAGGCCAGTTAAGTAAAAGAACCCGTATCCGGACCCATCTCGGTTTCGCTGTAACTTCAGTTTTGCCTAAGTTTGTTATCTCAATGCATTAGTTCCATCATTCATCATTATCCCAGACATTTATGTTTAAAGGAAATAAAAATAAGGCATTAGCTAAAATCCTTTTTCCATGTGTACACAAAGTTTAACATTGTATGTAACATTTGACAACATTAAACAAATACAGAAAAATACATTTGTAACATAAATTCGATTTTAAGCTCGTCTGTGAAGCGATTCCCGCGGAAAATGAAATTTTAATGAGCTAGACGATCACGCGGTATCGTGACGTCACTTATGACACACACTCGCATCAGGCCGACCCTTTCCATGCATTCGGAGCATGTTTACAAGGATAGCTTTTGGGTCGAAACGAGCGTCAGAACGAGTTATTGTGCAATATTCCGACATAATACAAACACTAGTCATCATAGAGGAACAAACATTTATCTTACGGTTCCACATGAATAAAATTTTATTCAAAACAACGAATGCGAATGGGCCTACAAGACGTCGACTAGGTTTCGCCGAGCTTGGGCTCGTTTTCAGAATAATTATATCGAATGCAACCAACGGGAGATAATCTACACCAATAAACATACTTAGCAAACATATATTGTATCCAGCTACATAAAGTAACGTGTATAATCTCATAATAGCACTAGAATATCGATATATGAAGGAGTTGTACAATTTATCATAATAACTTAAATCAGTCAGATAGTTTCCGTTGGTCCCTCTAGCTCAGTGGGTAGGCGCGTTGGTTACTTGTTTATTTTACAATCGGGCGACGCCAGTTCAATCCTGACAGCATGCAAACCTTTGATTTTCTTTACACTTTTTTTTTACGTTTTCACCAAGTAATATAAACAAAATCATTTTATACTATAATACACTGTTTGTAAATATTTTTGTAGTAATTATTTATTCGCCACAAAAATTAAAATATCGTCATTATATATAACGATGTTTCTAAATTGTATTTATCCAGACAGATCTCAATCTGTTTTCACATATATAATTACAATATATTTATAATTAATAAATTATATAACCATTACATTATATTTGTTTGGATAAATAAAATTTAGAAACATCGTTATATAATGACCATATTTTCATTTTTGTGGCGAATAAATAGTTACTATAAAAATTATTTACAAACTGCATTATAGTATAAAATTATTTTGTTTATATTACTTGGTGAAAACATAAACAAAAAAAGTGTATAGAAAATCAAAGGTTTGCATGCTGTCAGGATTGAACCGGCGTCGCCCGATTGTAAAATAAACAACAAGTAACCAACGCGCCTACCCACTGAGCTAGCGGGACCAACGGAAACTATCTGACTGATTTAAGTTGTTATGATAAATTGTACAACTCCGTCATATATCGATATTCTAGTGATATTATGAGATTATACACGTTACTTTATGTAGCTGGATACAATGTATGTTTGCTATGTATGTTTATTGGTGTAGATTATCTCCCGTTGGTTACATTCGATATAATTATTCTGAAAACGAGCCCAAGCTCGGCGAAACCTAGTCGACTTGTAGGCCCATTCGCATTCGTTGTTTTGAATAAAATTCGATTCATGTGGAACCGTAAGATAACTGCTTGTTCCTCTATGATGACTAGTGTTTGTATTACGTCGGAATATTGCACAATAACTCGTTCTGACGCTCGTTTCGACCCAAAAGCTATACTTGTAAACATGCTCTGAATGCATGGAAAGGGTCGGCCTGATGCAAGTTTGAGTCATAAGTGACGTCACATCTCGGCATCCCGAAACGCGCGACAAAAATATGCATATTCAAAAATGTCCGGATGCACACCATAAAATGTGGAATTTCTAATTCATTTAATTTTTTGGCTTGGTGGACGTTGAAATAGATAGCAGGATGTAATATAACATGAATT
>CM034542.1:5998000-6019312 GCA_020002185.1 Paraescarpia echinospica
CACCCATAACATACGAACTATTTTCTTTTAACTTGCGTGACGGAGATGAAAGGGTAACACGCATTCCCCTTTGTGGTTTATCTAGTTATGTGTGTAACTTCATATCAGTCTGGACTTCGAGTAGATTTGTAACATGCAGGACATCTATTTGGGAAAAGACCACATTAAGGATCCGTCAGCCGAAATGGTGCACTTCAAAATACTGTTTTGTGGTGATATGCATCAATGTTTACGATCACTTTGACATTGGACATGTTTGCCTGGTGAATACTGAATGTACTACTTCAATAGTCAAGATAAAATATCAAATGGGAATTAGTATTCACACCAATAACGTACGAACTGTTTTCTTGTTACTTACGTGACGGAGATGAAACGGTTAAATTCAGTCCCCTTTGTGGTTAATCTAGTTATGTGTGTAGCTTCATATCAGTATGGTCTTCGAGAAGATTTGTAACATGCAGGACATCTATTTGGGATAAGACCACATTAAATATCCGTCAGCCGAAATAGTGCACTTGAAAATACTGTTTTGTGATGATATGCGTGAATTTTTTCGATCACTTTGACTTGAGACATGTTTGTCTCGTGAATACTGAATGTACTACTGCATTAGACAATATTAAACATCAAATGGGAATTAGTTTTCACACCCATAACTTATGTAATATTTTTGTGTAACTTACGTGACGGAGATGAAAGGGTAACATTCATTCACCTTTGTGGTTAATCTAGTTATGTGTGTAGCTTCATATCAGTATGGACTTCGAGAACATTTGTAACATGCAGGACATCTATTTGGGATAAGACCACAATAAAGATCCGTCAGCCGAAATAGTGCACTTGAAAATACTGTTTTGTGATGATATGCGTTAATTTTTTCGATCACTTTGACTTGAGACATGTTTGTCTCGTGAATACTGAATGTACGACTGCATTAGACAATATAAAATATCAAATGGGAATTAGTTTTCACACCCATAACTTATGTAATATTTTCGTGTAACTTACGTGACGGAGATGAAAGGGTAACATTCATTCCCCTTTGTGGTTAATCTAGTTATGTGTGTAGCTTCATGTCAGTATGGACTTCGAGAAGATTTGTAACATGCAGGACATCTTTTTGGGGTAAGACCACATTAAGGATCCGTCCGCCGAAATAGTGCATTTGAAAATACTGTTTTGTGGTGATATGCGTGAATTTTTTCGATCACTTTGATATAGGACATGTTTGTCTCGTGAATACTGAATGTATTACTGAATTAGATCAAATAAAACATCAAATGGGAATGAGTTTTCACACCCATAACTTACGTACTATTTTCTTGTAACTTACGTGACGGAGATGAAAGGGTAACATGCATTCCCCTTTGCGGTTTATCTAGTTATGTGTGTAACTTCATATCAGTCTGGACTTCGAGAAGATTTGTAACATGCAGGACATCTATTTGGGAAAAGACCACATTAAGGATCCGTCAGCCGAAATGGTGCACTTGAAAATACTGTTTTGTGGTGATATGCATGAGTTTTTTCGATCACTTTGACATTGGCCATGTTTGTCTGGTGAATACTGAATGTACTACTTCAATAGTCAAGATAAAACATCAAATGGAAATTAGTATTCTCACCCATAACTTACGAACTATTTTCTTGTAACTTACGTGACGGAGATGAAAGGGTAAAATTCATTCCCCTTTGTGGTTAATCTAGTTATGTGTGTAGCTTCATATCAGTATGGACTTCGAGAAGATTTGTAACATGCAGGACATCTATTTGGGGTAAGACCACATTAAGGATCCGTCCGCCGAAATAGTGCACTTGAAAATACTGTTTTGTGGTGATATGCGTGAATTTTTTCGATCACTTTGACATGGGACATGTTTGTCTCGTGAATACTGAATATACTACTTCAATAGTCAAGATAAAACATCAAATGGAAATTAGTATTCTCACCCATAACTTACGAACTATTTTCTTGTAACTTACGTGACGGAGATGAAAGGGTAACATGCATTCCCCTTTGTGGTTTATCTAGTTATGTGTGTAACTTCATATCAGTCTGGACTTCGAGAAGATTTGTAACATGCAGGACATCTATTTGGGAAAAGACCACATTAAGGATCCGTCAGCCGAAATGGTGCACTTCAAAATACTGTTTTGTGGTGATATGCATGAATTTTTTCGATCACTTTGACATTGGACATGTTTGCCTGGTGAATACTGAATGAACTACTTCAATAGTCAAGCTAAAATATCAAATGGGAATTAGTATTCACACCAATAACGTACGAACTGTTTTCTTGTTACTTACGTGACGGAGATGAAACGGTTAAATTCAGTCCCCTTTGTGGTTAATCTAGTTATGTGTGTAGCTTCATATCAGTATGGTCTTCGAGAAGATTTGTAACATGAAGGACATCTATTTGGGATAAGACCACATTAAAGATCCGTCAGCCGAAATAGTGCACTTGAAAATACTGTTTTGTGATGATATGCGTGAATTTTTTCGATCACTTTGACTTGAGACATGTTTGTCTCGTGAATACTGAATGTACGACTGCATTAGACAACATAAAATATCAAATGGGAATTAGTTTTCACACCCATAACTTATGTAATATTTTCGTGTAACTTACGTGACGGAGATGAAAGGGTAACATTCATTCCCCTTTGTGGTTAATCTAGTTATGTGTGTAGCTTCATGTCAGTATGGACTTCGAGAAGATTTGTAACATGCAGGACATCTTTTTGGTGTAAGACCACATTAACGATCCGTCCGCCGAAATAGTGCACTTGAAAATACTGTTTTGTGGTGATATGCGTGAATTTTTTCGATCACTTTGATATGGGACATGTTTGTCTCGTGAATACTGAATGTATTACTGAATTAGATCAAATAAAACATCAAATGGGAATGAGTTTTCACACCCATAACTTACGTACTATTTTCTTACAACTTACGTGACGTAGATGAAAGGGTAACATGCATTCCCCTTTGTGGTTAATCTAGTTATGTGTGTAGCTTCATATAAGTCTGGATTTCGAGAAGATTTGTAACATGCAGGACATCTATTTGGGATAAGACCACATTAAAGATCCGTCAGCCGAAATAGTGCACTTGAAAATACTGTTTTGTGATGATATGCGTGAATATTTTCGATCACTTTGACATTGGACATGTTTGTTTAGTGAATACTGAATATACTACTTCAATAGTGAAGATAAAACATCAAATGGAAATTAGTGTTCTCACCCATAACTTACGAACTATTTTCTTGTAACTTACGTGACGGAGATGAAAGGGTAAAATTCATTCCCCTTTTTGGTTAATCTAGTTATGTGTGTAGCTTCATATCAGTATGGACTTCGAGAAGATTTGTAACATGCAGGACATCTATTTGGGATAAGACCACATTAAGGATCCGTACGCCGAAATAGTACACTTGAAAATACTGTTTTGTGGTGATATGCGTGAATTGTTTCGATCAATTTGACATGGGACATGTTTGTCTCGTGAATACTGAATGTACTACTGCATTAGTCAAGATAAAACATCAAATGGGAATAAGTTTTCACATCTATAACTTACGTACTATTTTCTTGTAACTTACGTGACGGAGATGAAAGGGTAACATTCATTCACCTTTGTGGTTAATCTAGTTATGTGTGTAGCTTCATATCAGTATGGACTTCGAGAAAATTTGTAACATGCAGGACATCTATTTGGGATAAGACCACAATAAAGATCCGTCAGCCGAAATAGTGCACTTGAAAATACTGTTTTGTGATGATATGCGTTAATTTTTTCGATCACTTTGACTTGAGACATGTTTGTCTCGTGAATACTGAATGTACGACTGCATTAGACAATATAAAATATCAAATGGGAATTAGTTTTCACACCCATAACTTATGTAATATTTTCGTGTAACTTACGTGACGGAGATGAAAGGGTAACATTCATTCCCCTTTGTGGTTAATCTAGTTATGTGTGTAGCTTCATATCAGTATGGACTTCAAGAAGATTTGTAACATGCAGGACATCTTTTTGGGGTAAGACCACATTAAGGATCCGTCCGCCGAAATAGTGCACTTGAAAATACTGTTTTGTGGTGATATGCGTGAATTTTTTCGATCACTTTGATATGGGACATGTTTGTCTCGTGAATACTGAATGTATTACTGAATTAGATCAAATAAAACATCAAATGGGAATGAGTTTTCACACCCATAACTTACGTACTATTTTCTTGCAACTTATGTGACGGAGATGAAAGGGTAACATGCATTCCCCTTTGCGGTTTATCTAGTTATGTGTGTAACTTCATATCAGTCTGGACTTCGAGAAGATTTGTAACATGCAGGACATCTATTTGGGAAAAGTCCACATTAAGGATCCGTCAGCCGAAATGGTGCACTTGAAAATACTGTTTTGTGGTGATATGCATTAGTTTTTTCGATCACTTTGACATTGGCCATGTTTGTCTGGTGAATACTGAATGTACTACTTCAATAGTCAAGATAAAATATCAAATGGGAATTAGTATTCACACCAATAACGTACGAACTATTTTCTTGTAACTTACGTGACGGAGATGAAAGGGTTAAATTCCGTCCCCTTTGTGGTTAATCTAGTTATGTGTGTAGCTTCATATCAGTATGGACTTCGAGAAGATTTGTAACGTGCAGGACATCTTTTTGGGGTAAGACCACATTAAGGATCCGTCCGCCGAAATAGTGCACTTGAAAATACTGTTTTGTGGTGATATGCGTGAATTGTTTCGATCAATTTGACATGGGACATGTTTGTCTCTTGAATACTGAATATACTACTTCAATAGTCAAGATAAAACATCAAATGGAAATTAGTATTCTCACCCATAACTTACGAACTATTTTCTTGTAACTTACGTGACGGACATGAAAGGGTAAAATTCATTCCCCTTTTTGGTTAATCTAGTTATGTATGTAGCTTCATATCAGTATGGACTTCGAGAAGATTTGTAACATGCAGGACATCTATTTGGGATAAGACCACATTAAGGATCCGTACGCCGAAATAGTACACTTGAAAATACTGTTTTGTGGTGATATGCGTGAATTGTTTCGATCAATTTGACATGGGACATGTTTGACTCGTGAATACTGAATATACTACTGCATTAGTCAAGATAAAACATCAAATGGGAATGAGTTTTCACATCTATAACTTACGTACTATTTTTTGTAAATTACGTGACGGAGATGAAAGGGTAACATGCATTCCTCTTTGTGGTTAACCTAGTTATGAGTGTAGCTTGAAATCAGTCTAGCCTTCGTGAAGATTTGTAACATGCAGGACATCTATTTGGGGTAAGACCACATTAATGATCCGTCCGCCAAAAGAGTGCACTTGAAAATACCGTTTTGTGGTGATATTTGTGAATTTTATCGATCACTTTGACTTGAGACATGTTTGTCTCGTGAATTCTGAATGTACTACTGCATTAGACAAAATAAAACATGAAACGGGAATGAGTTTTCACACCAATAACTTGTGTACTATTTTCTTGTAACTTACATGACGGAGATGAAAGTGTAACATGCATTCCCCTTTGCGGTTAATCTAGTTATGTGTGTAGCTTCATATCAGTCTGGACTTCGAGAAGATTTGTAACATGCAGGACATGTATTTGGGATAAGACCACATTAAGGATCCGTCCGCAGAAATAGTGCACTTGAAAATACTGTTTTGTGGTGACATGCGTGAATTGTTTCGATTAATTTGACATGGTACATGTTTTTCTCGTGAATACTGAATATACTACTACAATAGTCAAGATAAAACATCAAATGGAAATTAGTATTCTCACCCATAACTTACGAACTATTTTCTTGTAACTTACGTGACGGAGATGAAAGGGTAACATTCATTCCCCTTTGTGTTTAATCTAGATATGTGTGTAGCTTCATATCAGTATGGACAACGAGAAGATTTGTAACATGCAGGACATCTTTTTGGGGTAAGACCACATTAAGGATCCGTCCGCAGAAATAGTGCACTTCAAAATTCTGTTTTGTGGTGATATGCGTGAATTTTTTCGATCACTTTGACTTGAGACATGTTTGTCTCGTGAATACTGAATGTACTACTGCATTAGACAATATAAAACATCAAATGGGAATTAGTTTTCACACCCATAACTTATGTAATATTTTCGTGTAACTTACGTGACGGAGATGAAAGGGTAACATTCATTCCCCTTTGTGGTTAATCTAGTTATGTGTGTAGCTTCATATCAGTATGGACTTCGAGAAGATTTGTAACATGCAGGTCATCTTTTTGGGGTAAGACCACATTAAGGATCCGTCCGCCGAAATAGTGCATTTGAAAATACTGTTTTGTGGTGATATGCGTGAATTTTTTCGATCACTTTGATATGGGATATGTTTGTGTCGTGAATACCGAATGTATTACTGAATTAGATCAAATAAAACATCAAATGGGAATGAGTTTTCACACCCATAACTTACGTACTATTTTCTTGCAACTTACGTGACTGAGATGAAAGGGTAACATGCATTCCCCTTTGTGGTTAATCTAGTTATGTGTGTAGCTTCATATAAGTCTGGATTTCGAGAAGATTTGTAATATGCAGGACATCTATTTGGGATAAGACCACATTATAGATCCGTCAGCCGAAATAGTGCACTTGAAAATACTGTTTTGTGATGATATGCGTGAATTTTATCGATCACTTTGACATTGGACATGTTTGTCTAGTGAATACTGAATATACTACTTCAATAGTCAAGATAAAACATCAAATGGAAATTAGTATTCTCACCCATAACTTACGAACTATTTTCTTGTAACTTACGTGACGGAGATGAAAGGGTAAAATTCATTCCCCTTTGTGGTTAATCTAGTTATGTGTGTAGCTTCATATCAGTATGGACTTCGAGAAGATTTGTAACATGCAGGACATCTATTTGGGATAAGACCACAATAAAGATCCGTCAGCCGAAATAGTGCACTTGAAAATACTGTTTTGTGATGATATGCGTGAATTTTTTCGATCACTTTGACTTGAGACATGTTTGTCTCGTGAATACTGAATGTACGACTGCATTAGACAATATAAAATATCAAATGGGAATTAGTTTTCACACCCATAACTCATGTAATATTTTCGTGTAACTTACGTGACGGAGATGAAAGGGTAAAATTCATTCCCCTTTTTGGTTAATCTAGTTATGTGTGTAGCTTCATATCAGTATGGACTTCAAGAAGATTTGTAACATGCAGGACATCTTTTTGGGGTAAGACCACATTAATGATCCGTCCGCCGAAATAGTGCACTTGAAAATACTGTTTTGTGGTGATATGCGTGAATTTTTTCGATCACTTTGATATGGGACATGTTTGTCTCGTGAATACTGAATGTATTACTGAATTAGATCAAATAAAACATCAAATGGGAATGAGTTTTCACACCCATAACTTACGTACTATTTTCTTGCAACTTATGTGACGGAGATGAAAGGGTAACATGCATTCCCCTTTGCGGTTTATCTAGTTATGTGTGTAACTTCATATCAGTCTGGACTTCGAGAAGATTTGTAACATGCAGGACATCTATTTGGGAAAAGTCCACATTAAGGATCCGTCAGCCGAAATGGTGCACTTGAAAATACTGTTTTGTGGTGATATGCATTAGTTTTTTCGATCACTTTGACATTGGCCATGTTTGTCTGGTGAATACTGAATGTACTACTTCAATAGTCAAGATAAAATATCAAATGGGAATTAGTATTCACACCAATAACGTACGAACTATTTTCTTGTAACTTACGTGACGGAGATGAAAGGGTTAAATTCCGTCCCCTTTGTGGTTAATCTAGTTATGTGTGTAGCTTCATATCAGTATGGACTTCGAGAAGATTTGTAACGTGCAGGACATCTTTTTGGGGTAAGACCACATTAAGGATCAGTCCGCCGAAATAGTGCACTTGAAAATACTGTTTTGTGGTGATATGCGTGAATTGTTTCGATCAATTTGACATGGGACATGTTTGTCTCGTGAATACTGAATATACTACTTCAATAGTCAAGATAAAACATCAAATGGAAATTAGTATTCTCACCCATAACTTACGAACTATTTTCTTGTAACTTACGTGACGGACATGAAAGGGTAAAATTCATTCCCCTTTTTGGTTAATCTAGTTATGTATGTAGCTTCATATCAGTATGGACTTCGAGAAGATTTGTAACATGCAGGACATCTATTTGGGATAAGACCACATTAAGGATCCGTACGCCGAAATAGTACACTTGAAAATACTGTTTTGTGGTGATATGCGTGAATTGTTTCGATCAATTTGACATGGGACATGTTTGACTCGTGAATAATGAATATACTACTGCATTAGTCAAGATAAAACATCAAATGGGAATGAGTTTTCACATCTATAACTTACGTACTATTTTCTTGTAAATTACGTGACGGAGATGAAAGGGTAACATGCATTCCTCTTTGTGGTTAACCTAGTTATGAGTGTAGCTTGAAAACAGTCTAGCCTTCGTGAAGATTTGTAACATGCAGGACATCTATTTGGGGTAAGACCACATTAATGATCCGTCCGCCAAAAGAGTGCACTTGAAAATACCGTTTTGTGGTGATATTTGTGAATTTTATCGATCACTTTGACTTGAGACATGTTTGTCTCGTGAATTCTGAATGTACTACTGCATTAGACAAAATAAAACATGAAACGGGAATGAGTTTTCACACCAATAACTTGTGTACTATTTTCTTGTAACTTACATGACGGAGATGAAAGTGTAACATGCATTCCCCTTTGCGGTTAATCTAGTTATGTGTGTAGCTTCATATCAGTCTGGACTTCGAGAAGATTTGTAACATGCAGGACATGTATTTGGGATAAGACCACATTAAGGATCCGTCCGCAGAAATAGTGCACTTGAAAATACTGTTTTGTGGTGACATGCGTGAATTGTTTCGATTAATTTGACATGGGACATGTTTTTCTCGTGAATACTGAATATACTACTACAATAGTCAAGATAAAACATCAAATGGAAATTAGTATTCTCACCCATAACTTACGAACTATTTTCTTGTAACTTACGTGACGGAGATGAAAGGGTAACATTCATTCCCCTTTGTGTTTAATCTAGATATGTGTGTAGCTTCATATCAGTATGGACAACGAGAAGATTTGTAACATGCAGGACATCTTTTTGGGGTAAGACCACATTAAGGATCCGTCCGCCGAAATAGTGCACTTGAAAATTCTGTTTTGTGGTGATATGCGTGAATTGTTTCGATCACTTTGACTTGAGACATGTTTGTCTCGTGAATACTGAATGTACTACTGCATTAGACAATATAAAACATCAAATGGGAATTAGTTTTCACACCCATAACTTATGTAATATTTTCGTGTAACTTACGTGACGGAGATGAAAGGGTAACATTCATTCCCCTTTGTGTTTAATCTAGATATGTGTGTAGCTTCATATCAGTATGGACAACGAGAAGATTTGTAACATGCAGGACATCTTTTTGGGGTAAGACCACATTAAGGATCCGTCCGCAGAAATAGTGCACTTCAAAATTCTGTTTTGTGGTGATATGCGTGAATTTTTTCGATCACTTTGACTTGAGACATGTTTGTCTCGTGAATACTGAATGTACTACTGCATTAGACAATATAAAACATCAAATGGGAATTAGTTTTCACACCCATAACTTATGTAATATTTTCGTGTAACTTACGTGACGGAGATGAAAGGGTAACATTCATTCCCCTTTGTGGTTAATCTAGTTATGTGTGTAGCTTCATATCAGTATGGACTTCGAGAAGATTTGTAACATGCAGGACATCTTTTTGGGGTAAGACCACATTAAGGATCCGTCCGCCGAAATAGTGCATTTGAAAATACTGTTTTGTGGTGATATGCGTGAATTTTTTCGATCACTTTGATATGGGATATGTTTGTGTCGTGAATACCGAATGTATTACTGAATTAGATCAAATAAAACATCAAATGGGAATGAGTTTTCACACCCATAACTTACGTACTATTTTCTTGCAACTTACGTGACTGAGATGAAAGGGTAACATGCATTCCCCTTTGTGGTTAATCTAGTTATGTGTGTAGCTTCATATAAGTCTGGATTTCGAGAAGATTTGTAATATGCAGGACATCTATTTGGGATAAGACCACATTAAAGATCCGTCAGCCGAAATAGTGCACTTGAAAATACTGTTTTGTGATGATATGCGTGAATTTTATCGATCACTTTGACATTGGACATGTTTGTCTAGTGAATACTGAATATACTACTTCAATAGTCAAGATAAAACATCAAATGGAAATTAGTATTCTCACCCATAACTTACGAACTATTTTCTTGTAACTTACGTGACGGAGATGAAAGGGTAAAATTCATTCCCCTTTGTGGTTAATCTAGTTATGTGTGTAGCTTCATATCAGTATGGACTTCGAGAAGATTTGTAACATGCAGGACATCTATTTGGGATAAGACCACAATAAAGATCCGTCAGCCGAAATAGTGCACTTGAAAATACTGTTTTGTGATGATATGCGTGAATTTTTTCGATCACTTTGACTTGAGACATGTTTGTCTCGTGAATACTGAATGTACGACTGCATTAGACAATATAAAATATCAAATGGGAATTAGTTTTCACACCCATAACTCATGTAATATTTTCGTGTAACTTACGTGACGGAGATGAAAGGGTAAAATTCATTCCCCTTTTTGGTTAATCTAGTTATGTGTGTAGCTTCATATCAGTATGGACTTCGAGAAGATTTTTAACATGCAGGACATCTATTTGGGATAAGACCACATTAAGGATCCGTCCGCCGAAATAGTGCACTTGAAAATACAGTTTTGTGGTGATATGCATGAATTTTTTCGATCACTTTGATATGGGACATGTTTGTCTCGTGAATACTGAATGTATTATTGAATTAGATCAAATAAAACATCAAATGGGAATGAGTTTTCACATCTATAACTTACGTACTATTTTCTTGTAAATTACGTGACGGAGATGAAAGGGTAACATGCATTCCTCTTTGTGGTTATCCTAGTTATGAGTGTAGCTTGAAATCAGTCAAGCCTTCGTGAAGATTTGTAACATGCAGGACATCTATTTGGGGTAAGACCACATTAATGATCCGTCCGCCAAAAGAGTGCACTTGAAAATACCGTTTTGTGGTGATATTTGTGAATTTTATCGATCACTTTGACTTGAGACATGTTTGTCTTGTGAATACTGAATGTATTACTGAATCAGATAAAAAAAACATCAAATGGGAATGAGTTTTCACACCCATAACTTACGTACTATTTTCTTGTAACTTACGTGACGGAGATGAAAGGGTAACATGCTTTCCCCTTTGCGGTTTATCTAGTTATGTGTGTAACTTCATATCAGTCTGGACTTCGAGAAGATTTGTAACATGCAGGACATATATTTGGGAAAAGCCCACATTAAGGATCCGTCAGCCGAAATGGTGCACTTGAAAATACTGTTTTGTGGTGATATGCATGAATTTTTTCGATCACTTTGACATTGGACATGTTTGTCTGGTGAATACTGAATGTATTACTTCAATAGTCAAGATAAAATATCAAATGGGAATTAGTATTCACACCAATAACGTACGAACTATTTTCTTGTAACTTACGTGACGGAGATGAAAGGGTAACATTCATTCCCCTTTGTGGTTAATCTAGTTATGTGTGTAGCTTCATATCAGTATGGACTTCGAGAAGATTTGTAACATGCAGGACATCTTTTTGGGGTAAGACCACATTAAGGATCCGTCCGCCGAAATAGTGCACTTGAAAATACTGTTTTGTGGTGATATGCGTGAATTTTTTCGATCACTTTGATATGGGACATGTTTGTCTCGTGAATACTGAATGTATTACTGAATTAGATCAAATAAAACATCAAATGGGAATGAGTTTTCACACCCATAACTTACGTACTATTTTCTTGCAACTTATGTGACGGAGATGAAAGGGTAACATGCATTCCCCTTTGCGGTTTATCTAGTTATGTGTGTAACTTCATATCAGTCTGGACTTCGAGAAGATTTGTAACATGCAGGACATCTATTTGGGAAAAGTCCACATTAAGGATCCGTCAGCCGAAATGGTGCACTTGAAAATACTGTTTTGTGGTGATATGCATTAGTTTTTTCGATCACTTTGACATTGGCCATGTTTGTCTGGTGAATACTGAATGTACTACTTCAATAGTCAAGATAAAATATCAAATGGGAATTAGTATTCACACCAATAACGTACGAACTATTTTCTTGTAACTTACGTGACGGAGATGAAAGGGTTAAATTCCGTCCCCTTTGTGGTTAATCTAGTTATGTGTGTAGCTTCATATCAGTATGGACTTCGAGAAGATTTGTAACGTGCAGGACATCTTTTTGGGGTAAGACCACATTAAGGATCCGTCCGCCGAAATAGTGCACTTGAAAATACTGTTTTGTGGTGATATGCGTGAATTGTTTCGATCAATTTGACATGGGACATGTTTGTCTCTTGAATACTGAATATACTACTTCAATAGTCAAGATAAAACATCAAATGGAAATTAGTATTCTCACCCATAACTTACGAACTATTTTCTTGTAACTTACGTGACGGACATGAAAGGGTAAAATTCATTCCCCTTTTTGGTTAATCTAGTTATGTATGTAGCTTCATATCAGTATGGACTTCGAGAAGATTTGTAACATGCAGGACATCTATTTGGGATAAGACCACATTAAGGATCCGTACGCCGAAATAGTACACTTGAAAATACTGTTTTGTGGTGATATGCGTGAATTGTTTCGATCAATTTGACATGGGACATGTTTGACTCGTGAATACTGAATATACTACTGCATTAGTCAAGATAAAACATCAAATGGGAATGAGTTTTCACATCTATAACTTACGTACTATTTTTTGTAAATTACGTGACGGAGATGAAAGGGTAACATGCATTCCTCTTTGTGGTTAACCTAGTTATGAGTGTAGCTTGAAATCAGTCTAGCCTTCGTGAAGATTTGTAACATGCAGGACATCTATTTGGGGTAAGACCACATTAATGATCCGTCCGCCAAAAGAGTGCACTTGAAAATACCGTTTTGTGGTGATATTTGTGAATTTTATCGATCACTTTGACTTGAGACATGTTTGTCTCGTGAATTCTGAATGTACTACTGCATTAGACAAAATAAAACATGAAACGGGAATGAGTTTTCACACCAATAACTTGTGTACTATTTTCTTGTAACTTACATGACGGAGATGAAAGTGTAACATGCATTCCCCTTTGCGGTTAATCTAGTTATGTGTGTAGCTTCATATCAGTCTGGATTTCGAGAAGATTTGTAACATGCAGGACATGTATTTGGGATAAGACCACATTAAGGATCCGTCCGCAGAAATAGTGCACTTGAAAATACTGTTTTGTGGTGACATGCGTGAATTGTTTCGATTAATTTGACATGGGACATGTTTTTCTCGTGAATACTGAATATACTACTACAATAGTCAAGATAAAACATCAAATGGAAATTAGTATTCTCACCCATAACTTACGAACTATTTTCTTGTAACTTACGTGACGGAGATGAAAGGGTAACATTCATTCCCCTTTGTGTTTAATCTAGATATGTGTGTAGCTTCATATCAGTATGGACAACGAGAAGATTTGTAACATGCAGGACATCTTTTTGGGGTAAGACCACATTAAGGATCCGTCCGCCGAAATAGTGCACTTGAAAATTCTGTTTTGTGGTGATATGCGTGAATTGTTTCGATCACTTTGACTTGAGACATGTTTGTCTCGTGAATACTGAATGTACTACTGCATTAGACAATATAAAACATCAAATGGGAATTAGTTTTCACACCCATAACTTATGTAATATTTTCGTGTAACTTACGTGACGGAGATGAAAGGGTAACATTCATTCCCCTTTGTGTTTAATCTAGATATGTGTGTAGCTTCATATCAGTATGGACAACGAGAAGATTTGTAAAATGAGGACATCTTTTTGGGGTAAGACCACATTAAGGATCCGTCCGCAGAAATAGTGCACTTCAAAATTCTGTTTTGTGGTGATATGCGTGAATTTTTTCGATCACTTTGACTTGAGACATGTTTGTCTCGTGAATACTGAATGTACTACTGCATTAGACAATATAAAACATCAAATGGGAATTAGTTTTCAGACCCATAACTTATGTAATATTTTCGTGTAACTTACGTGACGGAGATGAAAGGGTAACATTCATTCCCCTTTGTGGTTAATCTAGTTATGTGTGTAGCTTCATATCAGTATGGACTTCGAGAAGATTTGTAACATGCAGGACATCTTTTTGGGGTAAGACCACATTAAGGATCCGTCCGCCGAAATAGTGCATTTGAAAATACTGTTTTGTGGTGATATGCGTGAATTTTTTCGATCACTTTGATATGGGATATGTTTGTGTCTTGAATACCGAATGTATTACTGAATTAGATCAAATAAAACATCAAATGGGAATGAGTTTTCACACCCATAACTTACGTACTATTTTCTTGCAACTTACGTGACTGAGATGAAAGGGTAACATGCATTCCCCTTTGTGGTTAATCTAGTTATGTGTGTAGCTTCATATAAGTCTGGATTTCGAGAAGATTTGTAATATGCAGGACATCTATTTGGGATAAGACCACATTAAAGATCCGTCAGCCGAAATAGTGCACTTGAAAATACTGTTTTGTGATGATATGCGTGAATTTTATCGATCACTTTGACATTGGACATGTTTGTCTAGTGAATACTGAATATACTACTTCAATAGTCAAGATAAAACATCAAATGGAAATTAGTATTCTCACCCATAACTTACGAACTATTTTCTTGTAACTTACGTGACGGAGATGAAAGGGTAAAATTCATTCCCCTTTGTGGTTAATCTAGTTATGTGTGTAGCTTCATATCAGTATGGACTTCGAGAAGATTTGTAACATGCAGGACATCTATTTGGGATAAGACCACAATAAAGATCCGTCAGCCGAAATAGTGCACTTGAAAATACTGTTTTGTGATGATATGCGTGAATTTTTTCGATCACTTTGACTTGAGACATGTTTGTCTCGTGAATACTGAATGTACGACTGCATTAGACAATATAAAATATCAAATGGGAATTAGTTTTCACACCCATAACTCATGTAATATTTTCGTGTAACTTACGTGACGGAGATGAAAGGGTAAAATTCATTCCCCTTTTTGGTTAATCTAGTTATGTGTGTAGCTTCATATCAGTATGGACTTCGAGAAGATTTGTAACATGCAGGACATCTATTTGGGATAAGACCACATTAATGATCCGTCCGCCGAAATAGTGCACTTGAAAATACAGTTTTGTGGTGATATGCATGAATTTTTTCGATCACTTTGATATGGGACATGTTTGTCTCGTGAATACTGAATGTATTATTGAATTAGATCAAATAAAACATCAAATGGGAATGAGTTTTCACATCTATAACTTACGTACTATTTTCTTGTAAATTACGTGACGGAGATGAAAGGGTAACATGCATTCCTCTTTGTGGTTATCCTAGTTATGAGTGTAGCTTGAAATCAGTCAAGCCTTCGTGAAGATTTGTAACATGCAGGACATCTATTTGGGGTAAGACCACATTAATGATCCGTCCGCCAAAAGAGTGCACTTGAAAATACCGTTTTGTGGTGATATTTGTGAATTTTATCGATCACTTTGACTTGAGACATGTTTGTCTTGTGAATACTGAATGTATTACTGAATCAGATAAAAAAAACATCAAATGGGAATGAGTTTTCACACCCATAACTTACGTACTATTTTCTTGTAACTTACGTGACGGAGATGAAAGGGTAACATGCTTTCCCCTTTGCGGTTTATCTAGTTATGTGTGTAACTTCATATCAGTCTGGACTTCGAGAAGATTTGTAACATGCAGGACATATATTTGGGAAAAGCCCACATTAAGGATCCGTCAGCCGAAATGGTGCACTTGAAAATACTGTTTTGTGGTGATATGCATGAATTTTTTCGATCACTTTGACATTGGACATGTTTGTCTGGTGAATACTGAATGTATTACTTCAATAGTCAAGATAAAATATCAAATGGGAATTAGTATTCACACCAATAACGTACGAACTATTTTCTTGTAACTTACGTGACGGAGATGAAAGGGTTAAATTCAGTCCCCTTTGTGGTTAATCTAGTTATGTGTGTAGCTTCATATCAGTATGGACTTCGAGAAGATTTGTAACATGCAGGACATCTATTTGGGATAAGACCACATTAAGGATCCGTCCGCCGAAATAGTGCACTTGAAAATACTGTTTTGTGGTGATATGCGTGAATTTTTTCGATCACTTTGACTTGAGACATGTTTGTCTCGTGAATACTGAATGTATTACTGAATCAGATAAAAAAAACATCAAATGGGAATGAGTTTTCACACCCATAACTTACGTACTATTTTCTTGTAACTTACGTAACGGAGATGAAAGGGTAACATGCATTCCCCTTTGTGATTAATCTAGTCATGTGTGTAGCTGGAGATCAGTCTAGCCTTCGTGAAGATTTGTAACATGCAGGACATCTATTTGGGGTAAGACCACATTAAGGATCCGTCCGCCGAAATAGTGCACATGAAAATACTGTTTTGTGGTGATATGCTTGAATTTTATCGATCAATTTGACATGGGACATGTTTGTCTCTTGAATACTGAATGAACTACTGCATTAGACAAAATAAAACATGAAACGGGAATGAGTTTTCACACCAATAACTTATGTACTATTTTCTTGTAACTTACATGACGGAGATGAAAGTGTAACATGCATTCCCCTTTGTGGTTAATCTAGTTATGTGTGTAGCTTCATATCAGTCTGGACTTCGAGAAGATTTGTAACATGCAGGACATCTATTTGGGAAAAGACCACATTAAGGATCCGTCCGCAGAAATAGTGCACTTGAAAATACTGTTTTGTGGTGATATACGTGAATTGTTTCGATCAATTTGACATGGGACATGTTTGTCTCGTGAATACTGAATATACTACTTCAATAGTCAAGATAAAACATGAAATGGAAATTAGTATTCTCACCCATAACTTACGAACTATTTTCTTGTAACTTACTTGACGGAGATGAAAGGGTAACATTCATTCCCCTTTGTGTTTAATCTAGATATGTGTGTAGCTTCATATCAGTATGGACAACGAGAAGATTTGTAACATGCAGGACATCTTTTTGGGGTAAGACCACATTAAGGATCCGTCCGCCGAAATAGTGCACTTGAAAATTCTGTTTTGTGGTGATATGCGTGAATTTTTTCGATCACTTTGACTTGAGACATGTTTGTCTCGTGAATACTGAATGTACTACTGCATTAGACAATATAAAACATAAAATGGGAATTAGTTTTCACACCCACAACTTATGTAATATCTTCGTGTAACTTACTTGACGGAGATGAAAGGGTAACATTCATTCCCCTTTGTGGTTAATCTAGTTATGTGTGTAGCTTCATATCAGTATGGACTTCGAGAAGATTTGTAACATGCAGGACATCTTTTTGGGGTAAGACCACATTAAGGATCCGTCCGCCGAAATAGTGCATTTGAAAATACTGTTTTGTGGTGATATGCGTGAATTTTTTCGATCACTTTGATATGGGACATGTTTGTCTCGTGAATACTGAATGTATTACTGAATTAGATCAAATAAAACATCAAATGGGAATGAGTTTTTACACCCATAACTTACGTACTATTTTCTTGCAACTTACGTGACGGAGATGAAAGGGTAACATGCATTCCCCTTTGTGGTTAATCTAGTTATGTGTGTAGCTTCATATAAGTCTGGATTTCGAGAAGATTTGTAATATGCAGGACATCTATTTGGGATAAGACCACATTAAAGATCCGTCAGCCGAAATAGTGCACTTGAAAATACTGTTTTGTGATGATATGCGTGAATTGTTTCGATCAATTTGATATTGGACATGTTTGTCTGGTGAATACTGAATGTACTACTTCAATAGTCAAGATAAAATATCAAATGCGAATTAGTATTCACACCAATAACGTACGATCTATTTTCTTGTAACTTACGTGACGGAGATGAAAGGGTTAAATTCAGTCCCCTTTGTGGTTAATCTAGTTATGTGTGTAGCTTCATATCAGTATGGACTTCGAGAAGATTTGTAACATGCAGGACATCTTTTTGGGGTAAGACCACATTAAGGATCCGTCCGCCGAAATAGTGCACTTGAAAATACTGTTTTGTGGTGATATGCGTGAATTTTTTCGATCACTTTGACTTGAGACATGTTTGTCTCGTGAATACTGAATGTATTACTGAATCTGATAAAAAAAACATCAAATGGGAATGAGTTTTCACACCCATAACTTACGTACTATTTTCTTGTAACTTACGTAACGGAGATGAAAGGGTAACATGCATTCCCCTATATGATTAATCTAGTCATGTGTGTAGCTGGAGATCAGTCTGGATTTCGAGAAGATTTGTAACATGCAGGACATCTATTTGGGATAAGACCACATTAAGGATCCGTCCGCAGAAATGGTGCACTTGAAAATACTGTTTTGTGGTGATATGCGTGAATTTTATCGATCACTTTGACATGGGACATGTTTGTCTCTTGAATACTGAATGTACTACTGCATTATACAAAATAAAACATGAAACGGGAATGAGTTTTCACACCAATAACTTATGTACTATTTTCTTGTAACTTACATAACGGAGATGAAAGTGTAACATGCATTCCCCTTTGTGGTTAATCTAGTTATGTGTGTAGCTTAATATCAGTCTGGACTTCGAGAAGATTCGTCACATGCAGGACATCTATTTGGGATAAGACCACATTAAGGATCCGTCCGCAGAAATAGTGCACTTGAAAATACTGTTTGTGGTGATATGCGTGAATTGTTTCGATCAATTTGACATGGGACATGTTTGTCTCGTGAATACTGAATATACTACTTCAATAGTCAATATAAAACATCAAATGGAAATTAGTATTCTCACCCATAACATACGAACTATTTTCGTGTAACTTACGTGACGGAGATGAAAGGGTAACATTCATTCCCCTTTGTGTTTAATCTAGATATGTGTTTAGCTTCATATCAGTATGGACAACGAGAAGATTTGTAACATGCAGGACATCTTTTTTTGGTAAGACCACATAAAGGATCCGTCCGCCGAAATAGTGCACTTGAAAATACTGTTTTGTGGTGATATGCGTGAATTTTTTCGATCACTTTGACTTGAGACATGTTTGTCTCGTGAATACTGAATGTACTACTGAATTAGACAATATAAAACATCAAATGGGAATTAGTTTTCACACCCATAACTTATGTAATATTTTCGTGTAACTTACGTGACGGAGACGAAAGGGTAACATTCATTCACCTTTGTGGTTAATCTAGTTATGTGTGTAGCTTCATATCAGTATGGACTTCGAGAAGATTTGTAACATGCAGGACATCTTTTTGGGGTAAGACCACATTAAGGATCCGTCCGCCGAAATAGTGCATTTGAAAATACTGTTTTGTGGTGATATGCGTGAATTTTTTCGATCACTTTGATATGGGACATGTTTGTCTCGTGAATACTGAATGTATTACTGAATTAGATCAAATAAAACATCAAATGGGAATGAGTTTTCACACCCATAACTTACGTACTATTTTCTTGCAACTTACGTGACGGAGATGAAAGGGTAACATGCATTCCCCTTTGTGGTTAATCTAGTTATGTGTGTAGCTTCATATAAGTCTGGATTTCGAGAAGATTTGTAATATGCAGGACATCTATTTGGGATAAGACCACATTAAGGATCCGTCCGCAGAAATAGTGCACTTGAAAATACTGTTTTGTGGTGATATGCGTGAATTGTTTCGATCAATTTGACATGGGACATGTTTGTCTCGTGAATACTGAATATACTACTTCAATAGTCAAGATAAAACATGAAATGGAAATTAGTATTCTCACCCATAACTTACGAATTATTTTCTTGTAACTTACTTGACGGAGATGAAAGGGTAACATTCATTCCCCTTTGTGTTTAATCTAGATATGTGTGTAGCTTCATATCAGTATGGACAACGAGAAGATTTGTAACAAGCAGGACATCTTTTTGGGGTAAGACCACATTAAGGATCCGTCCGCCGAAATAGTGCACTTGAAAATTCTGTTTTGTGGTGATATGCGTGAATTTTTTCGATCACTTTGACTTGAGACATGTTTGTCTCGTGAATACTGAATGTATTACTGAATCAGATAAAAAAACATCAAATGGGAATGAGTTTTCACACCCATAACTTACGTACTATTTTCTTGTAACTTACGTAACGGAGATGAAAGGGTAACATGCATTCCCCTTTGTGATTAATCTAGTCATGTGTGTAGCTGGAGATCAGTCTAGCCTTCGTGAAGATTTGTAACATGCAGGACATCTATTTGGGGTAAGACCACATTAAGGATCCGTCCGCCGAAATAGTGCACATGAAAATACTGTTTTGTGGTGATATGCTTGAATTTTATCGATCAATTTGACATGGGACATGTTTGTCTCTTGAATACTGAATGTACTACTGCATTAGACAAAATAAAACATCAAACGGGAATGAGTTTTCACACCAATAACTTATGTACTATTTTCTTGTAACTTACATGACGGAGATGAAAGTGTAACATGCATTCCCCTTTGTGGTTAATCTGGTTATGTGTGTAGCTTCATATCAGTCTGGACTTCGAGAAGATTTGTAACATGCAGGACATCTATTTGGGATAAGACCACATTAAGGATCCGTCCGCAGAAATAGTGCACTTAAAAATACTGTTTTGTGGTGATATTTTCGTGAATTGTTTCGATCAATTTGACATGGGACATGTTTGTCTCGTGAATACTGAATATACTACTTCAATAGTCAAGATAAAACATCAAATGGAAATTAGTATTCTCACCCATAACTTACGAACTATTTTCTTGTAACTTACGTGACGGAGATGAAAGGGTAAAATTAATTCCCCTTTTTGGTTAATCTAGTTATGTGTGTAGCTTCATATCAGTATGGACTTCTAGAAAATTTGTAACATGCAGGACATCTATTAGGTATAAGACCACATTAAGGATCCGTCCGCCGAAATATTGCACTT
>CM034542.1:6020312-6053405 GCA_020002185.1 Paraescarpia echinospica
GTAGCTTCATATCAGTATGGACTTCGAGAAGATTTGTAACATGCAGCACATCTTTTTGGGGTAAGACCACATTGAGGATCCGTCCGCCGAAATAGTGCACTTGAAAATACTGTTTTGTGGTGATATGCGTAAATTTTTTCGAACACTTTGACTTCAGACATGTTTGTCTCGTGAATACTGAATGTACCACTGCATTAGACAAGATAAAACAACAAATGGGAATGAGTTTTCACACCTATAACTTACGTACTATTTTCTTGTAACTTACGTGACGGAGATGAAAGGGTAACATTCATTCCCCTTTGTGGTAAATCTATATATGTGTGTAGCTTCATATCAGTAAGGACTTCGAGAAGATTTGTAACATGCAGGACATCTTTTTGGGGTAAGACCACTTTAAGGATCCGTCCGCCGAAATAGTGCACTTGAAAATACTATTTTGTGGTGATATGCGTGAATTTTTTCGTTCACTTTGATATTGGACATGTTTGTCTCGTGAATACTGAATGTACTTCTGCATTAGACAAGATAAAACAACAAATGGAAATGAGTTTTCACACCTATAACTTACGTACTATTTTCTTGTAACTTACGTGACGGAGATGAAAGGGTAACATGCATTCCCCTTTGTGGTTTATCTGGTTATGTGTGTAGCTTCATGTCAGTGTGGAGTTCTAGAAGATTTGTAACATGCAGGACATATATTTGGGTTAAGCACACATTAAGCATCCGTCCGCCGAAATAGTGCACTTGAAAATACTGTTTTGTGGTGATATGCGTGAATTTTTTCGATCACTTTGACATGGGACATGTTTGTCTCGTGAATACTGAATGTATTACTGAATTAGATCAAATACAACATCAAATGGGAATGAGTTTTCACACCCATAACTTACGTACTATTTTCTTGTAACTTACGTGACGGAGATGAAAGGGTAACATGCATTCCCCTTTTTGTGGTTAATCTAGTTATGTGTGTAGCTTCATATAAGTCTGGATTTCGAGAAGATTTGTAACATGCAGGACATCTATTTGGGATAAGACCACATTAAGGATCCGTCAGCCGAAATAGTGCACTTGAAAATACTGTTTTGTGGTGATATGCGTGAATTTTTTCGATCACTTTGACATGGGACATATTTGTCTCGTGAATACTGAATGTATTACCGAATTAGATCAAATAAATCATCAAATGGGAATGAGTTTTCACACCTATAACTTCCGTACTATTTTCTTGTAACTTACGTGACGGAGATGAAAGGGTAACATGCATTCCCCTTTGTGGTTAATCTAGTTATGTGTGTAGCTTCATATAAGTCTGGATTTCGAGAAGATTTGTAACATGCAGGACATCTATTTGGGATAAGACCACATTAAGGATCCGTCAGCCGAAATAGTGCACTTGAAAATACTGTTTTGTGGTGATATGCGTGAATTTTTTCGATCACTTTGACATGGGACATGTTTGTCTCGTGAATACTGAATGTATCACTGAATTAGATCAAATAATACATCAAATGGGAATGAGTTTTCACACCCATAACTTACGTACTATTTTCTTCTAACTTACGTGACGGAGATGAAAGGGTAACATGCATTCCCCTTTGTGGTTAATCTAGTTATGTGTGTAGCTTCATATAAGTCTGGATTTCGAGAAGATTTGTAACATGCAGGACATCTTTTTGGGGTAAGACCACATTAAGGATCCGTCCGCCGAAATAGTGCACTTGAAAATACTGTTTTGTGGTGATATGCGTGAATGTTATCGATCACTTTGACATGTTTGTCTCGTGAATACTGAATGTATTACTGAATTAGATCAAATAATACATCAAATGGGTATGAGTTTTCACACCCATAACTTACGTACTATTTTCTTCTAACTTACGTGACGGAGATGAAAGGGTAACATGCATTCCCCTTTGTGGTTAATCTAGTTATGTGTGTAGCTTCATATAAGTCTGGATTTCGAGAAGATTTGTAACATGCAGGACATCTTTTTTGGGTAAGACCACATTAAGGATCCGTCCGCCGAAATAGTGCACTTGAAAATACTGTTTTGTGGTGATATGCGTGAATTTTTTCGATCACTTTGACATGGGACATGTTTGTCTCGTGAATACTGAATGTATTACTGAATTAGATCAAATAAAACATCAAATGGGAATGAGTTTTCACACCCATAACTTACGTACTATTTTCTTGTAACTTACGTGACGAAAATGAAAGGTTAACTTACATTCCTCTTTGTGGCTAATCTAGTTAGTTGTGTTGCTTATTATCAGTCTAGCTTTCCTGCAGATTTGTAACATGCAGGGCATCCATTTGGCGTAAGACAGCATTAAGGATCCGTCCGCCGAAAGAGTGCACTTGAAAATACGGTCTTGGTGTGATATGCTTGAATGTTTTTCGATCACTTTGACATGGGACATGTTTGTGTCGTGAATACTTAATGTACTACTGTATTAGACAAAATAAAACATCAAATGGGAAAGAGTTTTCAAACCCATAAGTTACGTACTATTTTGTGGTAACTTACGTGTCGGAGATGAAAGGGTAACATACATTCCCCTCTGTGGTTAAGCTAGTTATTTCTGTTGCTTTTTTTATCAGTTTAGCCTTCCTGCAGATTTGTAAAATGCAGAATATCTATTTGGGGTAAGACCACATCAAGGATCCGTCCGCCGAAAGAGTGCAATTGAACATACCGCCTTGGTGTGATATGCGTGAATGTGTTTCGATCACTTTGACATGGGACATGTTTGTGTCTTCAATACTGAATGTACTACTGCATTATACAGGATAAAACATCAAATGGGAATGAGTTTTCACACCCATAACTTACGTACTATTTTCTTGTAACTTACGTGACGGAGATGAAAGGGTAACATGCATTCCCCTTTGTTGTTAATCTAGTTATGTGTGTAGCTTCATATAAGTCTGGATTTCGAGAAGATTTGTAACATGCAGGACATCTATTTGGGATAAGACCACATTAAGGATCCGTCAGCCGAAATAGTGCACTTGAAAATACTGTTTTGTGGTGATATGCGTGAATTTTTTCGATCACTTTGACATGGGACATGTTTGTCTCGTGAATACTGAATGTATTACTGAATTAGATCAAATAATACATCAAATGGGAATGAGTTTTCACACCCATAACTTACGTACTATTTTCTTCTAACTTACGTGACGGAGATGAAAGGGTAACATGCATTCCCCTTTGTGGTTAATCTAGTTATGTGTGTAGCTTCATATAAGTCTGGATTTCGAGAAGATTTGTAACATGCAGGACATCTTTTTGGGGTAAGACCACATTAAGGATCCGTCCGCCGAAATAGTGCACTTGAAAATACTGTTTTGTGGTGATATGCGTGAATTTTTTCGATCACTTTGACATGGGACATGTTTGTCTCGTGAATACTGAATGTATTACTGAATTAGATCAAATAAAACATCAAATGGGAATGAGTTTTCACACCCATAACTTACGTACTATTTTCTTGTAACTTACGTGACGAAAATGAAAGGTTAACTTACATTCCTCTTTGTGGCTAATCTAGTTAGTTGTGTTGCTTATTATCAGTCTAGCTTTCCTGCAGATTTGTAACATGCAGGGCATCCATTTGGCGTAAGACAGCATTAAGGATCCGTCCGCCGAAAGAATGCACTTGAAAATACGGTCTTGGTGTGATATGCTTGAATGTTTTTCGATCACTTTGACATGGGACATGTTTGTGTCGTGAATACTTAATGTACTACTGTATTAGACAAAATAAAACATCAAATGGGAAAGAATTTTCAAACCCATAAGTTACGTACTATTTTGTGGTAACTTACGTGTCGGAGATGAAAGGGTAACATACATTCCCCTCTGTGGTTAAGCTAGTTATTTCTGTTGCTTTTTTTATCAGTTTAGCCTTCCTGCAGATTTGTAAAATGCAGAATATCTATTTGGGGAAAGACCACATCAAGGATCCGTCCGCCGAAAGAGTGCAATTGAACATACCGCCTTGGTGTGATATGCGTGAATGTGTTTCGATCACTTTGACATGGGACATGTTTGTGTCTTCAATACTGAATGTACTACTGCATTATACAGGATAAAACATCAAATGGGAATGAGTTTTCACACCCATAACTTACGTACTATTTTCTTGTAACTTACGTGACGGAGATGAAAGGGTAACATGCATTCCCCTTTGTGGTTAATCTAGTTATGTGTGTAGCTTCATATAAGTCTGGATTTCGAGAAGATTTGTAACATGCAGGACATCTTTTTGGGGTAAGACCACATTAAGGATCCGTCCGCCGAAATAGTGCACTTGAAAATACTGTTTTGTGGTGATATGCGTGAATTTTTTCGATCACTTTGACATGGGACATGTTTGTCTCGTGAATACTGAATGTATTACTGAATTAGATCAAATACAACATCAAATGGGAATGAGTTTTCACACCCATAACTTACGTACTATTTTCTTGTAACTTACGTGACGGAGATGAAAGGGTAACATGCATTCCCCTTTGTGGTTAATCTAGTTATGTGTGTAGCTTTATATAAGTCTGGATTTCGAGAAGATTTGTAACATGCAGGACATCTATTTGGGATAAGACCACATTAAGGATCCGTCAGCCGAAATAGTGCACTTGAAAATACTGTTTTGTGGTGATATGCGTGAATTTTTTCGATCACTTTGACATGGGACATATTTGTCTCGTGAATACTGAATGTATTACCGAATTAGATCAAATAAATCATCAAATGGGAATGAGTTTTCACACCTATAAATTCCGTACTATTTTCTTGTAACTTACGTGACGGAGATGAAAGGGTAACATGCATTCCCCTTTGTGGTTAATCTAGTTATGTGTGTAGCTTCATATAAGTCTGGATTTCGAGAAGATTTGTAACATGCAGGACATCTATTTGGGATAAGACCACATTAAGGATCCGTCAGCCGAAATAGTGCACTTGAAAATACTGTTTTGTGGTGATATGCGTGAATTTTTTCGATCACTTTGACATGGGACATGTTTGTCTCGTGAATACTGAATGTATTACTGAATTAGATCAAATAATACATCAAATGGGTATGAGTTTTCACACCCATAACTTACGTACTATTTTCTTCTAACTTACGTGACGGAGATGAAAGGGTAACATGCATTCCCCTTTGTGGTTAATCTAGTTATGTGTGTAGCTTCATATAAGTCTGGATTTCGAAGATTTGTAACATGCAGGACATCTTTTTGGGGTAAGACCACATTAAGGATCCGTCCGCCGAAATAGTGCACTTGAAAATACTGTTTTGTGGTGATATGCGTGAATTTTTTCGATCACTTTGACATGGGACATGTTTGTCTCGTGAATACTGAATGTACTACTGAATTAGATCAAATAAAACATCAAATGGGAAAGAATTTTCACACCCATAACTTACGTACTATTTTCTTGTAACTTACATGACGGAGATGAAAGGGTAACATGCATTCCCCTTTGTGGTTAATCTTGTTATGTGTGTAGCTTCATATAAGTCTGGATTTTGAGAAGATTTGTAACATGCAGGACATCTATTTTGGATAAGACCACATTAAGGATCCGTCAGCCGAAATAGTGCACTTGAAAATACTGTTTTGTGGTGATATGCTTGAATTTTCTCGATCATTTTGACATTGGACATGTTTGTCTAGTGAATACTGAATGTACTACTTCAATAGTCAAGATAAAACATCAAATGGAAATTAGTATTCTCACCCATAACTTACGAACTATTTTCTTGTAACTTACGTGACGGAGATGAAAGGGTAAAATTCACTCCCCTTTGTGGTTAATCTAGTTATTTGTGTAGCTTCATATCAGTATGGACTTCGAGAAGATTTGTAACATGCAGCACATCTTTTTGGGGTAAGACCACATTGAGGATCCGTCCGCCGAAATAGTGCACTTGAAAATACTGTTTTGTGGTGATATGCGTAAATTTTTTCGAACACTTTGACTTCAGACATGTTTGTCTCGTGAATACTGAATGTACCACTGCATTAGACAAGATAAAACAACAAATGGGAATGAGTTTTCACACCTATAACTTACGTACTATTTTCTTGTAACTTACGTGACGGAGATGAAAGGGTAACATTCATTCCCCTTTGTGGTAAATCTATATATGTGTGTAGCTTCATATCAGTAAGGACTTCGAGAAGATTTGTAACATGCAGGACATCTTTTTGGGGTAAGACCACTTTAAGGATCCGTCCGCCGAAATAGTGCACTTGAAAATACTATTTTGTGGTGATATGCGTGAATTTTTTCGTTCACTTTGATATTGGACATGTTTGTCTCGTGAATACTGAATGTACTTCTGCATTAGACAAGATAAAACAACAAATGGGAATGAGTTTTCACACCTATAACTTACGTACTATTTTCTTGTAACTTACGTGACGGAGATAAAAGGGTAACATGAATTCCTTTTTGTGGTTAATCTAGTTATGTGTGTAGCTTGAAATCAGTCTAGTCTTCGTGAAGGTTTGTAACATGCAGGACATCCATTTAGGGTAAGACCACATTAAGGATCCATCCGCCAAAGAGTGCACTTGAAAATACCGTTTTGTGGTGATATGCGTGAATTTTTTCGATCACTTTGGCTTGAGACATGTTTGGCTCTTGAATACTGAATGTACTACTGCATTAGACAAGATAAAACTTCAAATGGGAATGAGTTTTCACACCCATAACTTACGTACTATTTTCTTGTAACTTACATAACGGAGATGAAAGGGTAACATGCATTCCCCTTTGTGGTTTATCTGGTTATGTGTGTAGCTTCATGTCATTGTGGAGTTCTAGAAGATTTGTAACATGCAGGACATATATTTGGGTTAAGCACACATTAAGCATCCGTCCGCCGAAATAGTGCACTTGAAAATACTGTTTTGTGGTGATATGCGTGAATTTTTTCGATCACTTTGACATGGGACATGTTTGTCTCGTGAATACTGAATGTATTACTGAATTAGATCAAATACAACATCAAATGGGAATGAGTTTTCACACCCATAACTTACGTACTATTTTCTTGTAACTTACGTGACGGAGATGAAAGGGTAACATGCATTCCCCTTTGTGGTTAATCTAGTTATGTGTGTAGCTTCATATAAGTCTGGATTTCGAGAAGATTTGTAACATGCAGGACATCTATTTGGGATAAGACCACATTAAGGATCCGTCAGCCGAAATAGTGCACTTGAAAATACTGTTTTGTGGTGATATGCGTGAATTTTTTCGATCACTTTGACATGGGACATATTTGTCTCGTGAATACTGAATGTATTACCGAATTAGATCAAATAAATCATCAAATGGGAATGAGTTTTCACACCTATAACTTCCGTACTATTTTCTTGTAACTTACGTGACGGAGATGAAAGGGTAACATGCATTCCCCTTTGTGGTTAATCTAGTTATGTGTGTAGCTTCATATAAGTCTGGATTTCGAGAAGATTTGTAACATGCAGGACATCTATTTGGGATAAGACCACATTAAGGATCCGTCAGCCGAAATAGTGCACTTGAAAATACTGTTTTGTGGTGATATGCGTGAATTTTTTCGATCACTTTGACATGGGACATGTTTGTCTCGTGAATACTGAATGTATCACTGAATTAGATCAAATAATACATCAAATGGGAATGAGTTTTCACACCCATAACTTACGTACTATTTTCTTCTAACTTACGTGACGGAGATGAAAGGGTAACATGCATTCCCCTTTGTGGTTAATCTAGTTATGTGTGTAGCTTCATATAAGTCTGGATTTCGAGAAGATTTGTAACATGCAGGACATCTTTTTGGGGTAAGACCACATTAAGGATCCGTCCGCCGAAATAGTGCACTTGAAAATACTGTTTTGTGGTGATATGCGTGAATTTTATCGATCACTTTTTGACATGTTTGTCTCGTGAATACTGAATGTATTACTGAATTAGATCAAATAATACATCAAATGGGTATGAGTTTTCACACCCATAACTTACGTACTATTTTCTTCTAACTTACGTGACGGAGATGAAAGGGTAACATGCATTCCCCTTTGTGGTTAATCTAGTTATGTGTGTAGCTTCATATAAGTCTGGATTTCGAGAAGATTTGTAACATGCAGGACATCTTTTTGGGGTAAGACCACATTAAGGATCCGTCCGCCGAAATAGTGCACTTGAAAATACTGTTTTGTGGTGATATGCGTGAATTTTTTCGATCACTTTGACATGGGACATGTTTGTCTCGTGAATACTGAATGTATTACTGAATTAGATCAAATAAAACATCAAATGGGAATGAGTTTTCACACCCATAACTTACGTACTATTTTCTTGTAACTTACGTGACGAAAATGAAAGGTTAACTTACATTCCTCTTTGTGGCTAATCTAGTTAGTTGTGTTGCTTATTATCAGTCTAGCTTTCCTGCAGATTTGTAACATGCAGGGCATCCATTTGGCGTAAGACAGCATTAAGGATCCGTCCGCCGAAAGAGTGCACTTGAAAATACGGTCTTGGTGTGATATGCTTGAATGTTTTTCGATCACTTTGACATGGGACATGTTTGTGTCGTGAATACTTAATGTACTACTGTATTAGACAAAATAAAACATCAAATGGGAAAGAGTTTTCAAACCCATAAGTTACGTACTATTTTGTGGTAACTTACGTGTCGGAGATGAAAGGGTAACATACATTCCCCTCTGTGGTTAAGCTAGTTATTTCTGTTGCTTTTTTTATCAGTTTAGCCTTCCTGCAGATTTGTAAAATGCAGAATATCTATTTGGGGTAAGACCACATCAAGGATCCGTCCGCCGAAAGAGTGCAATTGAACATACCGCCTTGGTGTGATATGCGTGAATGTGTTTCGATCACTTTGACATGGGACATGTTTGTGTCTTCAATACTGAATGTACTACTGCATTATACAGGATAAAACATCAAATGGGAATGAGTTTTCACACCCATAACTTACGTACTATTTTCTTGTAACTTACGTGACGGAGATGAAAGGGTAACATGCATTCCCCTTTGTTGTTAATCTAGTTATGTGTGTAGCTTCATATAAGTCTGGATTTCGAGAAGATTTGTAACATGCAGGACATCTATTTGGGATAAGACCACATTAAGGATCCGTCAGCCGAAATAGTGCACTTGAAAATACTGTTTTGTGGTGATATGCGTGAATTTTTTCGATCACTTTGACATGGGACATGTTTGTCTCGTGAACACTGAATGTATCACTGAATTAGATCAAATAATACATCAAATGGGAATGAGTTTTCACACCCATAACTTACGTACTATTTTCTTCTAACTTACGTGACGGAGATGAAAGGGTAACATGCATTCCCCTTTGTGGTTAATCTAGTTATGTGTGTAGCTTCATATAAGTCTGGATTTCGAGAAGATTTGTAACATGCAAGACATCTTTTTGGGGTAAGACCACATTAAGGATCCGTCCGCCGAAATAGTGCACTTGAAAATACTGTTTTGTGGTGATATGCGTGAATTTTTTCGATCACTTTGACATGGGACATGTTTGTCTCGTGAATACTGAATGTATTACTGAATTAGATCAAATAATACTTCAAATGGGTATGAGTTTTCACACCCATAACTTACGTACTATTTTCTTCTAACTTACGTGACGGAGATGAAAGGGTAACATGCATTCCCCTTTGTGGTTAATCTAGTTATGTGTGTAGCTTCATATAAGTCTGGATTTCGAGAAGATTTGTAACATGCAGGACATCTTTTTGGGGTAAGACCACATTAAGGATCCGTCCGCCGAAATAGTGCACTTGAAAATACTGTTTTGTGGTGATATGCGTGAATTTTTTCGATCACTTTGACATGGGACATGTTTGTCTCGTGAATACTGAATGTATTACTGAATTAGATCAAATAATACATCAAATGGGTATGAGTTTTCACACCCATAACTTACGTACTATTTTCTTCTAACTTACGTGACGGAGATGAAAGGGTAACATGCATTCCCCTTTGTGGTTAATCTAGTTATGTGTGTAGCTTCATATAAGTCTGGATTTCGAGAAGATTTGTAACATGCAGGACATCTTTTTTGGGTAAGACCACATTAAGGATCCGTCCGCCGAAATAGTGCACTTGAAAATACTGTTTTGTGGTGATATGCGTGAATTTTTTCGATCACTTTGACATGGGACATGTTTGTCTCGTGAATACTGAATGTATTACTGAATTAGATCAAATAAAACATCAAATGGGAATGAGTTTTCACACCCATAACTTACGTACTATTTTCTTGTAACTTACGTGACGAAAATGAAAGGTTAACTTACATTCCTCTTTGTGGCTAATCTAGTTAGTTGTGTTGCTTATTATCAGTCTAGCTTTCCTGCAGATTTGTAACATGCAGGGCATCCATTTGGCGTAAGACAGCATTAAGGATCCGTCCGCCGAAAGAGTGCACTTGAAAATACGGTCTTGGTGTGATATGCTTGAATGTTTTTCGATCACTTTGACATGGGACATGTTTGTGTCGTGAATACTTAATGTACTACTGTATTAGACAAAATAAAACATCAAATGGGAAAGAATTTTCAAACCCATAAGTTACGTACTATTTTGTGGTAACTTACGTGTCGGAGATGAAAGGGTAACATACATTCCCCTCTGTGGTTAAGCTAGTTATTTCTGTTGCTTTTTTTATCAGTTTAGCCTTCCTGCAGATTTGTAAAATGCAGAATATCTATTTGGGGTAAGACCACATCAAGGATCCGTCCGCCGAAAGAGTGCAATTGAACATACCGCCTTGGTGTGATATGCGTGAATGTGTTTCGATCACTTTGACATGGGACATGTTTGTGTCTTCAATACTGAATGTACTACTGCATTATACAGGATAAAACATCAAATGGGAATGAGTTTTCACACCCATAACTTACGTACTATTTTCTTGTAACTTACGTGACGGAGATGAAAGGGTAACATACATTCCCCTTTGTTGTTAATCTAGTTATTTGTGTTCCTTATTATTAGTCTAGCCATCCTGCAGATTTGCAACATGCAGGACATCTATTTTGGGTAAGACCACATTAAGGATCCGTCCGCCGAAAGAGTGCACTAGAAAATACGGTCTTGGTGTGATATGCGTGAATGTTTTTTGATCACTTTGACATGGGACATGTTTGTGTCGTGAATACAGAATGTACTACTGCATTAGTTTTTACGTTGTTCACAGTACGGTCATAGGAAAGGTCAAAGGAAAGTCGGCAAAGATCAAAGGGAAGATCAAATGATTTGTGGGCATGCGGTGGCTCAATTCGGTGCAGTTGTGATGACAGGTTACTTATAAAAAAAAGTTTGATTGATAGCTATTTTTTATTTAAATGTTGTGGTCTGTAGCGCCTCTATTGAGATAATCAATAATCGATAATGTGCTGCCCTCTAGTGAATATGAGTTGGCACGGTTATGTGGTTATATGTGTGGTTGTACGGTTATATGGTGATGTGTTGTGGTTATATGAGTGTGTATGAAAACTTGTGGTTGAATAGTAGCGTGTCTAGTGAAATTCGCTGCTAAATATAGTACATTGTTTTATTTATTTTATGTTCCTGTGCAAGCTATATGAAGTTGGTTAGTGCAATTAGGCCGCCTGCACTGTAGAGAGTTAACAGCTTGCATCAGTTGGCTCCCGGCTGCGCTGCAAAGATCGTAGGTTATCGGCGGGCGTCAGCGTCATGCCTCACGGCCAAAGGGGATATCGTATTTCGGCATTCTTCGGCTAGTGGATTAAGCTGTGTTGTCGCTTCTACAGCTGTATTAAAGTTGACTTGATAGGCCCTGCGTTAGGCTGGCGCTGCGCGGAGCATTTTATAATGAAAGTTAGTTGGCAAACGCTGCGTTATTATGGTGTATGCGCAAGGCAGTGTGTCGAGAAATCGGATGTCGCATTCTTTAGCTGGCGGTGGCTTGCATACTTTAGCAGCTAACAGTGGCATAGTCGTCGTCTTGTATAGAAGTTGATGTTATTGGACTAGCGCGGATGGCTGCAGCTGGCGGATAATTTTATAATGAAAGCTAGCTGGCTGATGCTGCATTATTAATGTGTACGCATTAGTTGGAATATAGACAAATGCTGCGGCTGCTGGATTTAGTGGCCTAGCGCGGAAAATTCATAACGAAAGCTAGTTGAACAAATAAGTATGTTGCTGCTGTATTGAAAGGTGGCTTTTATTGGTGAGTATATAAACTAGGCATTAGCCGTAGTGTCCGTGTTATAAGTGATTACTATATAACCGTAGTTTGTCCGTTTACTCGGTGTAGCCTCTGCGCGAAGGGAATCTCGGAGGGTTCCGCGGCGGGGGTAGTACACCCGGTGGAGCACCGTAAGGTCCGGGGGAATACCGGGGCACGTAGTCTGGGGAAGGCCGAACCCCAGTCGGGGACTAGTCGTTGCTGCTGGTAGTGGTACGGGACTAGGTCGTGGCATTGGTGCAACAACACCGTTCGGTAGATGATTTTGTTCTTCGTTAAAGATGACAGGTCGCGTCGTTTGTCGTTGACCAGGTGCCAACAGGCATGCCTCGGCCAAATCCCGGCTGAAGCGGCGTCGCGGAGTTTGGAGCCGATTCGGCGGCGGGCGCAAGTGTGTGGCAACGGCAGCGCGCCCAAAGTACAGTGCCGCGCCCAATTCCACCGTGTTGATTGCGCGGTATATTCGCAATAACCATGTCGTTGGGATCGACGCCGGGTGGTCGAACGAAACCGTTTCGTGTGGACGGCAACATGATTGTGGTACCCCGTCCTATGTACAGGGTTTCAAACCCATTATTTAGGCCTCTGTAAATAAAAAAAGTTTTAGTTAGTATCGTTGAAGGAGGAAACATGTAAATTGTAATTAGTATCGTTGAAGGAAGTTCCCCGTCCTATGTACAGCGTTTCAAACCATTATTTAGGCCTCTGTAAATAAAAGTTAGTATCGTTGAAGGAGGAAACATATAAATTGTAGTTAGTATCGTTGAAGGTAGTTCCCCGTCCTATGTACAGCATTTCGAACCCGTTATTTAAAGCGTCTGTAAATAAATGTTTTAATTAGTATCGTTGAAGGAGGAAACATGTAAATTGTAGTTAGTATCGTTGAAGGAACGTATAGAAATCTATAGGTGAAAAGGAAAACCTAACGTACCTCGCTCCTGGTTCGGCGTTGTCGCTCATTGTGGTCGTTTAAAGGAATGACGGGTACTTGTTTACGCGACTGTAGGCGGTGTTATGGAGGCCTGCCAGTTGGCACGTAGGGTACCTTTACATAAGCGCTTACATAAGGCTTACATAACCATAAGCGCTTACATAAGGCTTACATAACCGCTTTGTTACATAAGTGAATAAAGCCGTAATAAATAGCTAAACGCGTAAAATAAACGGTGTATAATACGAAGTAAGGACTAGAGAATCTTATGGTAAACTTATATTAGAAAATAATGGACTATAAAAGCGACGTTCAGTTTGTGCACTAACGTGACCGAGAGACTTTTTCAGTTTTAGTAACCTTGCGAGAATCAGCTGTTTCGTGGCGCGCGTGTACGAGCACACGGGAGGTATGCGCTATGCTAATATAAATAGGGGTAGCCGAGAACGCCTCTGTATTCGCTTATTGTCGGTGTGGTAACGTTGTGTTATTTTTGTTGCCTTCGCAGAGCATCGTTGCTGTTGACGTCATACCGCCTGTTCAAGGAGACCTGCCAAAGAAAATTAGAAAGCCGAAGCTAGCGGGCGTAGCTGCTGATATTACAAGAGAATTGAAAGCGCCTGCAGCGACTGCCACTTCTGCGTCCCTGTGCGGCGGCGTTGGTGTCGAGCAGCCGGGCGATGCCTCGCTCAGTCTCGATTCGTCCTTGGTGAGTTTCTTTGAGCCGGCTGCAGTGACTCTCAAAGAGCTCGTACAGGCGACGGACTGTGTGTATAAGGTATATACACCCGTGAAAATTGCAGGAATCGCGTGGCGGGGGAAATGTACGTACATTGGCTATTCTGACTGTAAGCGTAAATTACGAAGCTTCCCAGGTGGCACTATGGCGTGCGTGACGCACGGTGTTCAAATGAAACCAAAAAAATTATTGTTTCGGTTCGCGTCCTGGTGGAAGGAGTCGGGGCCGATGAGGATGAGGGTCTTTGGCTTACACTATTTGCGGAAGCGATGTCGGAGCTCGTCGATTACGACGCCGACTATCTGGCCGATAAGATGCCAGAGAAGCTGCGCGAAACTGTAACGACCCTAGTCGGTACGATCCTGGAAGTGTCTCTGCGAAAGACCGTATGGGGCGTGACGGACACGTACAACGTCCGGAGTGTGAGTGTTATCTCGAAGCCGAGTGAATGACGTGCGTTAACCCTTGAATGACTAACGCCTCGCTTCTAGCTGTAGGATGCAGTAATCGCCGCTGCTTTGCACAACCCCGAGGATGAGAAGGGACAGGTCGCCTCGAGCGCAGCGCCCCCGGCCGAGAAGCGCGCCAAATTCGACGCGCCATATCCGCTGATGAGGGAAACGCCGATTCGCCTGCCTTCATACGACGACAGGCAGTCGTCTCCGCCCACGACGTACGCTACTTTGTGTCCGGTGCCGCCGCCGCTGGAGGTCGTGTTCGTATCATCGGACGATCTTATTCCGTGGGCCGCCCCCAGCAACAAACGAGGCGAGCCGGTGTTCGAGGACGCCGGCAAACCCGACCTGGAGTGGCGCCTCATACATTTATACGTGGGACGACATCGGTGCATGATGAACACCTTCGCCGAGTTAATCGGTGAAAAGGTGATGGAGAGCGCATGCGAAAACTGCTGTGAGTGTCCACCCGAGGAAGGCTGCCCATTCGTGCATCTGTATGGCTATCGTGGCAGGAAGCCAAGCCGACGCTATCGTCTCGTGTACGACAATGTGTCGGGTCTAACCGATCGCTTTTGTCAGCCCGCGCTCGAATCCTTTCTGCAGGGATCGCTCTTGCCAACCGCCATGCGATTGATTGGCGTGCTGGAAGATCAATGCGTACCCGGCGCGGATCGACTCACCGAACAGGCACTCGTGCACCAGGTGGCTGACTGGCTGATAGGTACCGACTGGACGTCTTCCTCCGATAACGCGCTCCTGGAGACCGCGGTGAAAAGCAATACCTGCTGAAGAGAGCTTGCGTCGGTGATTGACATTAGGTAGCGCTGTTTATTTAGTACATAATTTCACCATGAGATGGTGACGAGCGCTTGCCTGACAATATAACGCTCCGCCATGTTTATTACGAACATTAATGTATGTTTGCTGAAAACATTAATATTATTATGGCATAAAGCCTTACATGCTTGCTAATAGGTTTGTGGCCTAAAGCCCGCGGTGAAGAGAACTTGCCACGGTGTAGCGCCGTGTACTACGAACATTATAACGCGCGATGCTTACCCTGACCTGTGGCATAAAGGCTTACATTTATGTTTCATTATGCGATGGAGAGACCTTGCCTGACATTACAACACGTCGCCGTGAACAACCGAGCGATGATGCTTACTGTGGCATAAAGCCTTACATGTTTGCTGACTTATGGCATAAAGCCTTATATGTATGTATCACCACCATGCGATGATTAATAAAATGTTGAAAACGTACGAAAAGCCCGCCTCTTCTTGTCTGCGCGATCCCACTGAGAAAACACACACCCGACTATAACCAGTGACAATTCTATCGACAGTGCTGCCACCTAACAGGGTACTAGAATCACAGTGAAACAACACACCTTGTATTGAAAACGAACCCGGTAAGAGAAAGAGTCGCCGCCGCCTAACGGTAGCATTTCCGGTGAGAAAACAAACACACCGTACGAAAAACATTTCCAGTGAGAAAACAAACACACCTTATTGAGAACCGTACGAAAAACCCGCCTCTACGCGATCCCAGGGCACCGCGGAGAATGGTTACCGTCGGAACACTGTGACGCGCACGCGGAGGCGTACGTGCGGTGCCGGCTCGCCGGCCGAGCGTGGGACGCGTCCGCCGAATGTTGTGCAAAACGGCGCAGGTACGATAAGCGAACGCCGGGCCTCTTCAAAGAGGAATGGTCCGGTCGCAGTATCGTCGCGCTCTGCAGCAAGACCTACTACTGTTTTGGCGGCGCCGACGGCGGGGACAAGTACAGCACGAAGGGTCTGAGCAAGTGTCAGAGCGACATCGACAAGGACGTCTTCCTCGGCGTGCTGCGCAGACAACGGAGTGCCGGCGGCTGGAACCGCGGCTTCCAAGAGAAGGAATCGTCCGTGCTGACGTACATTCAGGAGCGCGAGGCGTTGAGCTACTTCTACGCCAAACGTAGCGTGCGCGACGACAGCGTCACTACGACGCCGATACTAATAAAAAATGAGTGAACAACACACGGTACAGTTTTCATCGTCTTTTTTTATTTACTACACAACCTCACTACTTCGGTCTTGCCTGCCTAGTACGGCGAGGTGCCCGCGATCAGCGGGTCCGACAAAGTCGGTTCGGATACTCGGTCGTTCAACAATGCAATAGTATAAGTATTCAATGCGATAAGCGATAAGCGTTCAATGCGGTTTTATCCAGTCGAAAACGAGATAGCCGTTGGCCGCCCTATCGGGGCCGAACTGGCACTGGACGACGCTTAGCGGCATACCGCGGCATCTTAAGAGCAGGTAGGCGACGCAATATTGTCCGCACACGTTAGATACGCCGCTCTGCAGTCTCTTGTTGTTGTACGTCCACGAGTCGCAGTTGCGGCGAAAGAAGGCGCGGAAGTCGGCTTGCAGTGGCGGCAGGCCGTACGAATCGAAGTACTCGCCTCGCCGGTCAGCGTCCATGTAGACAGCCACCCAGTGCTCCCCCGGTTCGTCGCCGTCGTCGGTGTTGCACACGAACGCCGTCGGGTAGGCGGTGAGCCGCCGTCCCGGTAGCTCGTTTTTAGACACGACGCCAACGACGACGTTTTTAGTGTATGCGTCGATCGCCAGGCGACATATCAGCTTAAACGTGTCCATCTTAGTAGTCGTACACGACGTACCGGTTCTTGTCGATTTCGAGCACCGTCTCGAACTCCCCGTACACGACGACGTTCACCGTCCGGGGCAGCGCATGCGCGAAGTGGACCTCCGCGCGCAGGTTCCCCTTACGCACGACGTTGAAGTGATTGCCGTCGCAGCAGTCGGGCGACAGGTCGAAGTCGAACAAGGTGTAGCCGTCGCCGAATTCGGCGCGCGTCAGGTCGTTCCCCTTGTCCTCGTACGCTTTCCCCGTCGCGACGAAGACGTGCATGTAGCTTCGGATGTAGTGCCGATGCGCGAAGTCCGGCTGCAGTGGCTTGTTCGGCACCTGGCGTCCGTCGACGTAGAGGGCGAGAAAGTTTATGTCGTTGTGTTTCGCGTTGAACGGATTTTTATCGTAGGCCCCGTTATGGGAGTCGTTGTCGATCAGGCACGTGAACATGCGTTTCGGGAGTGTGCCCAGGTAGACGTTCTCGTGCGTATGAGACATCTTGCCTGCGGTATCGAGAACACCTTGCAGTCGACGCGACGCATCGGGTACTTGGCCGTCCCCTTCGTCAGCGCTTTGATATGACCGAGCTGTACGGCCGGGTTCACGTTGGCCTTTCGCACCTGCAGGTAGGTCTTCAGCAGGACGATTTTGAACCCCGGATCGATGACGGCGCCTAGGAGCGCGAAGGCGTCCTTGCTTCGCACCAGTCGGACCTTTACGTCGACACCGTTCTGCATGTACCGGTTTTGCAAGAACACGTCGACGTGCAGGCGTCCCAACATGTCCACCTCGCGGCTGCCGTGTATAAAGTTGTGCCGATGCGCGTACCCGTTTTTGCAGTTCCCCGCCGTCTACATGCGCAGGATCTCGATATAGGCCCGGTATGCATACGTAATGGTCGACGGCGTCACGAGCGTGCCGTTCAGCGTCACGTCGACTTGACTGAAAATCGAATGCAGGAAATTGTTGACCGGGGCCACGACGCTGTCGTTCGCGAGATCGGTGCCGTCCCCCTGCACCACCGTGAGTCGCACGTAAAGTCAAGCGCTCGCCAGGTCCAGATAGTCGTCATCGGATCCCGGGACGAGAAACTCGATAGGGCCGCCCGCGTCGAGGGCCGTAAGCGGCTAGTGATCGATCCACTGACAGCTCTCGATGCTCGTCTGCGTCGTCGGGACGCTGAACAGGTCCAGTTCGCTCTTTAGGCCATCGCACGACTGTCGATGCATGAACGCCATTCTTCTTCTACGCGGGGAATACGTCGTCGCTCGACGTCTGTTCCTTTCGACGGCGCCTCTTTTTACTGGTCGTTGCCGGCGTGCCGGGCGGTTTTATGCGTCGTCGCTTTTTCGGCGGCAAGTTCAACAACCCGTCGAGAAGGTCGGCGCCCGCCTCCTTCGCGCGATGCTTTACCGACTGTTTCAAATTATCGCCGGCGACGACGCCCCGCGCCACGCGCAGGCCCGTGTTGAGAGCGTGTTTACCAGCGCCACGGCCCCTCTCTTGATGAGCGGCATGGCGCTACGAAATAGGCTGCCGAAGAGATTTCCCAGGCCGTGTCCCCGCTGCGCTCTTCCGCCGACGAACACCGGCAGGTTGCCGCCGACCTGTCGAATGTAGTAGTCGTACGCGTTGCGCCCACCTCTCGTCGCCGCCATCGTCAGAACAGTTTGGACTTGCAGCGTCTGATGTGAAGCCTCGTCACGACTTTTCCGTGCTCGAATGGTATCGGCTGACCGATGTCGACTCTTATATCTATCTCGACCGAATCGAATTGGCGCCGCAGGAGCGGCACGTATTGGTCGGGATCGAAGACGTTCGATACAATGAGCCCGTTCGAACCGTAGGCGGGCACTGTTCGGAGGAGCGGGGCTAATACTTCGCCGACTATGCGCGGTTCCACGATGTCCGTGTACACGTACATGGTGTCGACGCCCCCATTCATGTCCACCGTGTAGTCCCCCTCGTAATCGAAGGTTTACGCGACGGGCATGCCTTCGTCGGTCGGCGCCACGAGACTCGCGATGCGGTTCGACTCGAAGCCTAGTATTTTCTTCAGGTGGCTCCGAGGGGGTATGTTAAATTCGACGCCCGCCGATACACTTAGTGTCATCCAGTTACAGACCGGGCTGTACTCCAGGCGCGCCTTGACTTTATCGGTGCTCAGTCTCGTCAGTGACTCGTTGGTTTTGTGTATCAACTCGTAGGCGCTGTTGTAAAAGCCGTGAGGGATGTTGCCCTGCTAGAGAATTTTACTTCCGTCCGCGGTGATGAAAAGGCCCGCCTCCCCAGTCCCCCAAGCCAAGAAGAAGTAGGCGTCCTATTCTCTCACGTTGTACCAGCTATGCGTGTATTGTAGCAACACCAGCCCGCATTCCCACCGCTTCGACAGGTCGACGCGTTGCGGCAGATTCGTCGTGTAGTGCGTCAACGTGTTTTCGGGGTGCACCTTCATAGACGCGTTGCTCGGCAACGTCACATAAAAGTCAGACGACGCCATCGCGTCTCATAGACGGATTCGGTAGTAGATAGCCGAGGCAGCTACTCAGCAGCGCCGTCTACAGGTTGGAGTCGCCCTGGCCGCGCGTTTGATTGTATATACTGACGACGATAACCGTGTACAGGACGACGATCTCACACAGGAAGTTGATCTCGGCTTTAGGGTATTCGTTGCCGCAGAGACGCCACGGAACGTTCGTGACGGAGGAGTCGTCGACGGCATCGGTCGCATCCACTGAGACGCATGAGTCGAAGGCGGGTTCTTCGACACACACGCCTGTGTCGACGGCGGAATTCGGCATCGGCTGCTGTCGTCTCGTAGGTGGTCATAGCGCGACTGCCGTCCGACGCTACGGTATCCTTCCTTTAGCGCGCAGAGACGCCATGGAGCACGTTCGCTGAAGGGAGTGGTGTCGACGCTGCGGTCGACGGTTGTTGTCGCCTTTGGGCGCTCTGTCGAAACAGATGCACCCGCCCTTTATCGTATAAAAAACGAAGAAAGTCTCCAGCACTTCGCGTATCGCATCCAACGCGGCGGCGTCGTCATCATTCCTTATAGTCCACGACCGCGTTGGCGTCGATCCAGCTGTTGAACGAGGCCGGATAGCAGGACCATTTGACGAGCACCTCTTCACCCTTACCACGTCGTCGACGACGCCTCTGTAGAACCGCCTCCACCCGATGCAGTTTATCCTTCGAGACGACTAACTTTTGTAGCTCCGGTTCGTAGAAGGTCCCGTCCAGTATCGTTCCGGCGTCGTCCATCAATCGGTAAGCTGGAGGGTCGGACGGGTGCGATTCTACGACGGTGAAGAGCTCTTCGCTCCAGTTAGCCATGTACCCCTTCTTGAAGCGCCTCTTCGCCTTGCTGATGCGTACGCGATCTCCCTCTCGCAGTTTCGGCTTGCTTTTTCGACACCCGCCGCCGTACAGCCGCTGCCACACGCTCTCCTGATTCGCGGTGTTGATGCTCGCCGGCGTCCTACCGATGCTTCGATGGTAGCCGTTGTTGTACGACCGCACGAAGTCTTGCAACGGCTCCACGTACCTCAGCGTCTGATGCTTCGTGAAGTACCTCCAGATGCGTGTCTTCAGCATACGATTGAATCGTTCCACGACACTCGCTTTGGTCTCCTCGTTGTGCGTCACGAAATTGTGGACGCCGTGCGCCTTCAAAAGTTTCTGAAAGGGCCTGTTGAGAAACTCCGTCCCCTTGTCGGTCTGCAGAGCGTTCGGCGGCGGCAGCGACGACGACAGCAGGCCCTCGAAGGCCGTAACGAGAGCCGGACCGGATTTACTCTTCAACGGGACGCACCACGCCCGCTTCGAGAAGACGTTGATGACCGTCAATAGGAACGCTACACCGTCGTTGTGCTTTTTCAGTTTAGCTACGTCGACGAGATCGGTTTGCCACTGCTGGTTTCGACCGCCTACGATAAAGCAACGTCATTTGAAACGTCGTCTGACCGGTTTGTGAAGCGTATAGGTGTCCTGCTCCGATAGCCACCGCTCGACGATCGGCTTGGGTACTACGGTCGCCCGGTGCAACGCGTCGACGCCGACGTAACTGCCCGCCCGTTTCGGATCGAAGTAGGCGCTCTTCAAGCGGTCGTTCCGTTGTTGGCGCTTTCGTTGCGCACCACCACGAGACCATCGGGACACCATGGCGACGTCGACGACGACGACGAGTCCGATACGACGAACAATGAACAGATGTATAGGGCGAAAGCCGCCGCGACTACGCCGGCGAGGGCGACGATGAGTACCGATCTTCGAGTGGGCATACTAGCTTGTGAGCGGCTCGGGCGTCCCTCGAACTCTTTAATAAGAGACCCACGGCGCGCGTTCGAGAGATTGAGTGCGGGTCTTTCGCTTCTGCGCGCGCTGTATGTTCGCTCGACGCTGGGGATTACCGATGAGCTCCATAGGGACGTTCAACCGCTTTATATGGTCCCAGAACGCTTCCCAGCCAACCGGCGCGGACGTCTTCTTCCTCTTTCGCATGAGATCGTTCACTAGATCTACCGTGTTGCTTCCAGCGATAAGCGCACCGTCGTACACGAGCTCCCCTCGATCGCTCCAGCGAATCAGCGGGTCGGTTTTCAGTTTTGCCATCAGGAGGCGGGCCTTTTCTTTCAGATTTTTCGGTACGCTCTTCACGATCTCGCTCTCCGTATCGTCCGGTGGCGGCGGCGGCGGCGATTGGTCGGTCGTCGACGACTCTTTGTCGTTCACTACGGACACTCGCGTCGGTTGCTGCGCGCGAGACGTCTCCATGACGTTGTAGCGACTCAGCAGTTGCTTGTACGCCACTACCTTTTCTCGTTCGGACAAATCCGTACGCTCGAGAACGGTTGTCATGTCGTCGTCCAGGATACTCATCACACGCGACGTGGTCGTAATCGGTTGCGATAGTAACGGCAGTAGACGCTCCACCAACCGGGGATCTACCAACGCCATCTTGCGTGCTGCATCAACCTATAGCCTGTCTGAGGAGGGGCAAAAAAGCGCTCGCCAACGGTGCCAGGAGCGCCGTCAGAAAAGCGCCCCCTTCTGTTTGATGGAAACTTTTTTTGTCGTTAACTTGCGCAGATGGTTCCTGTACTTTATCAGCACTTTTTTCTGTTTCGCCGATAATTTCACGTTCCCTCTCAGAATGTTGTACGCGCAGTCGCACAGACTACAGATGAGTTCGGAATCCGCGTGGGCGATTACGGCTTTTCTCAGATCCGTATTCTTCTTGTATCTACGCAACAGCTGCAGGGCTAGGATGTGCCTCTTCATGCGCTCTGTCATCCTGACGAATGACGTTGGCCGCGACGCGTTCCACTTTTTATACTCTCGTCGGCGCACAGACGTACTGAACGCGATCGTCGGGAAAAATGGCTGTACGCAGGCGCATGGTTTCCGGTGTTTCCTGTTTCAGGTCCACCAGGAGGTAACCGTAGGCTGCTGACGACGCATCTTTGAAGGCCTCCATCATGTAGTTGGTTCTACCCGGATACATCTGTTTCGCCAGGTGACCTACTTGACCCGCGTCCCGGGGCTCTTGAAGAGGACCATGTACTGCGCGTTTAGGCTGATTGTGCGGTTTTCTTTCCCTTTTGGAAAGAGATTCTGCAGAAGCTGTACGACGGACGCGTTGCAGTGATGACTTTGTTTAATAAACAAGGTCGTGACCCTACTATCGGTCTCCTCCATAAGGTCATCGAGCACTAGAAGCGTCCTCGTTTTGGCGTCTAAAATCTTCGGATCCGGCAAACCGTCTACGAATTCTACACCGGCTGTCATAGAGCCGTAGGCGTTTTACCACAGGATTTTTTCCGGCGGCGGCTCAATCATAGAAGAAGCGAACTTTAGCAGACGAGCGACGAAAGTAGTCTTGCCACACCCCGTAGGGCCGGCCACTATACACGTAAAAGGATGCTTCCACAACGCGTGCATATCGACGACTGGTGCGCGGAAAACGAACGATGACTTTTATTCGTTTCTTCTATACTCATGACGCACCTCCATGAACAATTTGCCGAGCATGTTCTGACCTTCTTTATACCCATAACCGCAACCCCAAAAGGCTTCTTTCGATGTCACCCACTCCACCAATTCGGCGGGTCCGGTAGCCAATAGGGCGTCTTTGAACTTTTTCGACGCCCCGAACTTACTCATCAACAGGCTCTTCATACACACGACTCTAACGGCGTCCCATTCGGCGCCCGTTCTCGTTTTCCTGATTCCATAACTTCGTCGCTTCGCTATATAAGCCGACCACGCCGATTTGATGTACCCCGTACTTGTTTCGTCTTCTTTAAACATCGCTTTTCTAAACTGGAAGGCGTGCTCGACGGATTTGAAACCCCGACCGTACGCCGCGATTCTACACGGATGAAAATTCGACAGGTACGACATCGAACCTCCAAAACGTATAGGCTCCATACCGCTGATCTAGACTAACTACGCCTCACGCGTAACCACTATATAACCACACAAATATCATTATCAATTGTTCTCGCTAGAGGCGCTTGTCACGGATTAGCGAGATCTCCGTATACTAGATGGCTCAGTCTAGTAGGGTTCTTATATATCAAGGTGAGAAAGAACGGTGATCGTGAACAAGCAACAAAGAACGAGGAAAATTTAATACTTTATTACAAGATATCTTCCTTTTGGTAAATATCTCGATTAGCAAAATAAACAAAATAAAGAAATCCCGTAGCCAAATCTTAATAGAACATAATAAACAATAACACTGAATCTTTCGATTACCAAATTCCACTTCCTTTCTAAGGTGGGTTATACCGCTATACGATCATACACTAGGCGCCAAGTGTTATCTAAGAAGAACTCCCATAATATAATTACACAGTATAAGCTAGTCCTCGCGGACTCTCATTACAGTAATATGTTACAACACACACACATATATTTATATATATGTGAATAATTCATGGGTAATAATACCTCACTTCAAAACCCACAGTTAACTACTAATCATAATACAGCAAATAATAGATACGTTCAATCAGAAAATAAACATTTATACTGGGCTAGCCCCATCTCGAATATATACGAACGTTTGTTGAAGTCAACACGCCGAGCTCAGAACACAATTAGAACGGTGTATCTCGGGCGCACGAATGATGATGCCGGGCACTTGACGATTGCCGTCGTACGCCGCGAATTCTCGAGTCGCGCCCGTTCAATGATCGCACGGTCGCAAACGATTGCGAAGTCAGTTGAATACGTTCAACTGAAAGACGAAGCCGAGTAGTAGACGCTTACCGCCGGCCGCTACGAATTCGAAACAGAGGTCTTGTTTAGTCGCAAACGATCGAGAAGTCGGATGAACGGGTTTGCGCGAATGACGACGCCTGGCAGAATACGTTTATTGTCATTCGGTCAAGTTTTCTGACGATATCGCTGTGAGACCGCTGTTTGAGGATGGCCCGTGCTGGGTGAGCGCGTCGCGATTATCGCTCATCGACGCAAATACGTCGGGGCCGACCGGAACGTTGTCTCAAAGTACTGCTGACGTGGCGGCATGGTTTATTCGAAGTTCGATCGAATAGTCACTCTGAACACTGAATATTACACACACACACAAAAGCTTGGGAACGTAACCCACGTTAACGATCTCCACCACGCTTTACGACTTTCCTTGCCATTCTCTTGGCAGCAGGGCAACCTGTCTAGTTCAAACCTGGATCTGTCCCAGTCCTTCGCCAGCGCCCAGATGGCGAAATGCGTACAATAAACGTTTATATAAGCAGACCTAATTACACATCATATGAGAGGTTTCCATCATTTCTATTGGCTAATGTAATATACTATTCAAACTAGGCATTGTGGAACACCCTCTCTACGATTACAGTGAAACCACCAGCTTGCCTAGAAACACTAGCAACAGAATACCACGCTTCACTGAGCGCATCTGCAACCGAGTTGCTGTAATTACGTAACTAAGGCGGTTGGTTAACAATATGTCTATCTACTGGCTTGACCTTCCTCATTTATCAAATTAAACCTCAGGAAAGTAGATTTAAACATCCAGAAATAGCAGAAATGCTACAGCGCTACTGTGTACTTTATTTCATCTCAGTCATTAGAGGTCAGCACATTTCATTATTGATTATTGATTATTGAATTATCTAGTGCCATCTCATATTCACTAGAGGGCAGAACATTATCGATTATTGATTATTGATTATCTCACTAGAGGCGCTACAGACCACAAAATAAAAATAAAAATAGCTATCAATCAAACTTTTTTTATAAGTAACCTGTCGTCACAACTGCACCGCATTGAGCCACCGAATGCCGACAAATCTTTTGATCTTCCCTTTTTATCTTTGCCGACTTTCCTTTGATCTTATGTCATGACCCGTACTGTGAACAACGTAATAACTACTTACTGCATTAGACAAGATAACACATCAAATGGGAAAGAATATTCACACACATAACTTACGTACTATTTTCTTGTAACTTACGTGATGGAGAGAAAAGGGTAACAAACATTCCCGTTTGTGGTTAATCTAGTTATGTGTGTAGCTTAATATCAGTCTTGCTTTCGTGAAGATTTGTAACATGTAGGATATCTATTTGGGGCTTGACCACATTAAGGATCAATCCGCCATTAACCTCCGAAAGAGTGCACTTTAAAACACCGTTATGTTGTGATGTGTGAATTCTTTTCGAACAATTTGACATGGGACATGTTGTTTCCATGAATACTGAATGTACTACTGCGTTAGACAAGATAAAACACAAAATGGGAATGAATTTTCATATGCGTAAACTACCTGTAATTTTCTTGTAACTTACGTGACGGATATAAAAGGGTAACATTCATTCCCGTTTGTGCTTAATCTAGTTATGTGTGTAGCTTGATATCAGTCTCGCTTTCGTGAAAATTTGTAACATGTAGGACATCCATTTGGGGCTAGACCACATTAAGGATCCATCCGCCATTAACCTCCGAAAGAGTGCACTTGAAAATATCGTTTTGGTGTGATATGTGAATTTGTTTTCGATAACTATGACATGGGACATGTTGGTACCGTGAATACTGAATGTACTACTGCGTTAGACAAGAAAAAACATCAAATGGAAATGAATTTTCACTCCCGTAACCTACCTGTTTTTTTCTTGTACAATAGTATATTTAGTATTGATGGTTTTTTCTTGTAAATTACGTGACGGAGACAAAACGGTAACAAACATTCCCGTTTGTGGTTAATCTAGTTGTATGTGTTGCTTGATATCAGTCTAGCTTTAGCGAAGATTCGTAACATATAGGACATATATTTGGAGCAAGACCACATTAAGGATACATCCGACATTGCCCTCCCAAAGAGAGCACTTGACAATACCGTTTTGGGTGACGTGTGAATTTGTTCGAGCACTTTGACATGGGATATGATGTTCCCGTGAATAGTGAATGTACTACTGCGTTAGACAAGATAAAACTCCAAATGGGAATGAATTTTCACATGCGTAAACTACCTGGCATTTTCTTGTAACTTTCGTGACGGATACAAAAGGGTAACAAACATAGTGTAGCTTGATATTAGTCTTGCTTTCGTGAAGATTTGTAACATGCAGGACATCTATTTGGGGTAAGACCACATTGAAGATCCATCCGCCATTACCATCCGAAAGAGTGCACTTGACAATCCCGTTTTGGTGTGATAACACATCAAATGGGAAAGAATATTCACACACATAACTTACGTACTATTTTCTTGTAACTTACGTGATGGAGAGAAAATGGTAACAAACATTCCCGTTTGTGGTTAATCTAGTTATGTGTGTAGCTTAATATCAGTCTTGCTTTCGTGAAGATTTGTAACATGTAGGAGAACTATTTGGGGCTTGACCACATTAAGGATCAATCCGCCATTAACCTCCGAAAGAGTGCACTTTAAAACACCGTTATGTTGTGATGTGTGAATTCTTTTCGAACAATTTGACATGGGACATGTTGTTTCCATGAATACTGAATGTACTACTGCATTAGACAAGATAAAACACAAAATGGGAATGAATTTTCATATGCGTAAACTACCTGTCATTTTCTTGTAACTTACGTGACGGACATAAAAGGGTAACATTCATTCCCGTTTGTGCTTAATCTAGTTATGTGTGTAGCTTGATATCAGTCTTGGTTTCGTGAAAATGTGTAACATGTAGGACATCCATTTGGGGCTAGACCACATTACGGATCCATCCGCCATTAACCTCCGAAAGAGTGCACTTGACAATACCGTTTTGGGTGATGTGTGAATTTGTTCGAGCACTTTGACATGGGATATGATGTTCCCGTGAATAGTGAATGTACTGCTGCGTTAGACAAGATAAAACTCCAAATGGGAATGAATTTTCACACGCGTAAACTACCTGGCATTTTCTTGTAACTTTCGTGACGGATACAAAAGGGTAACAAACATAGTGTAGCTTGATATTAGTCTTGCTTTCGTGAAGATTTGTAACATGCAGGACATCTATTTGGGGTAAGACCACATTGAAGATCCATCCGCCATTACCATCCGAAAGAGTGCACTTGACAATCCCGTTTTGGTGTGATAACACATCAAATGGGAAAGAATATTCACACACATAACTTACGTACTATTTTCTTGTAACTTACGTGATGGAGAGAAAATGGTAACAAACATTCCCGTTTGTGGTTAATCTAGTTATGTGTGTAGCTTAATATCAGTCTTGCTTTCGTGAAGATTTGTAACATGTAGGAGATCTATTTGGGGCTTGACCACATTAAGGATCAATCCGCCATTAACCTCCGAAAGAGTGCATTTTAAAACACCGTTATGTTGTGATGTGTGAATTCTTTTCGAACAATTTGACATGGGAAATGTTGTTTCCATGAATACTGAATGTACTACTGCGTTAGACAAGATAAAACACAAAATGGGAATGAATTTTCATATGCGTAAACTACCTGTCATTTTCTTGTAACTTACGTGACGGACATAAAAGGGTAACATTCATTCCCGTTTGTGCTTAATCTAGTTATGTGTGTAGCTTGATATCAGTCTTGCTTTCGTGAAAATTTGTAACATGTAGGACATCCATTTGTGGCTAGACCACATTAAGGATCCATCCGCCATTAACCTCCGAAAGAGTGCACTTGAAAATATCGTTTTGGTGTGATATGTGAATTTGTTTTCGATAACTATGACATGGGACATGTTGGTACCGTGAATACTGAATGTACTACTGCGTTAGACAAGAAAAAACATCAAATGGAAATGAATTTTCACTCCCGTAACCTACCTGTTTTTTTCTTGTACAATAGTATATTTAGTATTGATGGTTTTTTCTTGTAAATTACGTGACGGAGACAAAACGGTAACAAACATTCCCGTTTGTGGTTAATCTAGTTGTATGTGTTGCTTGATATCAGTCTAGCTTTAGCGAAGATTCGTAACATATAGGACATATATTTGGAGCAAGACCACATTAAGGATACATCCGACATTGCCCTCCCAAAGAGAGCACTTGACAATACCGTTTTGGGTGACGTGTGAATTTGTTCGAGCACTTTGACATGGGATATGATGTTCCCGTGAATAGTGAATGTACTACTGCGTTAGACAAGATAAAACTCCAAATGGGAATGAATTTTCACACGCGTAAACTACCTGGCATTTTCTTGTAACTTTCGTGACGGATACAAAAGGGTAACAAACATAGTGTAGCTTGATATTAGTCTTGCTTTCGTGAAGATTTGTAACATGCAGGACATCTATTTGGGGTAAGACCACATTGAAGATCCATCCGCCATTACCATCCGAAAGAGTGCACTTGACAATCCCGTTTTGGTGTGATAACACATCAAATGGGAAAGAATATTCACACACATAACTTACGTACTATTTTCTTGTAACTTACGTGATGGAGAGAAAATGGTAACAAACATTCCCGTTTGTGGTTAATCTAGTTATGTGTGTAGCTTAATATCAGTCTTGCTTTCGTGAAGATTTGTAACATGTAGGAGAACTATTTGGGGCTTGACCACATTAAGGATCAATCCGCCATTAACCTCCGAAAGAGTGCACTTTAAAACACCGTTATGTTGTGATGTGTGAATTCTTTTCGAACAATTTGACATGGGACATGTTGTTTCCATGAATACTGAATGTACTACTGCATTAGACAAGATAAAACACAAAATGGGAATGAATTTTCATATGCGTAAACTACCTGTCATTTTCTTGTAACTTACGTGACGGACATAAAAGGGTAACATTCATTCCCGTTTGTGCTTAATCTAGTTATGTGTGTAGCTTGATATCAGTCTTGGTTTCGTGAAAATTTGTAACATGTAGGACATCCATTTGGGGCTAGACCACATTACGGATCCATCCGCCATTAACCTCCGAAAGAGTGCACTTGACAATACCGTTTTGGGTGATGTGTGAATTTGTTCGAGCACTTTGACATGGGATATGATGTTCCCGTGAATAGTGAATGTACTGCTGCGTTAGACAAGATAAAACTCCAAATGGGAATGAATTTTCACACGCGTAAACTACCTGGCATTTTCTTGTAACTTTCGTGACGGATACAAAAGGGTAACAAACATAGTGTAGCTTGATATCAGTCTTGCTTTCGTGAAGATTTGTAACATGCAGGACATATATTTGGGGTAAGACCACATTGAAGATCCATCCGCCATTACCATCCGAAAGAGTGCACTTGACAATCCCGTTTTGGTGTGATAACACATCAAATGGGAAAGAATATTCACACACATAACTTACGTACTATTTTCTTGTAACTTACGTGATGGAGAGAAAAGGGTAACAAACATTCCCGTTTGTGGTTAATCTAGTTATGTGTGTAGCTTAATATCAGTCTTGCTTTCGTGAAGATTTGTAACATGTAGGAGATCTATTTGGGGCTTGACCACATTAAGGATCAATCCGCCATTAACCTCCGAAAGAGTGCATTTTAAAACACCGTTATGTTGTGATGTGTGAATTCTTTTCGAACAATTTGACATGGGAAATGTTGTTTCCATGAATACTGAATGTACTACTGCGTTAGACAAGATAAAACACAAAATGGGAATGAATTTTCATATGCGTAAACTACCTGTCATATTCTTGTAACTTACGTGACGGACATAAAAGGGTAACATTCATTCCCGTTTGTGCTTAATCTAGTTATGTGTGTAGCTTGATATCAGTCTTGCTTTCGTGAAAATTTGTAACATGTAGGACATCCATTTGTGGCTAGACCACATTAAGGATCCATCCGCCATTAACCTCCGAAAGAGTGCACTTGAAAATATCGTTTTGGTGTGATATGTGAATTTGTTTTCGATAACTATGACATGGGACATGTTGGTACCGTGAATACTGAATGTACTACTGCGTTAGACAAGAAAAAACATCAAATGGAAATGAATTTTCACTCCCGTAACCTACCTGTTTTTTTCTTGTACAATAGTATATTTAGTATTGATGGTTTTTTCTTGTAAATTACGTGACGGAGACAAAACGGTAACAAACATTCCCGTTTGTGGTTAATCTAGTTGTATGTGTTGCTTGATATCAGTCTAGCTTTAGCGAAGATTCGTAACATATAGGACATATATTTGGAGCAAGACCACATTAAGGATACATCCGACATTGCCCTCCCAAAGAGAGCACTTGACAATACCGTTTTGGGTGACGTGTGAATTTGTTCGAGCACTTTGACATGGGATATGATGTTCCCGTGAATAGTGAATGTACTACTGCGTTAGACAAGATAAAACTCCAAATGGGAATGAATTTTCACACGCGTAAACTACCTGGCATTTTCTTGTAACTTTCGTGACGGATACAAAAGGGTAACAAACATAGTGTAGCTTGATATCAGTCTTGCTTTCGTGAAGATTTGTAACATGCAGGACATATATTTGGGGTAAGACCACATTGAAGATCCATCCGCCATTACCATCCGAAAGAGTGCACTTGACAATCCCGTTTTGGTGTGATAACACATCAAATGGGAAAGAATATTCACACACATAACTTACGTACTATTTTCTTGCAACTTACGTGATGGAGAGAAAAGGGTAACAAACATTCCCGTTTGTGGTTAATCTAGTTATGTGTGTAGCTTAATATCAGTCTTGCTTTCGTGAAGATTTGTAACATGTAGGAGATCTATTTGGGGCTTGACCACATTAAGGATCAATCCGCCATTAACCTCCGAAAGAGTGCATTTTAAAACACCGTTATGTTGTGATGTGTGAATTCTTTTCGAACAATTTGACATGGGAAATGTTGTTTCCATGAATACTGAATGTACTACTGCGTTAGACAAGATAAAACACAAAATGGGAATGAATTTTCATATGCGTAAACTACCTGTCATATTCTTGTAACTTACGTGACGGACATAAAAGGGAAACATTCATTCCCGTTTGTGCTTAATCTAGTTATGTGTGTAGCTTGATATCAGTCTTGCTTTCGTGAAAATTTGTAACATGTAGGACATCCATTTGTGGCTAGACCACATTAAGGATCCATCCGCCATTAACCTCCGAAAGAGTGCACTTGAAAATATCGTTTTGGTGTGATATGTGAATTTGTTTTCGATAACTATGACATGGGACATGTTGGTACCGTGAATACTGAATGTACTACTGCGTTAGACAAGAAAAAACATCAAATGGAAATGAATTTTCACTCCCGTAACCTACCTGTTTTTTTCTTGTACAATAGTATATTTAGTATTGATGGTTTTTTCTTGTAAATTACGTGACGGAGACAAAACGGTAACAAACATTCCCGTTTGTGGTTAATCTAGTTGTATGTGTTGCTTGATATCAGTCTAGCTTTAGCGAAGATTCGTAACATATAGGACATATATTTGGAGCAAGACCACATTAAGGATACATCCGACATTGCCCTCCCAAAGAGAGCACTTGACAATACCGTTTTGGGTGACGTGTGAATTTGTTCGAGCACTTTGACATGGGATATGATGTTCCCGTGAATAGTGAATGTACTACTGCGTTAGACAAGATAAAACTCCAAATGGGAATGAATTTTCACATGCGTAAACTACCTGGCATTTTCTTGTAACTTTCGTGACGGATACAAAAGGGTAACAAACATAGTGTAGCTTGATATTAGTCTTGCTTTCGTGAAGATTTGTAACATGCAGGACATCTATTTGGGGTAAGACCACATTGAAGATCCATCCGCCATTACCATCCGAAAGAGTGCACTTGACAATCCCGTTTTGGTGTGATAACACATCAAATGGGAAAGAATATTCACACACATAACTTACGTACTATTTTCTTGTAACTTACGTGATGGAGAGAAAAGGGTAACAAACATTCCCGTTTGTGGTTAATCTAGTTATGTGTGTAGCTTAATATCAGTCTTGCTTTCGTGAAGATTTGTAACATGTAGGAGATCTATTTGGGGCTTGACCACATTAAGGATCAATCCGCCATTAACCTCCGAAAGAGTGCATTTTAAAACACCGTTATGTTGTGATGTGTGAATTCTTTTCGAACAATTTGACATGGGACATGTTGTTTCCATGAATACTGAATGTACTACTGCATTAGACAAGATAAAACACAAAATGGGAATGAATTTTCATATGCGTAAACTACCTGTCATTTTCTTGTAACTTACGTGACGGACATAAAAGGGTAACATTCATTCCCGTTTGTGCTTAATCTAGTTATGTGTGTAGCTTGATATCAGTCTTGGTTTCGTGAAAATTTGTAACATGTAGGACATCCATTTGGGGCTAGACCACATTACGGATCCATCCGCCATTAACCTCCGAAAGAGTGCACTTGACAATACCGTTTTGGGTGATGTGTGAATTTGTTCGAGCACTTTGACATGGGATATGATGTTCCCGTGAATAGTGAATGTACTGCTGCGTTAGACAAGATAAAACTCCAAATGGGAATGAATTTTCACACGCGTAAACTACCTGGCATTTTCTTGTAACTTTCGTGACGGATACAAAAGGGTAACAAACATAGTGTAGCTT
>CM034542.1:6054405-6079475 GCA_020002185.1 Paraescarpia echinospica
TCCCATTTGTTGTTTTATCTTGTCTAATGCAGTGGTACATTCAGTATTCACGAGACAAACATGTCTGAAGTCAAAGTGTTCGAAAAAATTTACGCATATCACCACAAAACAGTATTTTCAAGTGCACTATTTCGGCGGACGGATCCTCAATGTGGTCTTACCCCAAAAAGATGTGCTGCATGTTACAAATCTTCTCGAAGTCCATACTGATATGAAGCTACACAAATAACTAGATTAACCACAATGGGGAGTGAATTTTACCCTTTCATCTCCGTCACGTAAGTTACAAGAAAATAGTTAGTAAGTTATGGGTGAGAATACTAATTTCCATTTGATGTTTTATCTTGACTATTGAAGTAGTACATTCAGTATTCACTAGACAAACATGTCCAATGTCAAAATGATCGAGAAAATTCAAGCATATCACCACAAAACAGTATTTTCAAGTGCACTATTTCGGCTGACGGATCCTTAATGTGGTCTTATCCAAAATAGATGTCCTGCATGTTACAAATCTTCTCAAAATCCAGACTTATATGAAGCTACACACATAACAAGATTAACCACAAAGGGGAATGCATGTTACCCTTTCATCTCCGTCATGTAAGTTACAAGAAAATAGTACGTAAGTTATGGGTGTGAAAATTCTTTCCCATTTGATGTTTTATTTGATCTAATTCAATAGTACATTCAGTATTCACGAGACAAACATGTCCCATGTCAAAGTGATCGAAAAAATTCACGCATATCACCACAAAACAGTATTTTCAAGTGCACTATTTCGGCGGACGGATCCTTAATGTGGTCTTACCCCAAAAAGATGTCCTGCATGTTACAAATCTTCTCGAAATCCAGACTTATATGAAGCTACACACATAACTAGATTAACCACAAAGGGGAATGCATGTTACCCTTTCATCTCCGTCACGTAAGTTAGAAGAAAATAGTACGTAAGTTATGGGTGTGAAAACTCATACCCATTTGATGTATTATTTGATCTAATTCAGTAATACATTCAGTATTCACGAGACAAACATGTCCCATGTCAAAGTGATCGATAAAATTCACGCATATCACCACAAAACAGTATTTTCAAGTGCACTATTTCGGCGGACGGATCCTTAATGTGGTCATACCCCAAAAAGATGTCCTGCATGTTACAAATCTTCTCGAAATCCAGACTTATATGAAGCTACACACATAACTAGATTAACCACAAAGGGGAATGCATGTTACCCTTTCATCTCCGTCACGTAAGTTAGAAGAAAATAGTACGTAAGTTATGGGTGTGAAAACTCATTCCCATTTGATGTATTATTTGATCTAATTCAGTGATACATTCAGTATTCACGAGACAAACATGTCCCATGTCAAAGTGATCGAAAAAATTCACGCATATCACCACAAAACAGTATTTTCAATGCACTATTTCGGCTGACGGATCCTTAATGTGGTCTTATCCCAAATAGATGTCCTGCATGTTACAAATCTTCTCGAAATCCAGACTTATATGAAGCTACACACATAACTAGATTAACCACAAAGGGGAATGCATGTTACCCTTTCATCTCCGTCACGTAAGTTACAAGAAAATAGTACGGAATTTATAGGTGTGAAAACTCATTCCCATTTGATGATTTATTTGATCTAATTCGGTAATACATTCAGTATTCACGAGACAAATATGTCCCATGTCAAAGTGATCGAAAAAATTCACGCATATCACCACAAAACAGTATTTTCAAGTGCACTATTTCGGCTGACGGATCCTTAATGTGGTCTTATCCCAAATAGATGTCCTGCATGTTACAAATCTTCTCGAAATCCAGACTTATATGAAGCTACACACATAACTAGATTAACCACAAAAAGGGGAATGCATGTTACCCTTTCATCTCCGTCACGTAAGTTACAAGAAAATAGTACGTAAGTTATGGGTGTGAAAACTCATTCCCATTTGATGTTGTATTTGATCTAATTCAGTAATACATTCAGTATTCACGAGACAAACATGTCCCATGTCAAAGTGATCGAAAAAATTCACGCATATCACCACAAAACAGTATTTTCAAGTGCACTATTTCGGCTGACGGATCCTTAATGTGGTCTTATCCCAAATAGATGTCCTGCATGTTACAAATCTTCTCGAAATCCAGACTTATATGAAGCTACACACATAACTAGATTAACCACAAAGGGGAATGCATGTTACCCTTTCATCTCCGTCACGTAAGTTACAAGAAAATAGTACGTAAGTTATAGGTGTGAAAACTCATTCCCATTTGTTGTTTTATCTTGTCTAATGCAGAAGTACATTCAGTATTCACGAGACAAACATGTCCAATATCAAAGTGAACGAAAAAATTCACGCATATCACCACAAAATAGTATTTTCAAGTGCACTATTTCGGCGGACGGATCCTTAAAGTGGTCTTGCCCCAAAAAGATGTTTTGCATGTTACAAATCTTCTCGAAGTCCTTACTGATATGAAGCTACTGCATATATGGATTTACCACAAAGGGAATAGATATTTACCCTTTCATCTCCATCATCAAGTTACAGAAAATAGTACGTAAGTTATAGGTGTGAAAACTAATTCCATTTGTTTTATCTTGTCTAATGCAGTGGAGTACCATTTCAGTATTCACAGAGATGAAGCATGTCTGAAGTCAAAGTGTTCGAAAATTTACGCATATCACCACAAAGCAGTATTTTCAAGTGCACTATTTCGGCAGTTGGATCCTCAATGTAGTCTTACCCAAAAGATGTGCTGCATATTTACAAAATCTTCTCGAAGTCCATACTGATATGAAGCTACACAAATAATAGATTAACCACAAAGGTAAAGATTTACCCTTTCTAATCTCCGTCATGAGATTTACAAAGAAAATATAGTTCGTAAGTTATGGGTGGGAGATACTAATTTCCATTTGAGTTTTATCGACTGGTGAAGTAATACATTCAGTATTCACGAGACAAACATGTCCCATGTCAAAGTGATCGAAAAAATTCACGCATATCACCACAAAACAGTATTTTCAAGTGCACTATTTCGGCTGACGGATCCTTAATGTGGTCTTATCCCAAATAGATGTCCTGCATGTTACAAATCTTCTCGAAATCCAGACTTATATGAAGCTACACACATAACTAGATTAACCACAAAGGGGAATGCATGTTACCCTTTCATCTCCGTCACGTAAGTTACAAGAAAATAGTACGTAAGTTATGGGTGTGAAAACTCATTCCCATTTGATGTTGTATTTGATCTAATTCAGTAATACATTCAGTATTCACGAGACAAACATGTCCCATGTCAAAGTGATCGAAAAAATTCACGCATATCACCACAAAACAGTATTTTCAAGTGCACTATTTCGGCGGACGGATGATTAATGTGGTCTTATCCCAAATAGATGTCCTGCATGTTACAAATCTTCTAGAACTCCACTCTGACATGAAGCTACACACATAACCAGATAAACCACAAAGGGGAATGCTTGTTACCCTTTCATCTCCGTTATGTAAGTTACAAGAAAATAGTACGTAAGTTATGGGTGTGAAAACTCATTCCCATTTGAAGTTTTATCTTGTCTAATGCAGTAGTACATTCAGTATTCAAGAGCCAAACATGTCTGAAGTCAAAGTGATCGAAAAAATTCACGCATATCACCACAAAACGGTATTTTCAAGTGCACTCTTTGGCGGACGGATCCTTAATGTGGTCTTACCCTAAATGGATGTCCTGCATGTTACAAATCTTCACGAAGACTAGACTGATTTCAAGCTACACACATAACTAGATTAACCACAAAGAGGAATTCATGTTACCCTTTTATCTCCGTCACGTAAGTTACAAGAAAATAGTACGTAAGTTATAGGTGTGAAAACTCATTCCCATTTGTTGTTTTATCTTGTCTAATGCAGAAGTACATTCAGTATTCACGAGACAAACATGTCCAATATCAAAGTGATCGATAAAATTCACGCATATCACCACAAAATAGTATTTTCAACTGCACTATTTCGGCGGACGGATCCTTAAAGTGGTCTTACCCCAAAAAGATGTCCTGCATGTTACAAATATTCTCGAAGTCCTTACTGATATGAAGCTACACACATATATAGATTTACCACAAAGGGGAATGAATGTTACCCTTTCATCTCCGTCACGTAAGTTACAAGAAAATAGTACGTAAGTTATAGGTGTGAAAACTCATTCCCATTTGTAGTTTTATCTTGTCTAATGCAGTGGTACATTCAGTATTCACGAGACAAACATGTCTGAAGTCAAAGTGTTCGAAAAAATTCACGCATATCACCACAACACAGTATTTTCAAGTGCACTATTTCGGCGGACGGATCCTTAATGTGGTCTTACCCCAAAAATATGTGCTGCATGTTACAAATCTTCTCGAATTACATACTGATATGAAGCTACACAAATAACTAGATTAACCACAAAGGGGAGTGAATTTTACCCTTTCATCTCCGTCACGTAAGTTACAAGAAAATAGTTCGTAAGTTATGGGTGAGAATACTAATTTCCATTTGATGTTTTATCTTGACTATTGAAGTAGTACATTCAGTATTCACGAGACAAACATGTCTGAAGTCAAAGTGTTCCGAAAACATTTGCATATATCACCCACAGGCATTTTCAAATTGCGCTATTTCACGTACGGACGGATAAAGTGTGGTCTTTTCCCAAATAGATGTCCTGCATGTTACAAATCTTCTTAAAGTCCAGACTGATATGAAGTTACACACATAACTAGATAAACCACAAAGGGGAATGCATGTTACCCTTTCATCTCCGTCACGTAAGTTACAAGAAAATAGTTCGTAAGTTATGGGTGAGAATACTAATTTCCATTTGATGTTTTATCTTGACTATTGAAGTAGTACATTCAGTATTCACTAGACAAACATGTCCAATGTCAAAGTTATCGAAAAAATTCACGCATATCATCACAAAACAGCATTTTCAAGTGCACTATTTCGGCTGACGGATCTTTAATGTGGTCTTATCCCAAATAGATGTCCTGCATGTTACAAATCTTCTCGAAATCCAGAATTATATGAAGCTAAACACATAACTAGATTAACCACAAAGGGGAATGCATGTTACCCTTTCATCTCCGTCACGTAAGTTACAAGAAAATAGTACGTAAGTTATGGGTGTGAAAATTCTTTTTCCATTTGATGTTTTTATTTGATCTAATTCAGTAGTACATTCAGTATTCACAGAGACAAACATGTCCCATGTCAAAGTGATCGAAAATTCGCATATATCCGCACAAGAACAGTATTTTCAAGTGCTATTTCGGCGGACGGATCCTTAGTAGTCTTGCAAAGATGTCCTGCATGTTACAAATCTTCTCGAAATCCAGACTTATATGAAGCTACACACATAACTAGATTAACCACAAAGGGGAATGCATGTTACCCTTTCATCTCCGTCACGTAAGTTAGAAGAAATTAGTACGTAAGTTATGGGTGTGAAAACTCATACCCATTTGATGTATTATTTGATCTAATTCAGTAATACATTCAGTATTCACGAGACAAACATGTCCCATGTCAAAGTGATCGATAAAATTCACGCATATCACCACAAAACAGTATTTTCAAGTGCACTATTTCGGCGGACGGATCCTTAATGTGGTCATACCCCAAAAAGATGTCCTGCATGTTACAAATCTTCTCGAAATCCAGACTTATATGAAGCTACACACATAACTAGATTAACCACAAAGGGGAATGCATGTTACCCTTTCATCTCCGTCACGTAAGTTAGAAGAAAATAGTACGTAAGTTATGGGTGTGAAAACTCATTCCCATTTGATGTATTATTTGATCTAATTCAGTGATACATTCAGTGTTCACGAGACAAACATGTCCCATGTCAAAGTGATCGAAAAAATTCACGCATATCACCACAAAACAGTATTTTCAAGTGCACTATTTCGGCTGACGGATCCTTAATGTGGTCTTATCCCAAATAGATGTCCTGCATGTTACAAATCTTCTCGAAATCCAGACTTATATGAAGCTACACACATAACTAGATTAACCACAAAGGGGAATGCATGTTACCCTTTCATCTCCGTCACGTAAGTTACAAGAAAATAGTACGGAAGTTATAGGGGTGAAAACTCATTCCCATTTGATGATTTATTTGATCTAATTCGGTAATACATTCAGTATTCACGAGACAAATATGTCCCATGTCAAAGTGATCGAAAAAATTCACGCATATCACCACAAAACAGTATTTTCAAGTGCACTATTTCGGCTGACGGATCCTTAATGTGGTCTTATCCCAAATAGATGTCCTGCATGTTACAAATCTTCTCGAAATCCAGACTTATATGAAGCTACACACATAACTAGATTAACCACAAAAAGGGGAATGCATGTTACCCTTTCATCTCCGTCACGTAAGTTACAAGAAAATAGTACGTAAGTTATGGGTGTGAAAACTCATTCCCATTTGATGTTGTATTTGATCTAATTCAGTAATACATTCAGTATTCACGAGACAAACATGTCCCATGTCAAAGTGATCGAAAAAATTCACGCATATCACCACAAAACAGTATTTTCAAGTGCACTATTTCGGCGGACGGATGCTTAATGTGTGCTTAACCCAAATATATGTCCTGCATGTTACAAATCTTCTAGAACTCCACACTGACATGAAGCTACACACATAACCAGATAAACCACAAAGGGGAATGCATGTTACCCTTTCATCTCCGTTATGTAAGTTACAAGAAAATAGTACGTAAGTTATGGGTGTGAAAACTCATTCCCATTTGAAGTTTTATCTTGTCTAATGCAGTAGTACATTCAGTATTCAAGAGCCAAACATGTCTCAAGCCAAAGTGATCGAAAAAATTCACGCATATCACCACAAAACGGTATTTTCAAGTGCACTCTTTGGCGGATGGATCCTTAATGTGGTCTTACCCTAAATGGATGTCCTGCATGTTACAAACCTTCACGAAGACTAGACTGATTTCAAGCTACACACATAACTAGATTAACCACAAAAAGGAATTCATGTTACCCTTTTATCTCCGTCACGTAAGTTACAAGAAAATAGTACGTAAGTTATAGGTGTGAAAACTCATTCCCATTTGTTGTTTTATCTTGTCTAATGCAGAAGTACATTCAGTATTCACGAGACAAACATGTCCAATATCAAAGTGAACGAAAAAATTCACGCATATCACCACAAAATAGTATTTTCAAGTGCACTATTTCGGCGGACGGATCCTTAAAGTGGTCTTACCCCAAAAAGATGTCCTGCATGTTACAAATCTTCTCGAAGTCCTTACTGATATGAAGCTACACACATATATAGATTTACCACAAAGGGGAATGAATGTTACCCTTTCATCTCCGTCACGTAAGTTACAAGAAAATAGTACGTAAGTTATAGGTGTGAAAACTCATTCCCATTTGTTGTTTTATCTTGTCTAATGCAGTGGTACATTCAGTATTCACGAGACAAACATGTCTGAAGTCAAAGTGTTCGAAAAAATTTACGCATATCACCACAAAACAGTATTTTCAAGTGCACTATTTCGGCGGACGGATCCTCAATGTGGTCTTACCCCAAAAAGATGTGCTGCATGTTACAAATCTTCTCGAAGTCCATACTGATATGAAGCTACACAAATAACTAGATTAACCACAAAGGGGAGTGAATTTTACCCTTTCATCTCCGTCACGTAAGTTACAAGAAAATAGTTCGTAAGTTATGGGTGAGAATACTAATTTCCATTTGATGTTTTATCTTGACTATTGAAGTAGTACATTCAGTATTCACTAGACAAACATGTCCAATGTCAAAATGATCGAGAAAATTCAAGCATATCACCACAAAACAGTATTTTCAAGTGCACTATTTCGGCTGACGGATCCTTAATGTGGTCTTATCCAAAATAGATGTCCTGCATGTTACAAATCTTCTCAAAATCCAGACTTATATGAAGCTACACACATAACAAGATTAACCACAAAGGGGAATGCATGTTACCCTTTCATCTCCGTCATGTAAGTTACAAGAAAATAGTACGTAAGTTATGGGTGTGAAAATTCTTTCCCATTTGATGTTTTATTTGATCTAATTCAGTAGTACATTCAGTATTCACGAGACAAACATGTCCCATGTCAAAGTGATCGAAAAAATTCACGCATATCACCACAAAACAGTATTTTCAAGTGCACTATTTCGGCGGACGGATCCTTAATGTGGTCTTACCCCAAAAAGATGTCCTGCATGTTACAAATCTTCTCGAAATCCAGACTTATATGAAGCTACACACATAACTAGATTAACCACAAAGGGGAATGCATGTTACCCTTTCATCTCCGTCACGTAAGTTAGAAGAAATTAGTACGTAAGTTATGGGTGTGAAAACTCATACCCATTTGATGTATTATTTGATCTAATTCAGTAATACATTCAGTATTCACGAGACAAACATGTCCCATGTCAAAGTGATCGATAAAATTCACGCATATCACCACAAAACAGTATTTTCAAGTGCACTATTTCGGCGGACGGATCCTTAATGTGGTCTTATCCCTAATAGATGTCCTGCATGTTACAAATCTTCTCGAAATCCAGACTTATATGAAGCTACACACATAACTAGATTAACCACAAAGGGGAATGCATGTTACCCTTTCATCTCCGTCACGTAAGTTACAAGAAAATAGTACGGAAGTTATAGGTGTGAAAACTCATTCCCATTTGATGATTTATTTGATCTAATTCGGTAATACATTCAGTATTCACGAGACAAATATGTCCCATGTCAAAGTGATCGAAAAAATTCAAGCATATCACCACAAAACAGTATTTTCAAGTGCACTATTTCGGCTGACGGATCCTTAATGTGGTCTTATCCAAAATAGATGTCCTGCATGTTACAAATCTTCTCAAAATCCAGACTTATATGAAGCTACACACATAACTAGATTAACCACAAAGGGGAATGCATGTTACCCTTTCATCTCCGTCACGTAAGTTACAAGAAAATAGTACGTAAGTTATGGGTGTGAAAACTCATTCCCATTTGATGTTGTATTTGATCTAATTCAGTAATACATTCAGTATTCACGAGACAAACATGTCCCATGTCAAAGTGATCGAAAAAATTCACGCATATCACCACAAAACAGTATTTTCAAGTGCACTATTTCGGCGGACGGATGCTTAATGTGTGCTTAACCCAAATATATGTCCTGCATGTTACAAATCTTCTAGAACTCCACACTGACATGAAGCTACACACATAACCAGATTAACCACAAAGGGGAATGCATGTTACCCTTTCATCTCCGTCACGTAAGTTACAAGAAAATAGTACGTAAGTTATAGGTGTGAAAACTCATTCCCATTTGTTGTTTTATCTTGTCTAATGCAGTGGTACATTCAGTATTCACGAGACAAACATGTCTGAAGTCAAAGTGTTCGAAAACATTTACGCATATCACCACAAAACAGTATTTTCAAGTGCACTATTTCGGCGGACGGATCCTTAATGTGGTCTTACCCCAAAAAGATGTGCTGCATGTTACAAATCTTCTCGAAGTCCATACTGCTATGAAGCTACACAAATAACTAGATTAACCACAAAGGGGAGTGAATTTTACCCTTTCATCTCCGTCACGTAAGTTACCAGAAAATAGTTCGTAAGTTATGGGTGTGAAAATTATTTCCCATTTGATGTTTTATTTGATCTAATTCAGTAATACATTCAGTATTCACGAGACAAACATGTCCCATGTCAAAGTGATCGAAAAAATTCACGCATATCACCACAAAACAGTATTTTCAAGTGCACTATTTCGGCGTACGGATGATTAATGTGGTCTTATCCCAAATAGATGTCCTGCATGTTACAAATCTTCTAGAACTCCAGACTGATATGAAGCTACACACATATCTAGATTAACCACAAAGGGGAATGAATGTTACCTTTTCATCTCCGTCACGTAAGTTACAAGAAAATAGTACGTAAGTTATGGGTGTGAAAACTCATTCCCATTTGATGTTTTATCTTGACTATTGAAGTATTACATTCAGTATTTACTAGTAAACATGTCCAATGTCAAAGTGATTGAAAAAATTCACGCATATCACCACAAAGCAGTATTTTCAAGTGCACTATTTCGGCGGACGGATCCTTAATGTGGTCTTATCCCAAATAGATGTCCTGCATGTTACAAATCTTCTCGAAGTCCAGACTGATATGAAGCTACACACATAACTAGATTAACCACAATGGGGAATGAATGTTACACTTTCATCTCCGTCATGTAAGTTACAAGAAAATAGTACGTAAGTTATTGGTGTGAAAACTCATTCCCGTTTGATGTTTTATTTTGTCTAATACAGTAGTACATTCAGTATTCAAGAGACAAACATGTCTCAAGTCAAAGTGATCGATAAAATTCACGCATATCACCCCAAAACGGTATTTTCAAGTGCACTCTTTTGGCGGACGGATCCTTAATGTGGTCTTACCCTAAATGGATGTGCTGCATGTTACAAAACTTCACGAAGGCTAGACTGATTTCAAGCTACACACATAACTAGATTAACCACAAAGGGGAATGCATGTTACCCTTTCATCTCCGTCATGTAAGTTACAAGAAAATAGTACGTAAGTTATAGGTGTGAAAACTCATTCCCATTTGTTGTTTTATCTTGTCTAATGCAGTAGTACATTCAGTATTCACGAGACAAACATGTCCAATATCAAAGTGATCGAAAAAATTCACGCATATCACCACAAAGCAGTATTTTCAAATGCACTATTTCGGCGGACGGATCCTTAATATGGTGTAAACCAAAAAATTTCCTGCATGTTACAAATCTTCTCGAAGTCCATACTGATATGAAGCTAAACACATAACTAGATTAACCACAAAGGGGAATGAATGTTACCCTTTCATCTCCGTCACGTAAGTTACAAGAAAATAGTATGTAAGTTATAGGTGTGAAAACTCATTCCCATTTGTTGTTTTATCTTGTCTAATGCAGTAGTTCATTCAGTATTCACGAGACAAACATGTCCAATGTCAATGTGATCGAAAAAATTCACGCATATCACCACAAAACAGTATTTTCAAGTGCACTATTTCGGCGGACGGATCGTTAATGTGGTCTTACCCCAAAAAGTTGTCCTGCATGTTACAAATCTTCTCGAAGTCCATACTGATATGAGGCTACACACATATCTAGATTAACCACAAAGGGGAATGAATGTTACCGTTTCATCTCCGTCACGTAAGTTACAAGAAAATAGTACGTAAGTTATGGGTGTGAAAACTCACTGCCTTTTGAAGTTTTATATTGACTAATGCAGTAGTACATTCAGTATTCACGAGACAAACATGTCTCAAGTCAAAGTGATCGAAAAAATTCACGCATATCATCACAAAACAGTATTTTCAAGTGCGCTATTTCGGCGGACGGATCCTTAATGTGGTCTTACCACAAAAAGATGTCCTGCATGTTACAAATCATCTCGAAGTCCATACTGATATGAAGCTACACAAATAACTAGATTAACCACAAAGGGGAATGAATTTTACCCTTTCATCTCCGTCACGTAAGTTACAAGAAAATAGTTCATAAGTTATGGGTGTGAATATTAATTCCTATTTGATGTTTTATCTTGACTATTGAAATAGTACATTTAGTATTCACTAGACAAACATGTCCAATGTCAAAATGATCGAAAAAATTCACGCGTATCACCACAAAACAGTATTTTCAAGTGTACTATTTCGGCTGACGGATCCTTAATGTGGTTTTATCCCAAATAGATGTTACAAATCTTCTCGAAATCCAGACTGATAAGAAGCTACACACATTACTAGATAAACCACAAAGGGGAATGCATGTTACCCTTTCATCTCCGTTACGTAAGTTACAAGAAAATATTACGTAAGTTACGGGAGTGAAAACACTTTCCCATTTGATGTTTTATCTTGTCTAATGCAGTAGTATATTCAATATTCACAAGACAAACATGTCCAATGTCAAAATGATCGAACAAATTCACGCATATCACCACAAAACAGTATTTTCAAGTGCACCATTTCGGCGGACGCATCCTTAATGTGGTCTTACCCCAAAAATATGTCCTACATTTTACAAATCTTCTCGATGTCGATACTGATATGAAGCTACACACATATCTAGATTAACCACAAAGGGGAATGAATGTTACTCATTCATCTCCGTCACGTAAGTTACAAGAAAATAGTACGTAAGTTATGGGTGTGAAAACTCATTCCCATTTGAAGTTTTATCTTGACTAATGCAGTAGTACATGCAGTATTCACGAGCAAACATGTCTCAAGTGAAAGTGATCAAAAAATTCACGCATATCACCACAAAACCGTATTTTCAAGTGCACTATTTCGGCGGACGGATCCTTAATGTGGTCTTACCCCAAAAAGATATCCTGCATGTTACAAATCTTCACGAAGTCCAGACTGATATTAAGCTACACACATAACTAGATTAACCACAAAGGGGAATTAATTTTACCCTTTGATCTCCGTCACGTAAGTTACAAGAAAATAATTCGTAAGTAATGGGTGAGAATACTAATTTCCATTTGATGTTTTATCTTGACTATTGGAGTGGTACATTCAGTATTCACTAGACAAACATGTCCAATGTCAAAGTGATCGAAAAAATTCACGCATATCACCACAAAACGGTATTTTCAAGTGCACTATTTCGGCGGACGGATGCTTAATGTGGTCTTATCCCAAATAGATTTCCTGCATGTTGCAAATCTTCTAGAAGTCCAGACTGATAGCAAGCTACACACATCACCAGATAAACCACAAAGGGGAATGCATGTTACCTTTTCATCTCCGTTACGTAATCTACAAGAAAATAGTACGTAAGTTATGGGTGTGAAAACTCATTCCTATTTGATGTTTTATCTTATCTAATGCAGTAGTACATTCAGTATTCACTAGACAAACATGTCCAATGTCAAAATGATCGAAAACATTCACGCATATCACCACAAAACAGTATTTTGAAGTGCACTATTTCGGCGGACGGATCCTTAATATGGACTTACCCCAAAAAGATGTCCTACATGTTACAAATCTTCTCGATGTCCATACTGATATGAAGTTACACATATATCTAGATGAACCACAAAGGGGAATGAATGTTACCTTTTCATCTCCGTCACTTAAGTTACAAGAAAATTGTACGTTAGTTATGGGTGTGAAAACTCAATCCCATTTGATGTTTTATCTTGACTCATGTAGAAGTACATTCAGTATTCACGAGACAAACATTTCTCAAGTTAAAGTGATCGAAAAATTCACCCACATCACCACAAAGCAGTATTTTCAAGTGCACTATTTCGGCGGACGGATCCTTAATATGGTCTTACCCCAAAAAGATGTCCTGCATGTTACAAATCTTCTCGAAGTCCATACTGATATGAAGCTACACACATAACTAGATTAACCACAAAGGGGAAAGAATGTTACCCTTTCATCTCCGTCAGGTAAGTTACAAGAAAATTGTACGTAAGTTATGGTTGTGAAAACTAATTCCCATTTGATGTTTTATCTTGACTAATGTAGAAGTACATTCAGTATTCACTAGACAAACATTTCTCAAGTCAAAGTGATCGAAAAAATTCACGCATATCACCACAGAACAGTATTTTCAAGTTCACTATTTCGGCTGACGGATCCTGAATGTGGTCTTATTCCAAATAGATGTCCTGCATGCTACAAATCTTCTCGAAATCCAGATTTATATAAAGCTACACACATAACTAGATTAACCATCAAGGGGAATGCATGTTACCTTTTCATCTCCGTTACGTAAGTTACAAGAAAATAGTATGTAAGTTATAGGTGTGAAAACTCATTCCCATTTGTTGTTTTATGTTGTCTAATGCAGTAGTTCATTCAGTATTCACGAGACAAACATGTCCAATGTCAAAGTGATCGAAAAAATTCACGCATATCACCACAAAACAGTATTTTCAAGAGCACTATTTCGGCGGACGGATCGTTAATGTGGTCTTACCCCAAAAAGTTGTCCTACATGTTACAAATCTTCTCGAAGTCCATACTGATATGAGTCTACACACATATCTAGATTAACCACAAAGGGGAATGAATGTTACCGTTTCATCTCCGTCACGTATGTTACAAGAAAATAGTACGTAAGTTATGGGTGTGAAAACTCACTGCCTTTTGAAGTTTTATCTTGACTAATGCAGTAGTACATTCAGTATTCACGAGACAAACATGTCTCAAGTCAAAGTGATCGAAAAAATTCACGCATATCATCACAAAACAGTATTTTCAAGTGCACTATTTCGGCTGACGGATCTTTAATGTGGTCTTATCCAAAAAGACGTCCTGCATGTTACAAATCTTCTCGAAGTCCTTACTGATATGAAGCTACACACATATCTAGATTAACCACAAAGGGGAATGAATGTTACCCTTTCATCTCCGTCACGTAAATTACAAGAAAATTGTACGTAAGTTATGGGTGTGAAAACTGATTCCCATTTGATGTTTTATCTTGAATAATGTAGAAGTACATTCAGTATTCACGAGACAAACATGTCTCAATTTAAAGTGATCGAAAAATTCACCCATATCACCACAAAGCAGTATTTTCAAGTGCACTATTTCGGCGGACGGATCCTTAATATGGTGTTAACCAAAAAATTTCCTGCATGTTACAAATCTTCTCGAAGTCCATACTGATATGAAGCTAAACACATAACTAGATTAACCACAAAACAGTATTTTCAAGTGCACTATTTCGGCTGACGGATCTTTAATGTGGTCTTACCCCAAAAAGATGTCCTGCATGTTACAAATCATCTCGAAGTCCATACTGATATGAAGCTACACAAATAACTAGATTAACCACAAAGGGGAATGAATTTTACCCTTTCATCTCCGTCACGTAAGTTACAAGAAAATAGTTCATAAGTTATGGGTGTGAATACTAATTCCTATTTGATGTTTTATCTTGACTATTGAAATAGTACATTTAGTATTCACTAGACAAACATGTCCAATGTCAAAGTGATCGAAAAAATTCACGCCTATCACCACAAAACAGTATTTTCAAGTGTACTATTTCGGCTGACGGATCCTTAATGTGGTCTTATCCCAAATAGATGTTACAAATCTTCTCGAAATCCAGACTGATAAGAAGCTACACACATTACTAGATAAACCACAAAGGGGAATGCATGTTACCCTTTCATCTCCGTTACGTAAGTTACAAGAAAATATTACGTAAGTTACGGGTGTGAAAACACTTTCCCATTTGATGTTTTATCTTGTCTAATGCAGTAGTATATTCAATATTCACAAGACAAACATGTCCAATGTCAAAATGATCGAAAAAATTCACGCATATCACCACAAAACAGTATTTTCAAGTGCACTATTTCGGCGGACGCATCCTTAATGTGGTCTTACCCCAAAAATATGTCCTACATTTTACAAATCTTCTCGATGTCGATACTAATATGAAGCTACACACATATCTAGATTAACCACAAAGGGGAATGAATGTTACTCATTCATCTCCGTCACGTAAGTTACAAGAAAATAGTACGTAAGTTATGGGTGTGAAAACTCATTCCCATTTGAAGTTTTATCTTGACTAATGTAGTAGTACATGCAGTATTCACGAGCAAACATGTCTCAAGTGAAAGTGATCGAAAAAATTCACGCATATCACCACAAAACCGTATTTTCAAGTGCACTATTTCGGCGGACGGATCCTTAATGTGGTCTTACCCCAAAAAGATATCCTGCATGTTACAAATCTTCACGAAGTCCAGACTGATATTAAGCTACACACATAACTAGATTAACCACAAAGGGGAATTAATTTTACCCTTTGATCTCCGTCACGTAAGTTACAAGAAAATAATTCGTAAGTAATGGGTGAGAATACTAATTTCCATTTGATGTTTTATCTTGACTATTGGAGTGGTACATTCAGTATTCACTAGACAAACATGTCCAAAGTCAAAGTGATCGAAAAAATTCACGCATATCACCACAAAACGGTATTTTCAAGTGCACTATTTCGGCGGACGGATGCTTAATGTGGTCTTATCCCAAATAGATTTCCTGCATGTTGCAAATCTTCTAGAAGTCCAGACTGATATCAAGCTACACACATCACCAGATAAACCACAAAGGGGAATGCATGTTACCTTTTCATCTCCGTTACGTAATCTACAAGAAAATAGTACGTAAGTTATGGGTGTGAAAACTCATTCCTATTTGATGTTTTATCTTATCTAATGCAGTAGTACATTCAGTATTCACTAGACAAACATGTCCAATGTCAAAATGATCGAAAACATTCACGCATATCACCACAAAACAGTATTTTGAAGTGCACTATTTCGGCGGACGGATCCTTAATATGGACTTACCCCAAAAAGATGTCCTACATGTTACAAATCTTCTCGATGTCCATACTGATATGAAGTTACACACATATCTAGATGAACCACAAAGGGGAATGAATGTTACCTTTTCATCTCCGTCACTTAAGTTACAAGAAAATTGTACGTAAGTTATGGGTGTGAAAACTCATTCTCATTTGATGTTTTATCTTGACTATTGAAGTATTACATTCAGTATTCACTAGCAAACATGTCCAATGTCAAAGTGATCGAACAAATGTACACATATCACCACAAAACAGTATTTTCAAGTGCACTCTTTTGGCGGACGGATCCGTAATGTAGTCTTACCCCAAATGGATGTCCTGCACGTTACAAATCTTCACGAATGCTAGACTGATTTCAAGCTACACACATATCTAGATTAACCACAAAGAGGAATGCATATTACCCTTTCATCTCCGTCACGTAAGTTACAAGAAAATTGTACGTAAGTTATGGGTGTGAAAACTGATTCCCATTTGATGTTTTATCTTGAATAATGTAGAAGTACATTCAGTATTCACGAGACAAACATGTCTCAAGTTAAAGTGATCGAAAAATTCACCCATATCACCACAAAGCAGTATTTTCAAGTGCACTATTTCGGCGGACGGATCCTTAATATGGTGTGAACCAAAAAATTTGCTGCATGTTACAAATCTTCTCGAAGTCCCGATTTATATAAAGCTACACACATAACTAGATTAACCATCAAGGGGAATGCATGTTACCTTTTCATCTCCGTTACGTAAGTTACAAGAAAATAGTATGTAAGTTATAGGTGTGAAAACTCATTCCCATTTGTTGTTTTATGTTGTCTAATGCAGTAGTTCATTTAGTATTCACGAGACAAACATGTCCAATGTCAAAGTGATCGAAAAAATTCACGCATATCACCACAAAACAGTATTTTCAAGAGCACTATTTCGGCGGACGGATCGTTAATGTGGTCTTACCCCAAAAAGTTGTCCTGCATGTTACAAATCTTCTCGAATTCCATACTGATATGAGTCTACACACATATCTAGATTAACCACAAAGGGGAATGAATGTTACCGTTTCATCTCCGTCACGTATGTTACAAGAAAATAGTACGTAAGTTATGGATGTGAAAACTCACTGCCTTTTGAAGTTTTATCTTGACTAATGCAGTAGTACATTCAGTATTCACGAGACAAACATGTCTCAAGTCAAAGTGATCGAAAAAATTCACGCATATCATCACAAAACAGTATTTTCAAGTGCACTATTTCGGCGGACGGATCCTTAATATGGTATGAACCAAAACATTTCCTGCATGTTACAAATCTTCTCGAAGTCCATACTGATATGAAGCTAAACACATAACTAGATTAACCACAAAGGGGAATGAATGTTACCCTTTCATCTCCGTCACGTAAGTTACAAGAAAATAGTATGTAAGTTATAGGTGGGAAAACTCATTCCCATTTGTTGTTTTATCTTGTCTAATGCAGTAGTTCATTCAGTATTCACGAGACAAACATGTCTCAAGTCAAAGTGATCGAAAAAATTCACGCATATCATCACAAAACAGTATTTTCAAGTGCACTATTTCGGCTGACGGATCTTTAATGTGGTCTTATCCCAAAAAGACGTCCTGCATGTTACAAATCTTCTCGAAGTCCTTACTGATATGAAGCTACACACATATCTAGAATAACCACAAAGGGGAATGAATGTTACCCTTTCATCTCCGTCACGTAAGTTACAAGAAAATTGTACGTAAGTTATGGGTGTGAAAACTGATTCCCATTTGATGTTTTATCTTGAATAATGTAGAAGTACATTCAGTATTCACGAGACAAACATGTCTCAAGTTAAAGTGATCGAAAAATTCACCCATATCACCACAAAGCAGTATTTTCAAGTGCACTATTTCGGCGGACGGATCCTTAATATGGTGTGAACCAAAAAATTTCCTGCATGTTACAAATCTTCTCGAAGTCCATACTGATATGAAGCTAAACACATAACTAGATTAACCACAAAGGGGAATGAATGTTACCCTTTCATCTCCGTCACGTAAGTTACAAGAAAATAGTATGTAAGTTATAGGTGTGAAAACTCATTCCCATTTGTTGTTTTATCTTGTCTAATGCAGTAGTTCATTCAGTATTCACGAGACAAACATGTCTCAAGTCAAAGTGATCGAAAAAATTCACGCATATCATCACAAAACAGTATTTTCAAGTGCACTATTTCGGCTGACGAATCTTTAATGTGGTCTTATCCCAAAAAGACGTCCTGCATGTTACAAATCTTCTCGAAGTCCTTACTGATATGAAGCTACACACATATCTAGAATAACCACAAAGGGGAATGAATGTTACCCTTTCATCTCCGTCACGTAAGTTACAAGAACATTGTACGTAAGTTATGGGTGTGAAAACTGATTCCCATTTGATGTTTTATCTTGAATAATGTAGAAGTACATTCAGTATTCACGAGACAAACATGTCTCAAGTTAAAGTGATCGAAAAATTCACCCATATCACCACAAAGCAGTATTTTCAAGTGCACTATTTCGGCGGACGGATCCTTAATATGGTGTGAACCAAAACATTTCCTGCATGTTACAAATCTTCTCGAAGTCCATACTGATATGAAGCTAAACACATAACTAGATTAACCACAAAGGGGAATGAATGTTACCCTTTCATCTCCGTCACGTAAGTTACAAGAAAATAGTATGTAAGTTATAGGTGTGAAAACTCATTCCCATTTGTTGTTTTATCTTGTCTAATGCAGTAGTTCATTCAGTATTCACGAGACAAACATGTCCAATGTCAAAGTGATCGAAAAAATTCACGCATATCATCACAAAACAGTATTTTCAAGTGCGCTATTTCGGCGGACGGATCCTTAATGTGGTCTTACCCCAAAAAGATGTCCTGCATGTTACAAATCATCTCGAAGTCCATACTGATATGAAGCTACACAAATAACTAGATTAACCACAAAGGGGAATGAATTTTACCCGTTCATCTCCGTCACGTAAGTTACAAGAAAATAGTTCATAAGTTATGGGTGTGAATACTAATTCCTATTTGATGTTTTATCTTGACTATTGAAATAGTACATTTAGTATTCACTAGACAAACATGTCCAATGTCAAAGTGATCGAAACAATTCACGCATATCACCACAAAACAGTATTTTCAAGTGTACTATTTCGGCTGACGGATCCTTAATGTGGTCTTATCCCAAATAGATGTCCTGCATATTACAAATCTTCTCGAAATCCAGACTGATAAGAAGCTACACACATTACTAGATAAACCACAAAGGGGAATGCATGTTACCCTTTCATCTCCGTTACGTAAGTTACAAGAAAATATTACGTAAGTTACGGGTGTGAAAACACTTTCCCATTTGATGTTTTATCTTGTCTAATGCAGTAGTATATTCAATATTCACAAGACAAACATGTCCACTGTCAAAATGATCGAAAAAATTCACGCATATCACCACAAAACAGTATTTTCAAGTGCACTATTTCGGCGGACGCATCCTTAATGTGGTCTTACCCCAAAAATATGTCCTACATTTTACAAATCTTCTCGATGTCGATACTGATATGAAGCTACACACATATCTAGATTAACCACAAAGGGGAATGAATGTTACTCATTCATATCCGTCACGTAAGTTACAAGAAAATAGTACGTAAGTTATGGGTGTGAAAATTCATTCCCATTTGAAGTTTTATCTTGACTAATGTAGTAGTACATGCAGTATTCACGAGCAAACATGTCTCAAGTGAAAGTGATCGAAAAAATTCACGCATATCACCACAAAACCGTATTTTCAAGTGCACTATTTCGGCGGACGGATCCTTAATGTGGTCTTACCCCAAAAAGATATCCTGCATGTTACAAATCTTCACGAAGTCCAGACTGATATTAAGCTACACGCATAACTAGATTAACCACAAAGGGAATTAATTTTACCCTTTGATCTCCGTCACGTAAGTTACAAGAAAATAATTCGTAAGTAATGGGTGAGAATACTAATTTCCATTTGATGTTTTATCTTGACTATTGGAGTGGTACATTCAGTATTCACTAGACAAACATGTCCAATGTCAAAGTGATCGAAAAAATTCACGCATATCACCACAAAACGGTATTTTCAAGTGCACTATTTCGGCGGACGGATGCTTAATGTGGTCTTATCCCAAATAGATTTCCTGCATGTTGCAAATCTTCTAGAAGTCCAGACTGATATCAAGCTACACACATCACCAGATAAACCACAAAGGGGAATGCATGTTACCTTTTCATCTCCGTTACGTAATCTACAAGAAAATAGTACGTAAGTTATGGGTGTGAAAACTCATTCCTATTTGATGTTTTATCTTATCTAATGCAGTAGTACATTCAGTATTCACTAGACAAACATGTCCAATGTCAAAATGATCGAAAACATTCACGCATATCACCACAAAACAGTATTTTGAAGTGCACTATTTCGGCGGACGGATCCTTAATATGGACTTACCCCAAAAAGATGTCCTACATGTTACAAATCTTCTCGATGTCCATACTGATATGAAGTTACACATATATCTAGATGAACCACAAAGGGGAATGAATGTTACCTTTTCATCTCCGTCACTTAAGTTACAAGAAAATTGTACGTAAGTTATGGGTGTGAAAACTCATTCCCATTTGAAGTTTTATCTTGACTAATGTAGTAGTACATGCAGTATTCACGAGCAAACATGTCTCAAGTGAAAGTGATCGAAAAAATTCACGCATATCACCACAAAACCGTATTTTCAAGTGCACTATTTCGGCGGACGGATCCTTAATGTGGTCTTACCCCAAACAGATATCCTCCATGTTACAAATCTTCACGAAGGCTATACTGATCTCCAGCTACACACACGACTAGATTAATCACAAAGGGGAATGCATGTTACCCTTTCATCTCCGTTACGTAATTTACAAGAAAATAGTACGTAAGTTATAGATGTGAAAATTCATTCCCATTTGATGTTTTATCTTGACTAATGCAGTAGTACATTCAGTATACACGAGACAAACATGTCCCATGTCAAATTGATCGAAACAATTCACGCATATCACCACAAAACAGTATTTTCAAGTGTACTATTTCGGCGGACGGATCCTTAATGTGGTCTTATCCCAAATAGATGTCCTGCATGTTACAAATCTTCTCGAAGTCCATACTGATATGAAGCTACACACATAACTAGATTAACCACAAAGGGGAATTAATTTTACCCTTTCATCTCCGTCACGTAAGTTACAAGAAAATAGTTCGTAAGTTATGGGTGAGAATACTAATTTCCATTTGATGTTTTATCTTGACTATTGAAGTAATATATTCAGTATTCACTAGACAAACATGTCCAATGTCAAAGTTATCGAAAAAATTCACGCATATCATCACAAAACAGCATTTTCAAGTGCACTATTTCGGCTGACGGATCTTTAATGTGGTCTTATCCCAAATAGATGTCCTGCATGTTACAAATCTTCTCGAAATCCAGACTTATATGAAGCTAAACACATAACTAGATTAACCACAAAGGGGAATGCATGTTACCCTTTCATCTCCGTCACGTAAGTTATAAGAAAATAGTACGTTATGGGTGTGAAAACTCATTCCCATTTGATGTTTTATTTGATCTAATTCAGTAATACATTCAGTATTCACGAGACAAACATGTCCCATATCAAAGAGATCGAAAAAATTCACGTATATCACCACAAAACAGTATTTTCAAGTGCACTATTTCGGCGCACGGATGCTTAATGTGGTCTTATCACAAATAGATGTCCTGCATGTTTCAAATCTTCTCGAAGTCCATACTGATATGAAGCTACACACATAACTAGATTAACCACAAAGGGGAATGAATTTTACCCTTTCATCTCCGTCACGTAAGTTACAAGAAAATAGTTCGTAAGTTATGGGTGTGAATACTAATTCCCATTTGATGTTTTATCTTGACTATTGGAGTAGTACATTAAGTATTCACTAGACAAACATGTCCAATGTCAAAGTGATCGAAAAAATTCACGCATATCACCACAAAACAGTATTTTCAAGTGCACTATTTCGGCGGACGGATCCTTAATGTGGTCTTACCCCAAATAGATGTCCTGCATGTTACAAATCTTCACGAAGGCTAGACTGATCTCCAGCTACACACATGACTAGATTAACCACAAAGGGGAATGCATGTTACCCTTTCATCTCCGTTAAGTAAGTTACAAGAAAATAGTACGTAAGATATGGGTGTGAAAACTCATTCCCATTTGATGTTTTTTTATCTGGTTCAGTAATACATTCAGTATTCACGAGACAAACATGTCTCAAGTCAAAGTGATCGATAAAATTCACAAATATCACCACAAAACGGTATTTTCAAGTGCACTCTTTTGGCGGACGGATCATTAATGTGGTCTTACCCCAAATAGATGTCCTGCATGTTACAAATCTTCACGAAGGCTAGACTGATTTCAAGCTATACACATAACTAGATTAACCACAAAGGGGAATGCATGTTACCCTTTCATCTCCGTCACGTAATTTACAAAAAAATAGTACGTAAGATATAGATGTGAAAACTCATTCCCATTTGATGTTTTATCTTGACTAATTTAACAAGATTGATTTAACAAGATTGCCATCCAGAGTATTAACTCTAGATGGCAGGTGGACAAGGAAGCCCTTTGGCTTATCGAGAGTCCAACCCTTTTATCTACATATATCCAGCCCTTCAGAGGTATGTGTCGATTTTATTTTTAAACATATTCACACTACTAGCACCCACACAATCATCAGATAATCTGTTCCATTCATTCACAGTCCTTTGTGAAAATGAGAACTTTCTCACGTCTAATCTACACTGCTCCTTTACTAATGTAACTTCATGTCCTCTAGTCTTTCTATCTTTCTTAACTGAAAAAAAACATATTTCTATCAATATTTTCATAACCATTCAATATTTTAAACACTTCTATCTGATCTCCTCTCAATCTCCTGGTCTCTAGTGTTGTTAAACCACATTCTTTTAAGCGTTTTTCATAACTAAGATCCCTCAGTTTTGGTATCATTTTAGTCGCTCTCCTCTGTACTCTTTCTAGCATATCTATGTCCTTCTTGCGGTATGGCCTCCACGCTTGTATACAATATTCTAAATGAGGCCTAACTATTGTTTTGTACAGCAGTATTATTAGTTCTTTTTCTTTATATGCTATATTTCGCCTAATCAATCCAAGGATTTGATTTCCCTTTGAAGCTGCAAATCCACACTGCTCTGAAACCTTCATGTCAGCACTAATTGTCAGCCCTAAGTCTTTTTCTTTTACAGTAGTACTTAGTACAGTTCCCCCCATTGTATATTCTACATATTCGTTCCCATGTCCTGTGTGGAGGCATTTACATTTCCCAAAATTGAACAACATTTGCCACTTTTCAGACCATTTGATCAACCTGTCAAGATCATCTTGTAAATGCTGTCTATCCCCATCACTTTTAATCCTTCTAAACACTTTTGTATCATCTGCAAATTTCAACACCTTGCTAGCTATATCATCGTCCAAATCGTTTATATATATTAAGAATAATATAGGTCCCAGTACTGATCCCTGTAGAACCCCACTCAACACTGATTTTCAGTTTGAAGCCTCCCCATCAACAACTACCCGTTGTCTTCTGTCAATCAGCCATTTTTCTATCCAGTTAATTATACCATTTCCTATGCCATGGGCTTTTAGTTTAAGCAGTAATCTCTGATGTGGCACTTTGTCGAAAGCTTTTTGAAAATCTAAGTAGATGATATCTACTGGTGATCCATCATCTACCCACTTAGTGATATCTTCCAAAAAACAACATATTTGTTAAGCATGACCTCGCTTTTAGAAACCCATGTTGAGATGGGTTTATCAAGTTATGTTTAACAAGAAAATCCACCATGTGATCTTTAATAAGTCTTTCTAATAATTTACAAATCACCGATGTTAAACTAACTGGTCTATAATTATTTGACTTGTTTCTCGAACCTTTTTTGAATAACGGTATAATGTTTGCTTCTTTCCATTCTAAAGGAACCACTCCCTCTTCTAATGACAAGTTGAAAACTGTTGCAAGGGGTATGCTAATTTGTTCTACAATTTCCAATAGTAGTTTGGGTGTAATACCATCCACTCCAGGTGATTTATTATCCTTCATAGCCCTAATTTTCTTAGCTACCATTTCTGGGGTTACAATTAACTATCTTAAATAGTCTGATTCTGCCCCCTTGAACTTAGCCTCTGGTACTGGCAGTGAACTAGTGTCTTCTCTGGTAAACACTGAACTAAAATACTCATTTTGGTCTTCTGCCATTAAGAATCCTTCTGATATTATATTTCCAGCACTATCTTCTAGAGGACCGACCTTATCCTAAACTTTCTGTTTGCTTCGAACATACGCATAAAAACTCTTGCTGTCATGTTTTATATTACTAGCTAATTTATGTTCATAACTTCTCTTTGAATTTCTAATTT
>CM034542.1:6080475-6218151 GCA_020002185.1 Paraescarpia echinospica
TCTACTGCTCTGGGTAGATCAAGTTGCGATTGTGAAATGAGTTTGTTGCGGATTTTGTCACTTCTTATACCGAGGATTATCCTATCAACAATCAGCTTGTCTCGCATACAATTACAAAACCCACAGGTTTTTGCTAGATTTTTCAACACTGAGCAGAATTGTTCAAACGACTCGTTTTCCTGATTTCGGGTGTTAAACTTATACCTTTCAAAGAATTCTTTTACTTCGCCCAAGATATGTTCGTCAAATGTTCTGATGATGTCAGCAGGCTTGACCCGTTCTTCTTCCGTCAAATCCATACCATTGAAGACGCGTAGTGCGTCTTTCCCAATACAGTGTAGAAGAAGTGCCGTCACATATCTGTCTGGCTTAGTGTCGAGTCCAGACACGATTAGATAGTTTTTCCACATTTGTTTCCACAACTTCCAGTTATCGACCTGATTGGTTTCCAGTTCCAATGCAGGTGGAGGCGAACCACTGGGCAAGTTCACATAGATGTGATTCTGAGACCGAGGGTCTTCGACATTTGGAGCAGCCACAGCAGGTGCCCCGACAGCGGCCACGCCGGCCGTTACAGTTGAATCATCGTCAGCCATAGTTCACTCTTTAACACAACTGTCACTTTTGATAGGACTGCCTTGCCATATTCAGTTACCTTCGATATCTCACCGACGCCACCATGTTACAACATCTGTTCAGGCCTCACTGTATAGGCGCTAGCATATTCAGGCTGAACACAGACGATAGTTCTAGTAAACCAACTTTATTAAACGTGGCTGCTGCGACAAGGGAGCGGCCTCTTATTCTACTTTCTGGGGAGACGTCATTAAGTGATATTGTTACAACCATATTAAAGATCCATCCGCCATTACCCTCCGAAAGATTGCACTTGAAAATACCGTTTTGGTGTGATGTGTGAATTTTTTCGAGCACTTTGACATGGGACATATTGGTCCCGTATATACTACTGCATTAGGCACGATAAAACATGAAATGGGAATGAGTTTTCACACGCGTAACTTACGTGGCATTTTCTTGTAACTTCCGTTACGGAGACAAATGGGTAACAAACATTCCCCTTTGTAGTTAATCTAGTTATGTGTGTAGCTTGATATCAGTTTAGCTTTCGTAAAGATTTGTAACATGCAGGACATCTATTTGGGGTAAGACCACATTAAGTATCCATCCGTGAATACTGAATGTAGGCCTACTACTGTATTAGGCACGATAAAACATCAACTGGGAATGAGTTTTCACACGCGTAACTTACGTGGCATATTCTTGTAACTTACGTGACGGAAACCAAAGGGTAACAAACATTCTCCTTTGTAGTTAATCTAGTTATAATAATAATAATAATAAAGTCTTATATAGCGCTGTATCCAGTCCTTAGTTCTGTTCAAAGCGCTTTATAAAAAAGTTCACAATATATGTCACTCATTTAGGTAGTGAAAGCGATTTTTAAAAGGTGTGTCTTCAGCGCCGTCTTAAACGACGCAATAGTGTTACACTTTCTGACTGACTGGCAGATTGTTCCAAAGTACTGGGGCCGCTTTGGAGAACGCACGGTCTCCGAAAGACTTGAGGCGTGTCGTTGGTACTGTCAGCAGACCAGCATAATTTGATCGGAGGAAGCGTGTGGGCTGATATTCAACAAGAAGCTCTGAAATATATTGCCGTGCAAGTCCGTGGAGTGCCTTAAAGGTGATCAGGAGAACGTTAAACGTAATTCTTTCTTGGATGGGAAGACAATGGAGAGATTTCAGGACTGGTGTTACGTGCTCGTGTTTCGTTGTTCGTGTGATAAGACGAGCAGTCGTGTTCTGAAAGCATTGCAGTCTACGTAGCTGACACTTGTTAATTCCGAACAGCAGCGAATTACAACCATCTAGTCTAGACGTTATAAATGAATGGATGATTTGTTAGGCAGCTCCTGGCGTAGGAAATTTGATGATTTTACCCACATCTCGGATTTGCAGACCAGAAGATCGACAGATGGCACTGACTTGTTGATCCATTGTAAGTCCAGCATCGAACATGACCCCAAGATTTCTAACACATGTACTGGGGGTCACTTGGGCATCTCCAACGTTGATCTTTGTTGTTTTGAGGTATCTTTCTGCGCAGCGCCTCTGATCCCGTGAACAGAACTTCAGTTTTGTTTTCATTTAATTGAAGTTTGTTTGCTGTCATCCAGCCGTTGATGTCAACAATGCATGTTTCTAGCTGAGATATGGCAACATATGTGTCGGAGATCTTGAATGTTATGTAAAGCTGCGTATCGTCAGCGTACATATGAAAATCCAAGCCATGTTGTCGGTTTTTGCAACCCAGTTCACCAGCCGTGTATATAGTGAACAGTGGCGGTCCCAAGACTGACCCTTGGGGGACACCGCATGTCAGCACCGACACGTTTGAGATGGCTTCTCCAATCTTAATAGCTTGTTTTCTGTTTTCGAGATACGAGGTGAACCAGTTTAGTGCTGTGCCCGAAAGGCCAATCTTCTTAGACAGACGTGACACAAGCACCTGGTGGTCAATCGTGTCAAAGGCAGCAGACAAGTCAAGGAGAACTAGACACGGTACACACCGATTATCCGCAGATAAGAGTAAATCGTTCTTGATCTCAGCAGTGCAGTCTCTATACTGTGGCCCTTTCTGTATGCTGACTGATTCACTTCAAATGGGTTGTGTTGTGCCATGTGACGCGACAAACATGACGACACCATCTTCTCAATTATTTTGGACAGGAAACTGAGATTACATATCGGTCGGTAGCTTGTAAGACATTCGGTATCCATGGATGGCTTTTTAAGAAGCGGAGACATAAGTGCAGCTTTCAAGTTACCTGACACATTTCCTGTGGCCAGCGAGATGTTCACAATCCTGGTAATGACAGGAACAAGTGCGTCAAGGCAATTCGTCAGCATCCGTGTCGGTAGAGGATCGAGAGCGCAGGATCGAGGAGCAGATGATGTAATGATGTTTCTGACCTCATCCTCAGAGGCTGGCGACAGCCTGTCCAACTGATGACTTCCATCATGTTCATAAGTGGTGATCTGGGCATCACGTTGTGCTCCCGCTCGGCGATCTAGTGCACAGCGAATGCTTGCAGTTTTCTCTTGGAAGTAATTTTGGAAAACTTCAGCCACAGCTTCTGGAGAGGAACGTATTGGCAGTAGCGGGTCCACCCGAGTGTGTATCAATGTTTGCACAATGCTGTAAAGTTGCTTTTGGTTTGATCCAGCCTCAACAACCTTGTTGGAATAGTATCGATGTTTGGCTTAACGAAGACAGTTATTTGCGACTGTACACTGGTGTCTGAACATCTGGCGATGAATTTCAAGTCCAGATTTCAGGCATGGAAGTTCATATTTCCAACGTGTCTGTATCTCCTTGCGTAACTTTTTGTTGTACCATTTCACATCGGGTCGCACCGTAATCGTCTTCTGCCTTACGGGAGCATGTTTATTCAACAAGCCGCGCAAGATAGAGTCATACTGGCGAACGAGTCCATCCAAGTCATCAGCTGGAGTAGTGTACAGCTCTGACTGAGAAATGTCTGCCAGCATGTCACACGCACTTACATTGCGGTATAATATGTAGCTGACCCGTTTCTTAGGATCACAAGGTTTACAATCTTGTAACTTGAATGTCACTGCAGAGTGGTCGGATATACCCGGATTCTCAACCACAATAAAATTATCACCAATGATGTCTGCTTCGGATCACGTGATTATTAGGTCTAGAGAGTGACCATGTGAATGTGTCTTTTCCATCACATGCTGATGCAGACCATGATATTCTAGGATGTTGTGAAAGCGTACAGTCTTTGATTCATCCAACACATCAACGTGTATGTTGAAATCTCCAACAATCACCAAGTTGTCATGGCCCATGCAGAAACACTGCAGGACATCTGAGAATTCGTCCATGAATATCGATGCGCTCAGACCATTACGGGAAGAAGGTGGAGGACTATACATAACACACACCCGGAAACAGTATGATCTATACATCAGCTGAAAACACATCACTTCAAATGATCTGTATGTCTTTGTGGCAAGTTGCCACATTTCGAAATATGCACGGTAGATGACACCAACCCCTCCTCCAGTTCTGTCACTACGCGGTTTATGGTCAAATTTGTAGCCGTTTGGTGACAACGAATTTATCTCTGTCCGACTAGCATCACCCGGGCTCAGCCAGGTTTCTGTCAGTGCTAGAATATCAAGTTCGTTGTCATAAAGCAACTTGACAAGTTGATCCACTTTAGATTTCACGGACCGGGTATTTAGTAGACATGCAGTTATTGTTGGTCTCGGAGATGTGTGATTGTTCACTGCAATAAGATTTTGTAGGCAGGCTTTGCGTCTCACAGTAAACAGGGGCGGGGGCGAGGATCAGTCAGTACAGCAATAAGTCTTTTCTTGGACTTGCCAGCCCTACAGCTCCTACGAGTCCGACGACGATGATTCAAGCGTTCACGCGGTGCAATACAATTGTCCAGTGCTGGGTAAAGTAATGACACAGAGGCACATCTAATCAGTAGTAATTCAGTCCTATTGTATGTGATCATGATATAGGAATGGTTGTTCACAATGTTCTTGTTGTCAACGTCACGCCTGGTCGACCAGCAATGTTGCAACACAGGTGCAGTTCAACTAGACAGATGTTCACAATGTAAAAGTTACTAAAATACAAAAACATATAAAACGTTTGCTAAAACTGTATAGTCCAGCATCATCATTATACTTTCATAAAACCAACTGTATAAACTTCGCCGCTGTGTCCTGGATAAAAACTTGACAAAAATGGAACTATTCCAATGTTTGTTATGGTGCAGCTACATACAGGCACATCCCACAATCCTCTCTAGTTATGTGTGTAGCGTGATATCAGTCTAGCTTTCGTGAAGATTTGTAACATGCAGGACATCTATTGGGGGTAAGACCACATTAAGTATCCATCCGCCGCTACCCTCCGAAAGAGTGCACTTGAAAATACCGTTTTGGGATGATGTGTGAATTTTGTTCGAGCACTTTGACTAAAACATGTTGGTCCTGTGAATAGTGAATGTACTACTGCACTAGGCACGATAAAACACCAAATCAGATTGAATTTCCACAGGCGTAACTTACGTGGCATTTTCTTGTAACTTCCGTGACGGAGACAAAAGGGTAACAAACATTCCCGTTTGTGGTTAATCTAGTTATGTGTGTAACTTGATATCAGTCTAGCGTTCGTGAAGATTTGTAATATGCATGACATCTATTTGGGGTAAGACCACATTAAGGATCCATCCACCATTATCATCCGAAAGAGTGCACTTCACAATATCATTTTGGTGTGATGTGTGAATTGTTTTGAGCACTTTGACATTGGACATGTTGTTCCCGTGAATACTGAATGTACCACTGCGTTAGACAAGATAAAACATCGAATAGGAATTAATTTCCAAACGCGTAACCTACCTGGCATTTTCTTGTAACTTACGTGACGGAGACAAAAGGGTAACAAACAATCCCGTTTGTGGTTAATCTAGTTATGCGTGTAGCTTTATATCAGTCTAGCTTTCGTGAAGATTTGAATTCTTCTCGAGTAGTTTGACATAGAACATGTTGTTCCCGTGAATACTGAATGTACTACTGCGTTAGACAAGATAAAATATCAAATGGGATTGAATTTTCACACGTGTAAGCTACCAGGCTTTTTGAATTAACTTACGTGACGGGGACAAAAGGGTAACAAACATTCCCGTTTGTGGTTAATCTAGTTATGTGTGTAGCTTGATATCAGTCTAGCTTTCGTGAAGATTTGAATTCTTCTCGAGTAGTTTGACGTAGAACATGTCGTTCCCGTGAATACTGAATGTACTACTGCGTTAGACAAGATAAAATATCAAATGGGATTGAATTTTCACACGCGTAAGCTACCTGGCATTTTCTTGTAACTTAGTGATGGAGACAAAAGGGTAACAAACATTCCCGTATGTGGTTAATCTAGTTATGTGTGTAGCTTGATATCCGTCCAGCTTTCGTGAAGATGTGTAACATGCAGGACATCTATTTGGGGTAAGACCACATTAAGGATCCATCCGTCATTAACCTCCGAAAGAGTGAACTTGACAATACCATTTTGGTGTGATGTGTGATTTTTTTTCGAGCACTTTGACATGAGACATGCTGTTCCCGTGAATACTGAATGTACTACTGCGTTAGACAAAATAACACATCGAATGGGAATTAATTTTAAGCTTTCTTGAACGAGCTTTCTCCATCTACTACGGTCTTTCGCAATTTCTTTGGCCTCATTCCAGGTGATTTCCATTACTGCCCTTTAAACGTCTTGTGCCAGGTCTTAGTCGGCCTTCCTCTCCTTCTGTTTCCACCTTCAGGCACCCATTCCATTGCTACATGTGCAGTTCTCTCTCTTGGTAGGCGTAGGATATGTCCCGCTAGTCTTCGTCGTCGAGACTTAACTATGTAATGGAGGCTGTCCAGACCTGCCCTCCTCATCACTTCTTCATTGGTGATGTGCTCTCTTCACGATATGCCCAATATGAACGGGAGACATCGTCGGTGAAATATGTCTATTTTTTATATCCTCGCTGTATTCTTCCACGTTTCACAGGCACATATCGCTGTTGGTGTTACGATTGACATGTAAAGACGTAGTTTTATATCCTTCCTGATGGTGTTACTGGACCATATTGAACGTAGTCTTTGGAACACTGCTGATTCCTTGCCTATCCTCGCTCGTACATCTTCTTCCGCGTCGCCTTTCCTAGAGATGTAGCTTCCGAGGTAAGGGAAGTTCTCGACGCATTGCAACTCTTCCTGACCAATCACAATGTGGGGGTCAGATCCATTACCAACTGACAATGTTTTTGTCTTCCCATAGCTGATTCGTAATCCGACCATCTCGCCATTTTCGTTTAAATTATTGGTCATCTCTTGCAGGATCTCCGGCGTGTGGCTGAGCAGTGCAATATCATCAGCAAAGTCAAGGTCTGTCAACCTATTATTTATCCATTTAACACCAAAGTTCGGATCTTTCATCGTTTTCCTCATGATGAAGTCGATAACAACAACAAAGTGGAAAGGGAGAGGATGCAACCTTGAAGTACACACAATGAAATTGACTAAAAGAGGTATCTGGAACTCTCTGCTTTGTTCGATGATGTTTCGCAATGTGAAGTTCTGCTCACAGCATGACCTTCCTCTTCGAAAACCAGCTTGTTCCTCCCGGAGGTGTTGGTCAACTGCTGTCTTCAGCCGGTTTAGGATCACACTGCAGAACACGTTTCAAGGTACTGACATTAATGTTATTCCTCAGCCAGTTATTGAAATCGCTCAGGCACCCCTTCTTTGGTAACGTCACAATCACTCCTCATCTCCAATCATCAGGAACTTCCTCCTCAGACCAGATCAGATTGAACAAGTAGGTTAACTCGTCTACAACCCCGTCCTTGCCATGTTTCAATAGTTCGGCCGATACTTCATCAAGGCCCGCTGCCTTGTTGTTCTTGAGGCTATCGATGGCTTTGGGGACTTCTGCCCTGATGATGTCATTGGTGTTGACATCAAGCTCTTTTGTGTTTGGTTCCTGTTCGAAGTTGAAGAGAGTGGTTGGTGTTGGTTGATTTAGTACTTCTGATCCAAGTCAAAATCATCAAATCAAATCAAATCAAATCAATTTATTTTGCAACAACAACAACATAGCAGTATACATACACAAAACAACCGTTTAAAAATAAAGTTGTGTTGCATGGTGGTCACATGGCATGTAATATGCCGTCTTCCTGTGACCCCATAAACATATATTTCGAATTATATTTACGCATACGTATACGATGATTATCACGAGTGTATGATATCTTTTGTATGACAACGGACTGACAACGGACTGGGGATGCGATGGAGAGAGAAACGAATTATTGTAGGAAATTACTGTTAGAAAAACAATTATAAGAAATTTGTGCGGATCCAAACATTAATATATAAAGTAAACAAATATTTCATTGCACTCCGCACATCTGGGATTTAGGCAGTGCACGTGGCTAAGATAGTTGTCTAGATATTGATTGGATAATAAAAATTTCATTTGTTGTCTGGATTTGACGTTTTGTAACTTATAATCGAGATTATTCCATAGTTTTATAAAAAGGTGTTTAGGTAATTTAGATGAAAAATGTGTTCTGGGCTTCTCTCTATATAAGAGGTTACGTTGTCTAGTAATTCTGTTGTTTGTGGCTAGATTCTTTTTTGGTATATAGTGTTTGAAGGATTTAGGCAGTGTATTATGGTGATAATCATACATAAATAGTGAGACATGCAACCTGTGAATATCAGTGATTTTCAGTATTTTTTCAGATTTAAAGATAGGATCGGTGTGGCTTCTATATCTTTTTTTTTAAAATTATTTGTATAGCGCGTTTTTGTAATATTTCTATCTTTCTTATGGTATTTCCATTGCCCCATGCTTGTACACCGTAAGTTAAGTGACTTTGAATCAAGGTATAATATAGAGTTTTTAAAGCACTGCGTGGCAAAAAATGTTTCATTCTATTAATTGCAAAAATTGCTCTAGATAATTTAGAACTGATTATGTTGATATTTTTTTCCATGTTAAATGTTTATCAATATGTATTCCTAAGAACTTCACCGATTCTTCTTTGTCATCCTTTCCAACATGATTAATAATTTCACTGTTTATCTTAATACAGTTATTTACCTGGTATTTGCTATTCGGTGGACTAAATATGCAAAAGTTTGTCTTTTTTATATTTAATGACAATTTATTGGCACAAAGCCAATCGTAAAAATGTATTAATTCTTGGTTTACGCTGTCAATTAAAGTATCAATATGAGGACCTGATTGGTATACAGTTGTGTCATCTGCAAAAGATAATAGATTCAGAGACGTAAAGTTAGTTATATCATTGATATAAATTAAAAATAAGATTGGTCCAAGTATGGATCCTTGGGGCACTCCACTTATTATGTTTTTTGGAGATGATTGACATTTGTGTATCTCAGTATATTGTTTTCGATTTGATAAATAACTTGTAATCCATTTATTGCTTATTCCCCGAATTCCATAGAAGTTTAGTTTGTACAGTAAAATATCATGGTTTATTGTATCGAATGCCTTTGAAAGGTCCAGAAACACAGCCAATGTAAGGTCTTTTGTTATTTTATCGTTTGCCTCTGCAATATCTTTCAGCAGGTGTAGTATTGGTTGAATAGTAGAATGCTTTGCACGAAACCCATATTTATGTTTATACAAAATGTTATATTTTTCTAAGAATATTATTAATCTATTGCATACGATTTTTTTCCATTATTTTAGAAATCGTGGGTAGAATACTTATAGGTCTATAATGGTTTAACAGTTTATTGTTACCTGATTTGAAGACGGGAATGACTTTTGCAGTTTTTAAGTTTTCAGGAACAATTCCCGTGGCAAAGGATTGGTTTAGTATATGCTCAAGCGGAGTGGCTACTTCATGTATGGTCGCTTGTAGTAGTTTAGTGGATAGATCGTCGAAACCTTCAGTGCTTTTTGTTTTAAGTTTTCGTACAATTATTTCTATTTCTGTTGTCTGCGTTTGTTGCATGAAAAAATTTACGGGAAAGTTTCCTCTTAGGTGTGTTTCAAATTGCTTAACTGGAAGAGCTATTGAGTTGCTCATCGATTTACCTATTCCAACGAAAACATTATTAAATTCTTGTGTAATTTGTTTTAAATTTGAATTCTCTTGTCCGTTTATGATGAAGGTTTCAGGTAGTTTGGCGAATTCTTTTTGTTTATGTATTGCTTGTCGTAATACATCCCATGTTTCTTTTATATTGTGCTTACGTTCTTCTAGCATTTCTGTATAATAAGCACTTTTTGCTGCTCGTTTAATCTTATTAAAGACTCTACAATATTCTCTATATTTATTGATGATTTCTGGATTATGTCTGTTTAATTTCTTTCGAAGTAACTTTGCTTTATTTAGAGATGAAGTCAATATGCCTGACGTAATCCATGGTTCTCGTTTAATGTATTTTTTTTTAACTTTCACATATTTAATTGGACAAGATATTTCGAAAAGTGATTTGTATATTATCATAAAATTAGCATAAGCTTCATTCGCATCAGCAGTGGATAGTACAGTTGAGTAATCAGCCATATCTAATAGATTTCTAAATGATGCAATGTTTTGTGGGGTCAACTGTCGTACCTGCCCATATACTGATTTTTGTGGACTAGGTGTGCCATAAATTATATGAAATATTCCAAAATGATCGGCTAAATCAGTAATAATAATCCCTGATTCATAACTAGGATAAGTATGGTTTGAGTATAAGTGGTCTATAAGTGTTGCCGAATATGATGTTATTCGTGTTGGTTTAGTTATATGCGGAATAAATCCTTGGGATATTACATTATCTATGAAGTCATTGGTTTTTTGATGGGTGACAAAGTTTAGCAAATTAATGTTATAGTCGCCCATTAAATAAGCAGTTTTATTTTCATTTGATATTTTATCCTGTATTTCTATTATTTTACTTATAAACATATCGATATCTGCACGAGGAGCAGAGTTAGGACGATAAATTACACCTACTATAAAAGGTTTATTATGATTACCTTGAACTTCAAAAAATATAGATTCAAAAACATGGGGAATAAATATAGAGAGATCTTCACGTTTACAGTAGATGAAGCTTTCGTTGATATATATTCCAACTCCACCATGCCCATCATCATTTTGTAATCTTGTATTAAAAAATAAACTATGGTATCCACTTATTTTGTATTGCTGGGAATCACGAATTCTAAATATTTCTGTTAAGCCGATTAAATCAAGTTTGAGACCATTTGAAGATAAGTTAAAAAGTGCTTCTTGCACAGAATCCCAGTGTGCCTCCAAACTGCGACAATTCATACATAACATCGATAGAGATACATTGTCACAGTGGAAAGCTTTTGAGAATTAAGTTGGGGTAAAATATTTACAATCATTGGTATTTAAAGAAAAAGGGGAATCATGATACATTTCATCTCCGTAATGATTAATTTCATTATATAATTTTCTAAAGTCAAAGTTTGCATTTGTTTGGATCCGGTCAATACTAATATTATCACCCATTTACAAATCTAGTTAAGTATATCATATTAAACCAATCTCCCCAGTCCGTCGATTTTACGCTACTACCAGAAGAAACATAGAAAATCAAATGAAAAAACCTGTAATGCAAACGAATAATCAGCTTAGTACATCCTGTGTAGCACGTCATCGTAACATTCACCGTAATTGTATGAGTAATAGTAAAACAAAATAAAACATATATATGTAATAAAATCGGGAGCATTAGGGAACAAAGATAATAAGGATATGGCTTGTTCCTCGTTCGTTAGAAACCCTCTGCCATCTTTGTATTTTATTGGTATGTTGGAATTGCTTTTCGCGGTAGTTAGCTCTCTCACAATCCTATACAGCGTTTTCGAGTCATTCCGTTCTGCTGCTGTTTGTGCTTCTTTACCTTTCTCTTCTAACCATTTCCTCTTATGAGTCCTACAACTTCTTTGTCCAGTTTCCTGTATTCTTCATCTGATGACCTCCATTTTTGGATGTTTCTTGCTGCTTGATCTCTTCTGATCTTCATATCCTTCCTTTTATCAATCAGTTTCCACGAGTCTCCAGTAATCCACTGTTCTCTGTTGGACCCTCTTCTCCTTCCTAACACTATATTCGCACTCTCCTTTACGAAGGAATAGCTGCCTTTGCTCTTCTAAGTCGAGTGTTGTAGCGCTTGGAATCTGTTCTTATTTTCCTCGTAGAATTGTTTTGATGTGTCTGTGTTCTTTAAGTTATCTGTCGCATATGGCCTGACCGTCTTCACCGTCTTGACTCTCTTTAACTTCAAGCGGATCTTACCAATCACAAGGTTGTGGTCAGAGCCAACATCTGCCCCTCTGTAGGTTCGGACGTCCTGTAGAGATGTACGCCATCTACTACTAATGCAGATGTAATCAATCTCATTCCATGTATTGCCATCTGGTGAGATCCAGGTTTTCTTGTGAATGCGTTTATGTTTGAAGAAGGTGTTGCCAATGCTGATACCACTGGCGGTGCTCATTGAGAGCAATCGTTCACCGTTATCATTCGTATTTCCAGCTGAACCATGAGGTCCAACCGTAGTATACATTTCTCTTCTGTCTCCATCCAGCTTCGTGTTAAAGTCCCCTACCACTTTTATATCAAAGCTTGGATCTCGTCAAGCACGTTCTGGAATTGGTCGTAAAATGTGTCCTTTTCGTCGTCTGTGGCGACTTCGGTTGAGGCAAATACTTGCACTACGGTGACTTTGACATGGCTGGTGTTGAACATCGCTGTGATGATGCGTTCACTAACTGGCTTCAACCCTATCAGTGCTTTTGTAGTATCCTTATTCAGGATGATGCCAACTCCATGGACATGGTGATCTTTATTTCCGGAGTAGAGTAGAGTTTTATCTCCGCTGTTGAAGCGTCCCTGCCCTGTACCTCTCATCTCGCTTAGGCCTAGAATATCTAGATGGTAAGCCTTCATTTCCTTCAGCACTTGCTCCATACGCCCGCTCTGAAAGAGCGTTCGAACGTTCCGTGTGCCTACTCTGGTGTTTGTTTTGGCGTTAAAGATATGGCTCATCGGGGGTCGAGCTTCCTGTCGGCTTTCACTCAACCCTGTCAAAGATACATCTATAGGTGTAGATACATCTGTAGATGCAGATGCATCCACATTTATGGATGTGCCTTCTCTTCTTCCCCTAGAAAGTGTACCGGAATGGCTTCTTCTCGTCGTTTCTGCAGTAGGATTTGTTTTTACGGGGTAGGATTACTGGCCTTCCACCCAACCCTCCTCTCCAAATGGGAATTCATTTCCACACGCGTAACCTACCCGGCATTTTCTTGTAACTTACGTGAAGGAGACAAAAGGGTAACAAACATTCCCGTCTGTAGTTAATCTAGTTATGGGTGTAGCTTAATATCAGTCTAGCTTTCGTGAAGATATGTAGCATGCAGGACATATAATTGGGTAAGACCACCTCTCTTTCAAGGCTATATTTGACAAGATTTAACAAGATTTAGCAAGATTGCCACCCAGAGAATTAACTATAGGTGGCAGGTGGACAAGAAAGCCCTTTGGCTTATCGAGAGTCCGACCTTTTATCTATGTGTATCCCACCCGTCTGAGGTATGTGTCGATTTTATTTTTAAACATGTTCACGCTACTAGCACCCACACAATCAGCAGATAATTTGTTCCATTCATTTATAGTCCTTTGTGAAAATGAAAACTTTCTTATATCTAATCTATTCTGCTCCTTTGCTAATGTAACTTCATGTCCACTAGTCCTCCTATCTTTCTTAACTGAAAAAAAATATTTCTATCAATATTTTCATAACCATTCAATATTTTAAACACTTCTATCTGATCTCCTCTCAATCTCCTGGTCTCCAGTGTTGTTAATCCGCATTTTTTAGGCGTATTTCATAACTAAGATCCCTCAGTTTTGGTATCATTTTAATTGCTCTCCTCTGCACTCTTTCTATCATATCTATGTCCTTCCTGCGATATGGCCTCCACGCTTGAATACAATATTCTAAATGAGGCCTAACTATTGTTTTGTACAGCGGTATTATTAGCTCTTTTTCCTTACACGTTATGTTTCGCCTAATTAATCCAAGAATTTGATTTCCCTTTGAAGCTGCAATTCCGCACTGCTCTGAAACCTTCATATCAGCACTAATTGTTAACCCTAAGTCCTTTTCTTTTACAGTAGTACTTAGTACAGTACCAGTAGTATAGAGGATATTTTCGGCCTCAAAATCCTACTTATAAAAAACGTTTTAATGACCACTAAACGTTTTCGGGAACCTACTTCTAAAAAAAGATCAAAGGCTTTTTTTGACACTAATCGTTTTTGGGAACCTACTTATAAAAAACGTGATTGATTACCCCGAGATGCCACCTAGCGGTGAGTGCATAGACCCCTTTAGTTCGTTCCCTAACGATCAACGCCGTACCTAGAGCGTGCTGATGTAAGCAATAATGCGTTTATCGCGCGAGTATATAACCACGATAAAACCACTGTATAAACGTCGACGACGGATTAGCTCTCCTGGGAGAGTGTTCGACTGGGGATCGAAAGATTCCCGGTCCGAGTCCGTTCGTCGACCCTTTTTAGATTCGTTGTGTGAGGTGCCACCTAGCGGTGAGTACAGAGATCATTGTTCCCTATAATATAACCGGGGTAAAACCACTGCATAATCGTTGGCGACGGTATAGCTCTCTTAGGAGAGCGTTCGCCTAGGGATCGAAAGATTCCGGGTTTGAACCCTAGTCGCAACTTTTTAGTTCCTTTATCTAGCGATGGTGGTGGTGACAGTATATAAGCGATGGCGGTAACGGGTTATCGGTAGTCGGTATGATGTCGTCACCTATAAGGTTTGGTGGATCGCGGTCGTTCTTGTCGAATATGTTTATGTGTCGAATGACGGTGTGGGGAAGGGGCTTTCAGTCCGTCGAGCACGCCTATCAGTATAGGAAAGCAATGTACAACGACGACGTGGAATGCGCCGAACTTATCAAAAGAGCGCGATCACCTTATGTAGCGAAACGTCGCAGTTACGGAATTCGAAAAAAGAGAACGAGAACCAAATGGAACAACGTTAGGGTGGGATGTATGAAGGGGTTGTTGATGAGAAAGTTTGGCGGATCGTCCGAGTTGAAGGCCGAACTGTTGGCCACCGGGGACGCCGAATTGGTGGAATGGGTACCGAGTAGGGAGGGTTTCTGGGGTACCAGGATCGGGGACGTTGCGGGTTAGAACATGCTCGGTAAACTGTTGATGTAGGTATGCGATGCTTATAAAGACGCGTAAAAAAGTTACATGTATAGTAGCCGGTCCTACGGGGTGCGGTAAGACGACGTTCGTCGAGCGTCTGATACGTCACGACGCTATGATCGATCCGCCGCCGGAGAAAATCCTGTGATGCTACGGACAGTGGCAGAGCGGCTACGAGTCTATGTCTTCGAAAATAGAGTTCGTAGACGGCCTGCCGGATCCGAAACGTTTAGACGGTAAAGCGAGCACGCTTCTAGTACTCGACGACCTCATGGAGGAGACCGATAGCCGGGTGACGGTACTATTTACTAAAAAAAGTCATCATTGTAAAACGTCGGTCGTACAACTGCGACAGAACATGTTTCCGAAAGGGAAAGAAAACCGTACAATCAGCCTGAATGCCCAATACATAGTGCTATTCAAGAGCCCCCGAGATGCCGGACAAGTAGGTCACCTAGCGAAACAGATGTACCCGGGAATGGTCAACTACATGATAGAGGCTTTCAAAGACGCGACGTCGTCGGCGTACGGCTATCTATTCGTGGATCTGAAACAGGAAACGGAAGAGGACATGCGCCTGCGTACGTGTATATTTCCGGACGATCGTCTTCAGTACGTGTACGTACGGAAGGGTGGTGGCGGCGGTGGTGGTGGTGGCGGCATCATATAAGAAGAGAGGGACATCGGCGCGTACGTTTATTAGTCGTTATGACGGGGCGCGCTGTGGTAGCGAAGCGACGACCGAAGGTGGCGGCACCGACGAATCGAGTGAAGAGACACATTTTCGCCCTGCAACTGTTGGAGAGACGTAGGCGGAACATCGATCTGCGAAAAGCTGTGATCGGCCACGCGGACGCCGGTCTCATTTGTAGTCTGTGCGATTGCGCGTACAACATTCTGAAAGGGAACGTGAAGTTGTCGCCGAAACAGAAACGCGTGTTGTCAAAATACCGGAATCACCTGCGTAAACTCGCCGACAAACAAGTTGCGATTAAACAGAAGGGTGCCGTCTTGCAAAAGGGTGCGGGTGGTTTTCTGACGGCCCTGCTAGCGCCGTTAGCGAGCCCCGTTCTCCTTCCGCTGCTCAGACAGGTGATCGGCAGCGGGTGATTGATGCAGTACGCGAAGAAGATGGCGTTGGTCGACCCGCGATTGGTGGAAAGCCTCCTGCCACGTGTCGATCAGCCGCCGAGCACGCCTCGATCACGTGTGCTGAGTAGCCTGGACAGCGACATGAAGGACATTCTAGAACGTTCGGATTTATCCGAACGCGAAAAGGTAGCGTCGTACAATCAACTGCTGAGTCGGTACAACACGATAGAGGCGGCTCGAGCGGCGCAACCGGTACGCGTGTCGGTGGTCAACAGCGGCGGCGAGACGCCTGCGGTGGGGGTGGCGGCGGCAGCGGCTGAAAGGGAAGACGGGACTGCTTATCGAAAAAATGAAAGCCGATCCGTTGTGTCGATGGAACGACCGCGGCGAATTCGTGTACGACGGTAAATCGATCGCGGGGAGTAACATGGTCGATCTAGTGAACGATCTCATGTGAATGAGATCGAAGACGACAGCGCCCGTAGGATAGCAAGAGTTCGGATTACGCATGAAGGATATGAATATCCCTTTGGAATTCGTGGGCAACCCGCGCTATCGGTCGTACATGGAGCGACGACAGAAGCGCCTACTAGAAGAGGCGTCGATGACGCCGACGACGACAAGTTCATCAGCGACGCCGGAGTGGAGACGTCGGATAAGAGACTAAACGCAGACAACGATCCCCTTCGTTGGGCGTCGCGGCGTGGGACACGTTGTGATGCCGTAACGACGCACGATAACGGTCATCGTCGTCGGCTTCACCATCGCGCTTATCGCTCTCTATACGTGTATAATAATCATCGTACATTTATCATCATCGTCGTCGTCGTCGTCGTCATGGTGTCCGGGTGGAGTCGTCGTCGGCGACCAAAACGAAAGCCTCGACAGCAACGAAACGACGACGACGACGAATAGCGTCTACTTCGATCCGAAACGGGTGGGAAGTTACGGAGGCGTCGACGCGTTGCACCGGGAGTCGAAGTTCCGACATCCGGCCGTCGAGAGGTGGCTAGCGTCGCAGGACGCCTATACCCTACACAAACCGGTTAAACGACTTTTCAAACAACGTCACGTCATCGTGGGCGGTCGAACCCAGCAGTGGCAAGCCGATCTGGTCGACTTGACTAGACTGAAAACGCACAACGACGGTATAACATACCTATTGACGGTGATCGATGTGTTTTCGAAGTGGGCGTGGTGCGTTCCGTTGAAGAGTAAGTCTGGCCCGTCGCTCGTCGTGGCCTTCGAGCGCCTGCTGAGCGGTGGCGACGACGAGATACCGAACTCGCTGCAGACCGATAAGGGGACCGAGTTTTTGAACCGGCCCCTGCAAAAGTTCCTAAAGAGTCGCGGCGTTCATCATTTCGTGACGCATAACGAGGAGTCTAAAGCGAGCGTCGTGGAACGGTTTAATCGAACTTTGAATACGCGTAAGTGGCGCTATTTTACGAAACACGAGACGCTGCGCCACGTAGAGGCGTTACCGGATTTCGTGCGTTCGTACAACAACGCCTACCACCGAAGCATCGGTAGGACGTCGGCGAGTGTCGACGCGACGAATAAGGAGGCCTTATGGCAACGACTGTACGGTGGCGACGACTGCGGTCAACGGCGAAAACCGAAACTACGCGAGGGAGATCGCGTACGTATCAGCAAGACGAGGGGTCAATTCAAAAAAGGATACATGGCTAACTGGAGCGAGGAGCTCTTCACCGTCGTAGAGATGCACCCGTCCGAACCGCCCGTTTATCGCCTGAAGGACGACGCCGGGACGCCGGTAGAGGGCACCTTCCACGAACCGGAACTACAACGCGTAGTCGTTCCGAAGGACAAACTGTATCGCGTGGAGGCGGTTCTACAGCGTCGTCGGCGTCGCGGCGGCGGTGGTTCGGAGGCGCTCGTAAAATGGAGCGGATATCCGGCCTCCTTCAACAGCTGGATCGACGCCGAGTCGCTCGTGGACCTATAAAAAGACTACTACTAGTGAGGAGGCGATGAGAATGAATCGTTGGATGCGCCACACGGGGTGCTGGCGACAGCACGTGGCGGGAATATGCAAAGGATCTTCGTTTTTACCGTATAAAGGTCCCTGCTGTATCGACAGAGCGCAGTGGCGCGACGATGAGCGACGACGACGAAACTACCTCGAGTGGCGATCGTCGAACGAACGCCAGCGCCGAGCACGCGGACTCCGTCGACGAGCACGCGGACTCCATCGACGCTACCACCACAACCACCGCCGAACCCGTTCCATAACGAATCTGCGGTAACGAATGCCCTAAGGCCGAAATCGTATTCCTCTGTCAGGTCGTCGTCCTGTACTTCGTCATCGCCGTTAGTATATACAATCTGACGAAAGGTCAAGGTGACTCAAACTTGTGGACGGCGCTGTTGAGCAGCTGTCTCGGTTACCTGCTCCCGAGTCCGTCTATGAGTGTTGCTGGTCGTCGACAACACAATGGCGGTCTCGTCTGACTTTTACCTGACGCTACCGAGCAACACGTCTATGAAGCGTCACCCCAAAAATACGTTGACGCACTACGTCATGACGCTGCCGCTACGTTTCGACCTGTCGGGGGAGTGGGAATGCGGAGCGGTGTCGGTACACTATCCGCACACGTGGTACAACGTTAGAAAGAAGGACGCCTACTTCTACCTGACTTGCGCGACTGGTGATCCGGGTATTTACACGCAGGTAGACGAATACGGCATGACCACCCTGATATACCGTCAGACCTCGATTCCTCACGGTTTCTACAAGAACGTTTATACGTTGTTGCACAAGATCAACGAGGCGATAGAGAGATTGTGCACCAATAAGGTCAAGGTCATGCTAGAGTACAGCAACGTCTCTAACCGATTTACGCTACGTATGTCGCCGGTTGTCGAATTTATCATACCTCATACGAGCCGTCTGAAGGACGTGCTAGGTTTCCATAGCAACACGATCCTGAGTGGCCCCATGTTTGGCCCCACGCCGGCAGTCGTCATCGACACCATGCCCGTCGCGTACACGTACGAGTACGAAGGTCGCGATACGGTGGATATATCGGCGGGCATCGAGACCCTGTACGTGTACACGGATCTCGTGGAACCGCGTGTCGTCGGTGAAGTGTACGCGCCATTCCTTCGAAACATCGCCGTCCGCGGTACGAACGGTGACATTATTTCGGAAACGTTCGACCGCGTGCAATACGTGAAGCTGCTGCGGAATCAATTCGATAAGATCGAAGTCGATATAAGAGACGATCATGGCCAACCGATACCATTCGAGCAGGGGAAGGTGGTGACGACGCTTCACTTCAGACGCTGTAAATCGAAATTGTTTTAACATGCCGCCGTCGTCGAAGAACCCGTACGTGGACTACTACGTTCGTCAGGTCGGCGGTCAGCTGCCGGTCTTCGTCGGTGCTCGGGGGCAACGAGGTCACGGTCTGGGCAATCTCTTCGGGAGCCTGTTTCGAAGCGCCATGCCGCTTATCAAGGGAGGCGCGTTGGCGTTGGGAAAACGTGCGCTCAACACCGGCATGCACGTGGCGCGCGACGCCGTCGCCGGCGGCAATCTGAAACAGTCGATAAAACGGCGCGCGAAGGAGGCCGGCGCCGATCTTCTCGACGGCCTATTGAATTCGCAGGCACCGAAGAAGAAGAGGAAGAAAAAACGCAGCAGCAGCAGCGCCGCCGCGGCGGCGGGGGCGCCGTCGGCATAAAGAGACCGCGCCTAGCGGCGACGGCCGTCAGTAGGCGGAAGAGACGGCGTGGAACGGATCACGACATATTCGACGAGTAACGATGGCGTTCGTGAACGGCGCAACGTGCAAGGGCGTGAAGGCCGAACTGGACCTGTTCAGCGGGTCGGTGACGCAGACGAGCGTCGAGTGCAGTCAGTGGACCGTCTACCAGCCGCTGACGACTCTCGACGCCGGCGGTCCTATCGAGTTCCTCATCCCGGGTTCGGGCGAAAACTATACGGACCTGGCGAGCCTTCAAGTGTACGTGCGCTTCAAAGTGATTCAGGGGTACGGTACCGATCTTGCGGGCGGCGCCAACGTGGCGCCGGTCAACAATTTCTTGCATTCGATGTTCAGTCAAATCGACGTGTCGCTGAACGGCGTCCTCGTGACGCCGTCGACCAATACGTACGCGTACCGGGCCTACCTCGAGACGCTGTTGAGTTACTGTAGCGACGCGAAACGTTCGCATCTCACGGGCTCGTTGTGGTACAAAGACACCGCCGGACAGATGAACACGCTCGGGAACAACAACGTCGGGTTCGAGGCACGGCGCGCGATGACGGCCGATAGCAACGAGGTGGAGATGATGGGACGCATGCACGTCGACGCGTTTATGCTAAACAGACACATACCGAACGGCGTCGACACGAAAGTACGCATGGTGCGCTCGAAAGACACCTTCGCGCTCATGGGCGCACAAGCCGTACCGGGGTGGCACATCGTGCTGCAGGCGATTCGGCTGCACGTGCGAAAAGTGAAGTTTAGTCCGAACGTCCAGATGGGACATATCAAAGCGTGGACGTTGGGAACGGCTAAGTTTCCGATACGCCGCGTCGACTGCAATTCGTTCTCGATAACGGCGGGTACGCTATCGCACACCCACGAGAACTTGTACATGGGTCCGATTCCGAAACGCATATTCCTGATGATGATCGATAACGTCGCCTACAACGGAGACTACACTAGAAATCCGTTCGACGCGCGTCACAACGACATAAACTTCCTCACGCTCGTCGTCGACGGACGTCAGGTGCCGAGCAAGCCGCTGCAGCCGGACTTCCCGCACAACCGGTACGTGCGGAGCTACATGAATCCCTTCGAGGCGCACGGACTTCGGCGCCGGCTACACCATCTTCGGGTTCGACCGGACCCCCGACTGTTGCGACGGGGACCATTTCAACGTCGTGCGTCAGGGGACCGTGGGCGCCGAAATGCACTTCGGGACGCCGCTACCCCTTCCGTTGAACGTCGTCGTGTACGCGGAATTCGAGACGGTGATGGAGTTCGACAGGAACCGGAACGTCGTGTACGACTGGTAGTAACTATGGATACGTTTCAACTGATGCGTCGCCTGGAACACGATACGTACGCTAATCGTATCGTCGTCGGCGTCGTGCCTAAAGATGCGCTACTTATCGTCGCCACCGCCACCGTCTACCCGACGGCCTTCGTGTGCAACACCGACGACGGCGGCGAGCCGGGACAGCACTGGGTCGCCGTCTACGTGGACGCCGACCGGCGAGGCGAGTACTTCGATTCGTACGGTCTGCCGCCGCTGCACGCCGACTTCCACTCGTTCCTGCACCGCAACTGCGGCGACGCGTGGATGTACAACGACATGCGGCTGCAGAGCGCCATCTCTAACGTGTGCGGACAATATTGCGTCGCCTACCTTCTCCTCCGATGTCGCGGTATGCCGTTGAATACGTTCCAGAGCCTATTCGGCACCGATCGGGTGGCCGATGACTGTCTCGTATTCGATTTGTTAAAACCGCATTAATTTCGCTTTTACGTGTATAGTAGTAGAAATAAAAAACAAACGATGATGATGATGATTGTATTGTTTTTGTTTATTATTACCCTACCTACAAACATACATACATACAGAAACTACCCCTAGGGGTGTGGTGGGGTATTCCTTAGGTTAGACGAGTTAGACGAGTTATACGAGTAAGACGAGTATCGGCGCCGTGGTGACGCCGTCGTCGAGCACGCGGCGTTTAGCGTAGAAGTAGCTCAACGCTGCGCGCTCATGAACGTACGTCAACACGGACGAGTCTTTCACCTGGAAACCACGGTTCCAGCCGACGACGTTGCGACGGTCGTTCAGTACGGCGAGGAAGGTGTGCTCGTCGATGTCGTTCTGACGTTTGCTCAGTCCCTTCGTGCTGTACTTCGGACCGTTGTCGCCGCCGAAGCAGTAGTAGGTCTTGCTGCACAGCGCCACGATTCCGTCGCCGCGCCACTATTCTTTGTAGAGACCCGGCGTTCGACGATCGAACAGGCGTTGGCGCGCGCAGCAGTCCTCCGCAGTCCACGCTAGTCCAGCGACGCGCCGTCGTACGTAGGCGTCCACGTGCGCGTCGCAGCATTCGGCCGGACACCAGAGCGATCGATTCCGGAAGTAGTGTTCGCGAAGTTCTTCCGGTACGAGCGCGTCGACGTCACGTCCGGCGAGGGCGATGTACGCCGAGTCCGTGTCCATAGCGCAGTACTGGAAGAGCGTACGGGGAATGTAGGCGTCGACGAAATCGAAATAAAATTCTAGCATTCTCAATTTTGCGTACTGCAAGACGAAATAGCCGATATGTATCGGCAGGCCGTAGACGACTTTGCGCTTATTCAGCGCCACCTCGTACAGAGCGTCGTTGACGACGACGTCGAGTTGACGGAAGCAACGGTTGTTGACGAGCATCGACGCGCCGACCGGCGTGGCGTACTTGATTTCCCGGTGCCGATCGACGCGCGTAATCGTTTTCCCGTAGGAACTGTTGCCGAGAAGATTAAAGGTATCGGCGATGATCGATTTGTCGGGATCGATGTCGCCCTGGCGTCGCGCCGCCGAGACCGTGTCGCCGAAGCGGCGAAAGCACGCGATCGGCGCGTACTCGATGACCTGGTAGACGCGCTCGACGACGAGACCGTGCGCCAGATACCAGCGTAGGAGGGGCGTCGCGAGCACGATCTCGGCGCCGAAGTAGCTACCGACGAGCGTCCGTTGAGGTCGAGTGAGGAGATCGTTCGACTTGGCGTAGTCGCGTATGAACGGGCTGAGATCGTTCTTGAATACGGGCTGCATTTCGGCGAACATGTCGCGCAGCGCTTCCGGCACGGCGATATCGCACTGCACGAGGCCGAACAGAGGGCCGTCGCGCACCGCCTCCAGTATCGTCGAGCGCTTAATAGGGGCGGTGGTCGGTGGTTGCCATCGTGACGCGTCGGGCGGCGTCGCCGCCGCGGGCGGTCACACGGCGCGCCACTGGCACTCCCACATTTCGACGACGTCGTCGACGAAACGGCGCAGGTAGGTGGTCACGGCGATCGTCGCGGCGTACAGCGCCGTCATCGGTTGACCGTTGACGGCGTTCGTCGTCACGTGCGCCTGGCACGTCGGGCAGCCGTGAAAATAAACGCCGTGAAATTGATACGCCGTTCGCGTGGCGGCGCACCAGTCGTCGACTCGGTGCTTTCCGATGCGCTTCTCGCGTCCGTTCAACTGGTGACGTATACGCGCGCCGGTTAGCGCCACCACCCATGTCAACCACTCCACGGCCTTACGGCCGTAGCGGTGCACGCGTTCCGCTCGAAAGGCGTTCTCCGCGCGCCGGCGCATGTACCAGCCCTTCGGCATCTGCTGCATTATTGCCCATAGATAGAGGCCATTTGCGTCGAAACCGACTATCGAACGACACGGCGCGTCGCCGCCTCGAATCGCCGTCACGCCGGCTTCGTGGTGTCGCGCGAAGATGATCGACGGGCCGCCGACGATCTGCGACTGCAGCAGACGGTGCAGATCTTTGTTCGGCTCGTTGAACAGCGAGAAATGGATCGACGTCGGCAGGTCGTTGAACAGGTACAACAACTTCAACCCCGGTACGCTGATTTCGTCCTTGAACATGTCGATACGTCGGCGCCGATAGAAGGCGAACTGGCGATCGACCGCCTCGAGAAACGGCGCCACGTCTCGATTGTTATACCACATAAGAAAATCGCGCATCGTCATCATGCCCTCGTCACGCCATGCCGTCGCGCAAATCTCGTACGCCTCCGCGGAGATTCTCTGGCGTTTCAGGTGGCTGTAGAAAGCTTCGCGCGACGGCAGGGCGGTTTCTTCCAGACGCGTCAACGCGTCGATATGTTCGTACGGAAAGTACCCCTTCGTTGCCGAGCAACCGTACGCTTTCAGAAAGCGATCGTAGCTAACGCCGGGCGCTAGGTAATTCGTTATGTCCAGGAACTTCAACGTCGTCGTCGACAGGCACATGTAATTGTTCTGACGTTTAATTGTAAACGCCGACGACGTGTCCTGCGCGTCGCCGGTTATGAGCAGGGGGTCAAGTACTTCTTGACGACATTGAGATCGTACTTACCCGAATTTAATCCAAGTACGGGCATTTGACGAAGGTGCGTCCACAGGCGGTCGGTGAGAGTGGCGTATATTGACGCTTCGTCTTCGTCGTCGTCGTTGCACCGTCGCCGCCAGTCGGCGTCGTGCGCGTCGAGCGCCTGGAAGGTCGCGTCGTAGCTCACCGCTTCCAGGTCTTCGATGAGGCGACGCGCGGGTTCCGCCGAATCGCCGGTCGTGACGTAACACCGCGCCGCTTCGTGGCCGGGCACGTTCGACGCGACGCTCACGCTGAGCAGTTCGTGTCGCGCTATCCACCGGCATTTGTCGCTATCCGTCGGCAGATCGTTATTGGCGAAATAGCATTCAAAATCGAACGTCGCGCGGTACGGGTAGTAGCGCAGGTCGTCGTCGCCGACGTCTATGCCTTCGTCGTCGAGCCGCTCAAATACGGACGGCGACGGTCGGTAGATACCGCCGTGGAACACGTGACGAACCCCACCTTCGCACGTCCCTTCGTGACGTCGTAAATCGCGCGCGATCCGCCAGAGGGCGTTGCCACATTTTCCGCACTTGTACGTTTTCGTGTACACGCGCGGGTCGTTTATGTACGAGAAGTGCGTCTCGTACAGGTTGACGTTCAGGGTCGTGGGGTGCGCTTCGCGCGATCGACGGACTAGTTCGGCGACGTCATTCGTCAGTCGATAGACGACGACGTTGATGTCAAAAACCGTCTCCACGCGATCCAGTTCGTTCAGGCGCACACCGTTCGAGGCCGAGTACACCCTAGCGGGGGGAATGTGGTTTTAGGTAATGCGGGTAACTCGGAACGATAGTGGAAGGAATGTGTTTGCGATAACAAGTGTTGGTGGTGGTTGCGGACTAGCCGTGATTTTTATAACTAACTCGGCATGTTTTAGGTAACCCTAGCGAGATAGTCGGTCCCTAGCGGTGGGGGATGTGGTTTTAGGTAATGCGGGAAACTCGGAACGATAGTGGAAGGAATGTGTTTGCGGTAACAAGTGGTGGTTGCGGCCTAGCGGTAATTTTTATAACTAACTCGGAATGTTTTAGGTAACCCTAGCGGTGACTTGTTTTGGGTAATGTAACTCGGAAACGGAAAGTACATTTTCAACGTTTTATTCAGTAGCTTACAACATTCAAACACAGCGTTGAAGCCTTTGTTTCAACAGCAATAAAATATTAGCAAAACAAGCAGTGTTCTTTATTCTATTGTTCGTTCTTCATTCCAGTCCACTCCTGCGCTGCACGTACGTGTGCAAGGCCGACTCCAGCTGCACACGGTTCATGTACTCGCGCCAGTTCGTTCCTAAAAGCCAGTCCGACACAAACTGCACCAAATACAACTCTCCCGCACGACCCGTTTGCGGCTGCTGACCACCGGAATTTGACAGCGTAGTTTCGTGTAGAATTTGCACGAGTCGCGTGAAACAGGGGATAAGCGACCGACACAGAAACGTTTCCATGACGGTGTTGAAATATCGTGTTACGATACAGCCCGTGTTGTCGAAACGCTGCATGTATACACGGTTTGGCCGTCCCGCACGATAGCCGGGCAGGTATACATATGGGCAGCCTTGATTGGGCTCACTTACCCCGCAATGATCCCGCGCCCGCTCCCATATCATCTCACCGAGGGTCTCGGCGACGAGGTCCTTTGCGAGCCGCTCATAACGGCAGACCAACTGGGCCCTGCTCGGCACGACGATTTGACGTTGGGACGCCACCTCCTCCGATAGGCTCCAGCACGGAGCGCACGTCGGCCCCATCGTCCCCAGCGGCGTGTACAGGCTTTCGTTATACGTCGGTGGAGGACGCGTTCGGCTCGCATCCGATACACCGAGCGCCTCCTCGATGATGGCGTCCAATACGTGGGCGTCACGCACTCCGCTTCCACCCTGAGCACAAAGCATGTTCTACTCTTTACGAATCACCGTCAGCAACGCGTGTAGGAAGTCGCACATACATTCATGCCTGGTGTATTGCATCAGCGCCTCCTACAAACACATTATTATGATTAGTCCGCTTGCTTTTGACCTTTCTTCTTGGCCTGCTCCTCCCTCTTTATCGACCCCTCCATTTCGCGTTCCAACAACGTTCTTACGAACGTGGCAACCTCCTCGTACTGAGCACGGATCCTTTCGTTGTTTGCTAGCATACCCTGCGGTATGCGGCGCACTTCCTACAGCATATAAGCACAACTGTTAGTTACGGAATACAAAATAAGTTCGCTTCATAACCTAGCCAAAACGCCTTTATATGATTTTCGGCCGTCTCTACTACTCGTTGCCAGGCCTCCTAAGTTAGTTCACGTTCACGCCACCGTATCATTCGTTGTTGCACGTTCGTATGCGTCAGCAAATCTACCAGTATCGGGCACTCTTCCTACAAACAACACAACACAACACAACACATTAGACGGCGTCGTCGTCGTATCTCTTCAGTGTGCGCACGGTATACGAGGGCTCCCCGTTCCAAGTCGTCTTACGCACACTGATCTCCACTTTCGTGCCGGTTAACTCAAGCACAGTATCGCGGAGTTCCTCCTCGTTCAACTCCACCAAGTACTCGGCCGTGTACTCGACGAGATTATACATTTGGCTGTCAAACAAAGTAAGCCAAAGCTCGTCTTCCTCCTCCTCGCCGTCCTTCACCATCACACGCAACGCGAAGTAATATTTCGGCACCAACACTCCACCGTGCGTTCGGCATATCAGTTCCCCGCCTTTGCTTTTCTGCAATTTCCGGCGACAACGGGAACATCCCAAATAGGCACCAACCTCTTTGTACGACACAGCGTCGATCATAACGGGCAACAGAAGTTTATACACACCGTTGTCAGCACACTTTAGGTGCCTCAGACTCACCAATGTGGCGCGCGTCGACGCCGTCGATTCGCATTCGCGCTCCAGTGACGCGCTCCGCGTCAGGGGTGGGTGTCCCTCAGCCGTCTCGACGTTGCCCAAGGACGCCTCTTCGGCGCTTCGCTTTCGCCCGACAGCAGCAGCCAACGGTGGCGTAATGAGCACCACGGGCCGCTTAACAGGTGTCGCTCCCGTTGACACCGCTGCTACCGTCGGCGAAGGTTGCTGCTGTTGACCGCTGGCCGCCTTCAGTGACTGCTTGCGCGGTGCCTTGGTCTTTTTTGGTGGAATCTCATCTGCCATGTTTTCGCGGAAGAACGTCTGCTGCTTGCTGCTGCTGCTGTAGAAACAATACACGTTAGAACTCCGGCGACATACAACATAGCATTTTCTCAACCGTTTTATACTTTTCAAAATAACGTTCATGCGCACTTAACAGTCTACAGTTATGTTACAAATCTTGCGCATGCGTACTTAACGCAAACGACGCTGATACCGAGGAATTTTTTTAGGAAAAAAGTTAGCTGTCACGTCAGTACATCCATCGTCAAATGTGACTTTTACATCGAATTTCTCTAATATCGTCACACCACTCGATTCCAGAGCCCAAACTCATCGTGTACAACGGTTACTTTCATGCTTTTAACTGATCGTTTATTGTTTTTGAAATGCCATTGTCTACAACATAACGCGCATGCGCACTTCACACTAATACCGTTATCTTACTCAATTATCCGCATGCATACTTCATACATCCCAGGCATTTGTTTTCGGAAAAAAGTTTCCGGTCACGTCAGTACATTCTTCGTTAAATCTCTCTTTACATCGAATTTCTCTAATATCACTTTACCGCGTAATTCCCTACCCCACAGCGATCGTATACAACGTTTATTTTCATGCTTTTAACTTTTCGTTTATTGTTTTTGAAAATCCATTGTTCTCCGTTCACATTCCAATCGCAATAAGTCACGCGCAACAGATGTCAAAATTACGCGCATGCTCACTTAACGCAAACGACGCTGATACCGAGGAATTTGTTTTAGGAAAAAAGTTAGCGGTCACGTCAGTACATCCATCGTCAAATGTGACTTTTACATCGAATTTCTCTAATATCACTGCACCACACGTTTCCTGACCCCAAACTAATCGTGTACAACGTTTAATTTCATGTTTTTAACTTTTCGTTTATTGTTTAAAAAAATCCATTGTTCTCCGTTCACATTCCGATCACGATAAGCCGTAGTGTCATGCGCCACCGCTGTGTTTGACGTTGCGCGCACTCATTGCTCATTCACCATTTTGCAGTCAAACACTCCTGATCAGTTTTCAATCTCTCATCGATTTGCTACAAAGAACAACGCATCATCGACTCATCGTTCGCCAACACATCGGTGAGACTGCTTTTATGTATGCATGCATGTGTGCGTGCATGCGTGTGTGCATGCACGCGTACATGCATGCGTGTGCGCGTTCATGCATTGACACCATTTGTTTAAACAGTTGTAAGCCTACTATGCATGCATGTCACAATGGATAAAACATCGTCTCCTAACACACTGCTTTTATGCAGCATTGACACCCTTTGTTTAAACAGTTGTAAGCCTACTATGCATGCATGTCACAATGGATAAAACATCGTCTCCTAACACACTGCTTTTATGCACGCATGCATGCATGGATGTGCACGTGCGTACATTTGTTTAAACAGTTGTAAGCACGTAAGCCTGCTTGCATGCGTATGCGCATTGTCACCCTTTGTTTACACAGTTGTAAGCGCGTAAGTCTGCTTTTACGCATGCATGCATGCATGCATGTTGTGGTTGTTTATTTTATGCATGACCCTTTGTTTAAACAGTTGTCAACACGTAAGTCTGCTTTTACGCATGCATGGTTCTCATCCTTTGTTTAAACAACAGCCTGTTTTTATACATGCATGCATGCATGCATGCTTCACACCCTTTGTTTACACGTATTGTGGTTGTTTCTTTCATAGACCGACATGCACGGTCCAACCGTCACCTCGTCAACCACCGACTCCAACTTCAACAACGCAAACACCAGCTGCATCCACCAGCCACGACCCAGACGATATTGATCGCGACAACAGCCTCATTACAATATTCCTTCTTCAAGACCCCATCACTGGGTTGTGGCGCACACCCATACCACAAACTGAATTTTATCCACGACGTGGTTTCAATACTCCACCGACTACAACACTCTTCCCGATTGTTCGGGACACAAATCGTCCGACCTCAATATGGGGACCACTGCCATAACGCAGAAATAAATTTCTCTCTACAACTCACGTTTTCACTCGTCTGTATCCAGTGCATACACACCCTACATACAGTGTCACCAATCTATACGCTGTACGTTAGCGTATTTATGTCTTGGTTCCGATTAAAACTCACTACTAGACGTATTTATTTATTTAAGCGCATTGGTTTCGTTTTAATCAGAGCACTATAACGCACAGCGTTAGCCAGCTATGCTGTCATGCAGGGGTCATAGTCCACTCCAGCAGCAGCAGCGCTTATCGCTGCTGTCAACATAGGGTACAGTGGGGCATCCACATAGGGCTGACGGGGGGAATCTGCACACAGTGGTTTTATCGTGGTTATATATTCGCGCGATAAACGCATTATTGCTTACGTCAGCACACTCTAGGTACGGCGTTGATCGCTAGGGAACGAACTAAAGGGGTCTCTGCACTCACCGCTAGGTGGCAACTCGGGGTAATCAATCACGTTTTTTATAAGTAAGTGTCCAAAACCAGTTAGTGTCAAAGGGGTAATCCATCACGTTTTTTATAAGTAGGTTCCCGAAAACAATTAGTGTCAAAAAAAGCCTTTGATCTTTTTTTATAAGTAGGTTCCCGAAAACGTTTAGTGGTCATTAAAACGTTTTTTATAACTAGGATTTTGAGGCCGAAAATGTCCTCTATACTACTAGTACCCCCCATAGTATATTCTACCTCTTCGTTCCCATGTCCTGTGTAGAGGCATTTACATTTCCCAAAATTGAACAGCAATTGCCACTTTTCAGATCATTTGATCAACCTGTCAAGATCATCTTGTAAATGGTGTCTATCTCCATCACTTTTAATCCTTCTAAACACTTTTGTATCATCCGCAAATTTCAACACCTTGCTTGTTATTTCATCATCCAAATCGTTGATATATATTAAGAATAATATAGGTCCTAATACTGATCCCTGTGGTACCCCACTCAATACCGATTTCTAGTTTGAAGCCTCCCCATCAACTACTACACGTTGTCTTCTGTCAATCAGCCATTGTTCTATCCAGTTTATTATACCATTTCCTATGCCATGGGCCTTTAGTTTCAGAAGTAATCTTTGATGTGGTACTTTGTCGAAAGCTTTTTGAAAATCTAAGTAGATGATATATATTGGTGATCCCTCATCTACCTACTTAGTGATGTCTTCCAAAAAATATAACATATTTGTTAAGCATGACCTCGCTTTAAAAAAAAACATGTTGAGATGGGTTTATCAAGTTTTGTTTAACAAGAAATTCCACCATGTGATCTTTAATTAGTATTTCTAATAATTTGCAAATCACTGATGTTAAACTCACTGGTCTATAGTTCTCTGACTTGTTTCTCGAACCTTTTTTAAATAACGGTATAATGTTTGCCTCTTTCCATTCTAAAGGAACCACTCCCTCTTCTAATGACAAATTGAAAACGGTTGCAAGTGGTATGCTAATTTGTTTTACAATTTCCAATAGTAGTTTGGGCGGAATCCCATCCACTCCAGGTGATTTATTATCCTTCATAGCCCTTATTTTCTTAGCTACCATTTCCGGGGTTACAATTAATTGTCCTAAATAGTCTGAATCTGCCCCCTTGAACTTAGCCTCTGGTACTGGCAGTGAACTAATATCTTCTCTGGTAAGCACTGAACTAAAGTAGTCATTCAGGTCTTCTGCCATTAAGATATGATATTATATTTCCAACACTTTCTTCTAGAGGACCGACCTTATCTTGAACTTTCTGTTTGCTTCAAACATACGCATAAAAACTCTTGCTGTCATGCTTTATATTACTAGCTAATTGTTGTTCATAGCTTCTCTTTGAATTTCTAATTTCAGCTGTAGCTTGGTTAAGTGCTTCTTTATAACTGTTGTAGTTTTCATCATTTCCAGTACATCTATATGACTTCCACATCATTTGTTTATACTTAATTTTTGTAATGGGTTCTTTCAATAAGTGTTTCTTTTTGGACCGTTTCCCTTTTTTTTGAAGGGTACAAATTTATCGATTATGCACTTAATTTAACTCTTTAATATATTCCAGCATTCTGTTGCTGTCTTATATTTTAGTGTGTTATTCCAGTCTATCTTTGCTAAATATTTCCTCATGTCCTTATACCTTCCTTTGTGGAAATTTCTCCTATACTGCTTTTTACTATTCCTTTCTGATTTTACTTTGATGGTAAAATTTATCTGGTTGTGATCTCTACTCCCCAGTGGCTCACATATCTTGACATTGTCAACTAATTCATTCTGTGATGACAAAACTATGTCTAATACATTCTCACCCCTGGTTGGTTCTAGCACATGTTGAGAAAGGAAAGTATATTGAACTAAAACTAAAAACTTGTGGTCCTCACTCCCCATACTCTGAAGAGATTCCCATTGTATATGTCCGTGGTTAAAATCCCCCATAATAATACAGTCCCGTTTGCTTACTTCCCTTATAGCGTTTTGTATTTTTTCATTCTCTTCTGTGCTTATGTTTGGACTTCGATAAACTAACCCAACTGTTAACGTTGAGTTTCCTGTAACTATGTTACACCAAACAGCTTCTTCGCAATCTGCTTCTCTTTCTAATTTTATTTCATAAGCCTGGATAGATTTTTTAATATATAAAATAATTCCACCTCCCTTTCTTCCTATTCTATCTTTTCTAAACATTACATATTCTGACAGTCCCAATTCAGCATCTGATATATCGGTGGTGGTCCAGGATTCGGTTATACCTATTATATGAGGGTTAATATCTTCTACCATAATGTTTAGTTCATTTCTTTTGTTTACTATACTCCTTGCATTTAAACAAACACATTTATATCCAGCGTCAGAAGAGTTTTCCAGACTGTTATTTGCTGATTTATTTGTGCTGTCTTTATCTATGCCTCCATTTTCAGGCTTTTCTGTGAGTCCCCCCTGCGAATCTAGCTTAAATAGATGCAACCTGTCCCACTGTCAACAGATCGCAGCAGGTTCTCTGAGAAAATAGCTACCCCCTTTCCACTAAGATGGAGGCCATCTCTCATGTACATATCTTCCCTCCCAACAAAGTATCCACATAAATCTGTGAATCCCACGCCCTCTTCTTCACTTGGCGGAGATAGATAGTAGAAATTGGTGGTGCAGAAAAGTTGATAAACAAGTGGAATTACCGATTTATAAGTATTATTCTTGCCTTAGTATCATTCATAAAGTTGCAGTAAACATATATTGAGTAGCAGTTGTGCTTAAAGTTAGTTAGTTAAAGTATTTTAGAACATCTTAGTATGGTGAGTGATAATAGGGTAACTTAGCCTTCAAAAGTTGTAAACAAGATTTAACAAACCTGATTATGTGGTAGAATATATAGGAGATAAAGTAATAACCATCAAACTACTTACATAAGATAATATATGTGTTAGCCAGTACTTGTTAGATATTTTGATTAGGTAGCATTGTTGTTAAAATTAAGTAAGGGCGATAGTCGGGCGGCGTAACCTAAATAAATTAAGCAGCCTAACGTAACGTAATTTATTGTATTTAAATTAGGTCACTACCGGTAATATTAGCGTTCCTGATAGGATCAATAGTCGGCTGTGTAATTGAAATTTGTAACCTAAAGTGTGCTGTAGTACACACGAAACAGTCTTTATAAAGACTAAGTTAGTTAAGTTATTAAATAAATTCTGATAGGGATATGGCGCCTTGCAAGCGGCAAGTCAAGGCAAAGCGACACTTGGTGTGCGATCACTGCCACAACTGGATAGATTTTGCATTGTCCGGCTGTGGGAAGTCATGGACAGAAACCATGGAGGAAGGATTCACCTTTCAGTGCATTGGGTGTTGGAAGGTGGAGTGTCTGCAGAAGGAGATAGTTAGGTTGACAGATATTGTGAAGGGAATGGAGATGGGAATTAGCAAGGAGACAGGTCGAATGGAGAGAGACGACAGGGAGAGAGGTGAGAATACTGCAAGATTGAAGGAGAATAGCAGTGGCAAGAAAACTGAAGAAAGGAGATTGAGAGGAGGGAAGGTGATTGGAGGGGAATAAATTGGAAAATCGACGACAGAAAACGTGTCAAGCGTGAAAGTGACGGGAGAAAGTGACCGTAGAGAAGGAGGAGGGAAGATGGGACCGGAGAGGGGAGAAGAAAATGAGATGGGAGAAAAGATGAAGGGACGAAAGGAAGTGAGAGGAAATGTGATAGAAGAGAAGTCGATGAAAGGGACGCTGACAGGAGGAAAGGTGACAAGAGAAAAAACGACAGGAAAGAATGGATCGGAAGAGAATGTGACAGGAGAGAAGACGTCAGGGGGAAAGACAACAACCAGACAGATGCAAACCGAAGAAGGAGCTACTCTAAGGCAGTGGTTGAGGGGGCAAAGAGGAAAGAGAGGGTGTTTATAGGCGACTCTTTTATGAGAAAGAAAGGGGGACTCACAGAAAAGCCTGAAATTGGAGGCATAGATAAAAACAACACAAATAAATCAACAAAGAAGAGTCTGGAAAACTCTTCTGAAGCTGGATATAAATGTGTTTGTTTAAACGCAAGGAGTATAGTAAACAAAAGAAATGAACTAAACATTATGGTAGAAGATATAGTCCCTCACATAATAGGTATAACCGAATTCCGGACCACCACCGATATATCAGATGCCGAATTGGGACTGACAGGATATGTAATGTTTAGGAAAGATAGAATAGGTAGAAAGGGAGGTGAAGTTATTTTATATATTAAAGAATCTATCCAGGCTTATGAAATAAAATTAGAAAGAGAAGCAGATTGCGAAGAAGCTGTTTGGTGCAACATAGTTACAGGAAACTCAACGTTAACAGTTGGGTTAGTTTATCGAAGTCCAAACATAAGCATAGAAGAGAATGAAAAAATACAAAACGCTATAAGGGAAGTAAGCAAACGGGACTGTATTATTATGGGGGATTTTAACCACGGACATATACACTGAAAATCTCTTCAGAGTATGGGGAGTGAGGACCACAAGTTTTTAGTTTTAGTTCAAGATAGTTTCCTTTCTCAACATGTGCTAGTACCTACCAGGGGTGAGAATGTGTTAGACATAGTTTTGTCCTCACAGAATGAATTAGTTGACAATATGTGAGCCACTGGGTAGTAGTGATCACAACCAGATACATTTTACCATAAATTAAAATCAGAAAGGAATAGAAAAAAGCAGTGTAGGAGAAATTTCCACAAAGGAAGGTATAAGGACATGAGGAAATATTTAGCCAAGATAGACTGGAATAATACACTGAAAAGTAAGACAGCATCAGAATGCTGGAATATATTAAAGAGTGAAATTAAGTGCATAGACGATAAATTTGTACCTTTCAAAAACAAGGGAAACGGTCCAAAAAGAAACACTTATCGAAAGAAGTCATTAGAAAAATTATTTATAAACAAATGATGTGGAAGTCATATAGATGTACTGGAAATGATGAAGACTACCGCAGTTATAAAGAAGCTACAGCTGACATTATCAATTCAAAGAGAAGCTATGAACAACAATTAGCTAGTAATATAAAACATGACAGCAAGAGTTTGTAAGGGTATGTTCGAAACAAACAGAAAGTTCAAGAAAAGGTCGGTCCTCTAGAAGATAATGCTGGAAATATAATTTTAGAGGGATTCTTAATGGCAGAAGACCTGACTAAGTACTTTAGGTCAGTGTTTACCAGGGTATATATTAGTTCACTGCCAGTACCAGAGGCTAAGTTCAAGGGGGCAGATTCAGACTATTTAGAACAATTAATTGTAACCCCGGAAATGGTAACTGAAAAAATAAGTGTTATAAAGAATAATAAATCACCAGGAGGGGATGGGATTCCGCCCAAACTACTATTGGAAATTGTAGAACAAATTAGCGTACCGCTTGCAACAGTTTTCAATTTGTCATTAGAAGAGGGAGTAGTTCCTTTAGAATGGAAAGAGACAAACTTTACACCGTTATTAAAAAAAGGTTCGATAAACAATTCAGAGAACTATAGACCAGAGAGTTTAACATCAGTGATTTGCAAATTATTAGTAAGACTTATTAAAGATCACATGGTGGATTTTCTTGTTAAACATAACTTGATAAACCCATCTCAACATGGATTTTTTAAAGCGAGGTCATGCTTAACAAATGTTATGTTTTTGGAAGACATCACAAGGTGGGTAGATGAGGGATCAGCAGTAGATATCGTGTACTTAAATTTTCTACAAGCTTTCGACAAAGTACCTCATCAAAGATTAAAGCTTAAACTAAAGGTCCATGGCATAGGAAATGGTATAATAAACTGGATAGAGAAATGGCTGATTGACAGAATACAACGTGTAGTAGTTGATGGGGAGGCTTCAAACTGGAAATCGGTATTGAGTGGGGTACCACAGGGATCAGAACTAGGACCTATATTATGCTTAATATATATCAACGATTTGGATTATGAAACAACAAGCAAGATGTTGAAATCTAAAGATGATACAAAAGTGTTTAGAAGCATTAAAAGTGATGGAGATATACAGCATTTACAAGATGATCTTGACAAATTGATCAAATGGTCTGAAAAGTTGCAAATGCTGTTAAATTTTGGGAAATGTAAATGCGTCCACGCAGGAATGGGAACGAAGAGGTAGAATATACAATGGGGGTACTGTACTAAGTGTTACTGTAAAATAAAAGGACTTAGGGTTAACCATTAGTGCTGATATGAAGGTTTCAGAGCAGTGCGGAATTACAGCTTCAAAGGGAAATCAAATCTTTGGATTAATTAGGCGAAACATAACGTGTCAGGAAAAAGAGCTAATAATACTGCTGTACAAAACAATAGTTAGGCCTCATTTAGAATATTGTATGCAAGCGTGGAGACCGTATCGGTGGAAGGACATAGATATGCAAGAAAGAGTACAGAGGAGACCAACTAAAATGAAACCGAAACTGAGGGATCTTAGTTATGAAATACGCCTAAAAAATGCGTCTTAACAACACCAGAGACCAGTAGATTGAGAGAAGATCAGATAGAAGTGTTTAAAATATTGAATGGTTATGAAAATATTAATAGAAATATGTTTTTTTCAGTTAAGAAAGATAGAAGGACTAGAGGGCATGAAGATACATTAGCAAAGGAGCAGTGTAGATTACATATAAGAAAGTGATCATTTTCACAAAGGACTGTAAATGAATGGAACAGATTATCTGCTGATTGTGTGGGTGTTAGTAGCGTGAATATGTTTTAAAATAAAATCGACACATACCTCAGAAGGGCGGGATACACATAAATAAAAGGGTCGGTCTCGCGCTAAGCCAAAGGGCTTCCTTGTCCACATGCCACCTAGAGACAATTCTCTGGGTGGCAATCTTGTTAAATCTTGTTAAAGATCCATCCGCCATTAACCTCCGAAAGAGTGCACTTGACAATACCATTTTGGTGTCATGTGTGAATTATATTCGAACTCCCATAAATACTGAATGTAGTGCAGCGTTAGAAAAGATAAAACACCAAATGGGAATGAATTTAAACACCCGTAAACTACCAGGCTTTTTGAATTAATTTACGTGACGGGGACAACAGGGTAACACACATTCCCGTTTGTGGTTAATCTAGTTTTGCGTGTAGCTTGACATCAGTGTAGATTTCGTGAAGATATGTAACATGCAGGACATCTATTTGGAGTAAAGACACATTAAGGATCCGTACGCCGTAATAGTGCACATGAAAGTACCGTCTTGGTGTGATACGCGTGAATGTTTTTCGATTACTTTGAAATGGGATATGTTTGTCTCGTAAATGCTGAATGTACTACTGTATTAGACAAATTAAAATATCAAATGGAAATAAGTTTTCACACGTATAACTTACGTACTATTTTCTTGTAATTTACGTGACGGAGATGAAAGGGTAACATACATTCCCCTTTGTGTTTAAACTAGTTACGTGTGTTGCTTGTTATCAGTCTAGCCTTCCTGGAGATTTGTAACATGCAGGACATCTATTTGGGGTAAGACCATATTAAGGATCCCTTCGCTGAAAGAGTGCAATTCAAAATACATTCTTGGTGTGATACGCGTGAATGTTTTTCGATTACTTTGATATGGGACATGTTTGTCTCGTAAATACTGAATGTACTACTGCATTAGACAAGATAAAACATAAAATAGGAAACAATTTTCACACCCATAACTTACGTACTATTTTCTTGAAAGTTACGTGTCGGAGATGAAAGGGTAACATACATTCCCCTTTCTGGTTAATCTAGTTATGTGTGTAGTCTGATATCAGTCTAGCCTTCGTGAAGATTTGTAACATGCAGGACATATATTCGGGGTAAGACCACATTAAGGATCCGTCCGCCAAAACAGTGCACTTGAAAATACCGTTTTCTGGTGATATTTGTGAATTTTTTCGATCACTTTGACTTGAGACATGTTTGTCTAGTGAATACTGAATGTATTACTGAATCACATAAAAAAAATCAAATTGGAATGAGTTTTCACACCCATAACTTTCGTACTATTTTCTTGTAACTTACGTAACGGAGATGAAAGGGTAACATGCATTCCCCTTTGTGGTTAATCTAGTTATGTGTGTAGCTGGAGATCAGTCTAGCCTTCGTGAAGATTTGTAACATGCAGGATATCTATTTGGGGTAAGACCACATTAAGGATCCGTCCGCCGAAATAGTGCACTTGAAAATACTGTTTTGTGGTGATATGCGTGAATTTTATCGATCACTTTGACATGGGACATGTTTGTCTCTTGAATATTGAATGTACTACTGCATTAGACAAAATAAAACATCAAACGGGAATGAGTTTTCACACCAATAACTTACGTACTATTTTCTTGTAACTTACGTGACGGAGATGAAAGGGTAACATGCATTCCCCTTTGTGGTTTGTCTATTTATGTGTGTAGCTTCATATCAGTCTGGACTGCGAGAAGATTTGTAACATGCAGGACATCTTTTTGGGATAAGACCACATTAAGCATCCGTCCGCCGAAATAGTGCACTTGAAAATACTGTTTTGCGGTGATATGCGTGAATTGTTTTGATCACTTTGACATGGCACATGTTTGTCTCGTGAATACTGAATGTATTACTGAATTAGATCAAATAAAACATCAAATGGGAATGAGTTTTCACACCCATAACTTACGTACTATCTTCTTGTAACTTACGTGACGGAGATGAAAGGGTAACATGCATTCCCCTTTGTGGTTAATCTAGTTATGTGTGTAGCTTCATATAAGTCTGGATTTCGAGAAGATTTGTAACAAACAGGACATCTATTTGGGAAAAGACCACATTAAGGATCCGTCAGCCGAAATGGTGCACTTGAAAATACTGTTTTGTGGTGATATACATGAATTTTTTCGATCACTTTGACATTGGACATGTTTGTCTAGTGAATACTGAATGTACTACTTCAATAGTCAACATAAAACATCAAATGGGAATTAGTATTCACACCCATAACTTACGAACTATTTTGTTGTAACTTACGTGACGGAGATGAAAGGGTTAAATTCAGTCCCCTTTGTGGTTAATCTAGTTATCTGTGTAGCTTCATATCAGTATGGACTTCGAGAAAATTTGTAACATGCATGACATCTTTTTGGGGTAAGACCACATTATGGATCCGACCGCCGAATTAGTGCACTTGAAAATACTGTTTTGTGGTGATATGCGTGAATTTGTTCAATCACTTTGACTTGAGACATGTTTGTCTCGTTAATACTGAATGTACTAATGCATTAGTCAAGATAAAACATGAAATGGGAATGAGTTTTCACACCCATAACTTACGTACTATTTTCTTGTAATTACGTGACGGAGATGAAAGGGTAACATTCATTCCCCTTTGTGTTTAATCTAGATATGTGTGTAGCTTCATATCAGTATGGACAACGAGAAGATTTGTAACATGCTGGACATCTTTTTGGGGTAAGACCACATTAAGGATCCGTCCGCCGAAATAGTGCACTTGAAAATACTGTTTTGTGGTGATATGCGTGAATTTTTTCGATCACTTTGAATTAAGACATGTTTGTCTCGTGAATACTGAATATACTACTGCATTAGACAATATAAAACATCAAATGGGAATTAATTTTTACACCCATAACTTATGTAATATTTTCGTGTAACTTACGTGACGGAGATGAAAGGGTGACATTCATTCACCGTTGTGGTTAATCTAGTTATGTGTGCAGCTTCATATCAGTATGGACTTCGAGAAGATTTGTAACATGCAGAATATCTTTTTGGGGTAAGGCCATATTAAGGATCCGTCCGCCGAAATAGTGCACTTGAAAATACTGTTTTGTGGTGATATGCGTGAATTTTTTCGATCAATTTGACTTGAGACATGTTTGTCTCGTGAATACTGAATGTATTACTGAATTAGATCAAATAAAACATCAAATGGGAATGAGTTTTCACACCCATATCTTAGGTACTATTTTCTTGTAACTTACGTGACGGAGATGAAAGGGTAACATGCATTCCCCTTTGTGATTAATCTAGTCAGGTGTGTAGCTGGAGATCAGTCTAGCCTTCGTGAAGATTTGTAACAAGCAGGACATCTTTTTGGGGTAAGACCACATTAAGGATCCGTCCGCCGAAATAGTGCACTTGAAAATACTGTTTTGTGGTGATATGCGTGAATTTGTTCAATCACTTTGACTTGAGACATGTTTGTCACGTGAATACTGAGTGTACTACTGCATTAGACAATATAAAACATCAAATGGGAATTAATTTTTACACCCATAACTTATGTAATATTTTCGTGTAACTTACATGACGGAGATGAAAGGGTAACATTCATTCCCCTTTGTGGTTAATCTAGTTATGTGTGCAGCTTCATATCAGTATGGACTTCGAGAAGATTTGTAACATGCAGAATATCTTTTTGGGGTAAGACCATATTAAGGATCCGTCCGCCGAAATAGTGCACTTGAAAATACTGTTTTGTGGTGATATGCGTGAATTTGTTCAATCACTTTGACTTGAGACATGTTTGTCTCGTTAATACTGAATGTACTACTGCATTAGACAATATAAAACATCAAATGGGAATTAGTTTTCACACCCATAACTTTTGTAATATTTTCGTGTAACTTACGTGACGGAGATGAAAGGGTAACATTCATTCCCCTTTGTGGTTAATCTAGTTATGTGTGTAGCTTCATATCAGTATGGACTTCGAGAAGATTTGTAACATGCAGGACATCTTTTTGGGGTAAGACCACATTATGGATCCGACCGCCGAATTAGTGCACTTGAAAATACTGTTTTGTGTTGATATGCGTGAATTTGTTCAATCACTTTGACTTGAGACATGTTTGTCTCGTTAATACTGAATGTACTAATGCATTAGTCAAGATAAAACATGAAATGGGAATGAGTTTTCACACCCATAACTTACGTACTATTTTCTTGTAATTACGTGACGGAGATGAAAGGGTAACATTCATTCCCCTTTGTGTTTAATCTAGATATGTGTGTAAGCTTCATATCAGTATGGACTTCGAGAAGATTTGTAACATGCAGAATATCTATTTGGGAAAAGACCATATTAAGGATCCGTCCGCCGAAATAGTGCACTTGAAAATACTGTTTTGTGGTGATATGCGTGAATTTTTTCGATCATTTTGATTTAAGACATGTTTGTCTCGTGAATACTACTACTGCATTAGTCAAGATAAAACATCAAATGGGAATGAGTTTTCACACCCATAACTTACGTAATATTTTCTTGTAACTTACGTGACGGAGATGAAAGGGTTACATTCATTCCCCTTTGTGGTTAATCTAGTTATGTGTGCAGCTTCATATCAGTATGGACTTCGGGAAGATTTGTCACATGCAGAATATCTTTTTGGGGTAAGACCATATTAAGGATCCGTCCGCCGAAATAGTGCACTTGAAAATACTGTTTTGTGGTGATATGCGTGAATTTTTTCGATCAATTTGACTTGAGACATGTTTGTCTCGTGAATACTGAATGTATTACTGAATTAGATCAAATAAAACATCAAATGGGAATGAGTTTTCACACCCATAACTTAGGTACTATTTTCTTGTAACTTACGTGACGGAGATGAAAGGGTAACATGCATTCCCCTTTGTGATTAATCTAGTCATGTGTGTAGCTGGAGATCAGTCTAGCCTTCGTGAAGATTTGTAACAAGCAGGACATCTTTTTGGGGTTAGACCACATTAAGGATCCGTCCGCCGAAATAGTGCACTTGAAAATACTGTTTTGTGGTTATATGCGTGAATTTTTTCGATCTCTTTGACTTGAGACATGTTTGTCACGTGAATACTGAATGTACTACTGCATTAGACAATATAAAACATCAAATGGGAATTAGTTTTCACACCCATAACTTTTGTAATATTTTCGTGTAACTTACGTGACGGAGATGAAAGGGTAACATTCATTCCCCTTTGTGGTTAATCTAGTTATGTGTGTGTAGCTTCATATCAGTATGGACTTCGAGAAGATTTGTAACATGCAGGACATCTTTTTGGGGTAAGACCACATTAAGGATCCGTCCGCCGAAATAGTGCACTCGAAAATACTGTTTTGTGGTGATATGCGTGAATTTTTTCGATCACTTTGATATAGGACATGTTTGTCTCGTGAATACTGAATGTATTACTGAATTAGATCAAATAAAACATCAAATGGGAATGAGTTTTCACACACATAACTTACGTACTATTTTCTTGTAACTTACGTGACGGAGATGAAAGGGTAACATGCATTCCCCTTTGTGGTTAATCTAGATATGTGTGCAGCTTCACATAAGTCTGGATTTCGAGAAGATTTGTAACATGAAGGACATCTATTTGGGATAAGACCACATTAAAGATCCGTCAGCCGAAATAGTGCACTTCAAAATACTGTTTTGTGATGATATGCGTGAATTTTTTCGATCACTTTGACTTGAGACATGTTTTTCTCGTGAATACTGAATGTACTACTGCATTAGACAATATAAAACATCAAATGGGAATTAATTTTCACACCCATAACTTACGTACTATTTTCTTGTAACTTACGTGACGGAGATGAAAGGGTAACATGCATTCCCCTTTGTGGTTAATCTAGTTATGTGTGTAGCTTGAAATCAGTCTAGCCTTCGTGAAGATTTGTAACATGCAGGACATATATTTGGGGTAAGACCACATTAAGGATCCGTCCGCCAAAACAGTGCACTTGAAAATACCGTTTTCTGGTGATATTTGTGAATTTTTTCGATCACTTTGACTTGAGACATGTTTGTCTCGTGAATACTGAATGTATTACTGAATCACATAAAAAAAATCAAATGGGAATTAGTTTTCACATCCATAACTTTCGTACTATTTTCTTGTAACTTACGTAACGGAGATGAAAGGGTAACATGCATTCCCTTTGTGGTTAATCTAGTTATGTGTGTAGCTGGAGATCAGTCTGGCCTTCGTGAAGATTTGTAACATGCAGGACATCTATTTGGGGTAAGACCACATTAAGGATCCGTCCGCCGAAATAGTGCACTTGAAAATACTGTTTTGTGGTGATATGCGTGAATTTTATCGATCACTTTGACATGGGACATGTTTGTCTCTTGAATACTGAATGTACTACTGCATTAGACAAAATAAAACATCAAACGGGAATGAGTTTTCACACCAATAACTTACGTACTATTTTCTTGTAACTTACGTGACGGAGATGAAAGGGTAACATGCATTCCCCTTTGTGGTTTGTCTATTTATGTGTGTAGCTTCATATCAGTCTGGACTGCGAGAAGATTTGTAACATGCAGGACATCTATTTGGGATAAGACCACATTAAGCATCCGTCCGCCGAAATAGTGCACTTGAAAATACTGTTTTGCGGTGATATGCGTGAATTTTTTTGATCACTTTGACATGGGACATGTTTGTCTCGTGAATACTGAATGTATTACTGAATTAGATCAAATAAAACATCAAATGGGAATGAGTTTTCACACCCATAACTTACGTACTATCTTCTTGTAACTTACGTGACGGAGATGAAAGGGTAACATGCATTCCCCTTTGTGGTTAATCTAGTTATGTGTGTAGCTTCATATAAGTCTGGATTTCGAGAAGATTTGTAACAAACAGGACATCTATTTGGGAAAAGACCACATTAAGGATCCGTCAGCCGAAATGGTGCACTTGAAAATACTGTTTGGTGGTGATATGCATGAATTTTTTCGATCACTTTGACATTGGACATGGTTGTCTAGTGAATACTGAATGTACTACTTCAATAGTCAAGATAAAGCATCAAATGGGAATTAGTATTCACACCCATAACTTACGAACTATTTTGTTGTAACTTACATGACGGAGATGAAAGGGTTAAATTCAGTCCCCTTTGTGGTTAATCTAGTTATGTGTGTAGCTTCATATCAGTATGGACTTCGAGAAAATTTGTAACATGCAGGACATCTTTTTGGGGTAAGACCATATTATGGATCCGACCGCCGAATTAGTGCACTTGAAAATACTGTTTTGTGGTGATATGCGTGAATTTTTTCGATCAGTTTGACTTGAGACATGTTTGTCTCGTTAATACTGAATGTACTAATGCATTAGTCAAGATAAAACATGAAATGGGAATGAGTTTTCACACCCATAACTTACGTACTATTTTCTTGTAATTACGTGACGGAGATGAAAGGGTAACATTCATTCCCCTTTGTGTTTAATCTAGATATGTGTGTAGCTTCATATCAGTATGGACAACGAGAAGATTTGTAACATGCAGGACATCTTTTTGGGGTAAGACCACATTAAGGATCCGTCCGCCGAAATAGTGCACTTGAAAATACTGTTTTGTGGTGATATGCGTGAATTTTATCGATCACTTTGACATGGGACATGTTTGTCTCTTGAATACTGAATGTACTACTTCATTAGACAAAATAAAACATCAAACGGGAATGAGTTTTCACACCAATAACTTACGTACAATTTTCTTGTAACTTACGTGACGGAGATGAAAGGGTAACATGCATTCAGCTTTGTGGTTAATCTAGTTATGTGTGCAGCTTCATATCAGTATGGACTTCGAGAAGATTTGTAACATGCAGGACATCTTTTTGGGGTAAGACCACATTAAGGATCCGTCCGCCGAAATAGTGCACTTGAAAATACTGTTTTGTGGTGATATACGTGAATTTTTTCGATCACTTTCATATGGGACATGTTTGTCTCGTGAATACTGAATGTACTACTGAATTAGATCAAATAAAACATCAAATGGGAATGAGTTTTCACACCCATAACTTACGTACTATTTTCTTGTAACTTACGTGACGGAGATGAAAGGGTAACATTCATTCCCCTTTGTGTTTAATCTAGATATGTGTGTAGCTTCATATCAGTATGGACAACGAGAAGATTTGTAACATGCAGGACATCTTTTTGGGGTAAGACCACATTAAGGATCCGTCCGCCGAAATTGTGCACTTGAAAATACTGTTTTGTGGTGATATGCGTGAATTTTTTCGATCAATTTGACTTGAGACATGTTTGTCTCGTGAATACTGAATGTACTACTGCATTAGACAATATAAAACATCAAATGGGAATTCGTTTTCACACCCATAACTTATGTAATATTTTCGTGCAATTTACGTGACGGAGATGAAAGGGTAACATTCATTCCCCTTTGTGGTTAATCTAGTTATGTGTGTAGCTTCATATCAGTATGGACTTCGAGAAGATTTGTAACATGCAGAATATATTTTTGGGGTAAGACCATATTAAGGATCCGTCCGCCGAAATAGTGCACTTGAAAATACTGTTTTGTGGTGATATGCGTGAATTTTTTCGATCAATTTGACTTGAGACATGTTTGTCTCGTGAATACTGAATGTACTACTGCATTAGACAATATAAAACATCATATGGGAATTAGTTTTCACACCCATAACTTATGTAATATTTTCTTGCAATTTACGTGACGGAGATGAAGGGATAACATTCATTCCCCTTTGTGGTTAATCTAGTTATGTGTGTAGCTTCATATCAGTATGGACTTCGAGAAGATTTGTAACATGCAGAATATATTTTTGGGGTAAGACCATATTAAGGATCCGTCCGCCGAAATAGTGCACTTGAAAATACTGTTTTGTGGTGATATGCGTGAATTTTATCGATCACTTTGACATGGGACATGTTTGTCTCTTGAATACTGAATGTACTACTTCATTAGACAAAATAAAACATCAAACGGGAATGAGTTTTCACACCAATAACTTACGTACAATTTTCTTGTAACTTACGTGACGGAGATGAAAGGGTAACATGCATTCCCCTTTGTGGTTTGTCTATTTATGTGTGTAGCTTCATATCAGTCTGGACTTCGAGAAGATTTGTAACATGCAGGACATCTATTTGGGATAAGACCACATTAAGCATCCGTCCGCCGAAATAGTGCACTTGAAAATACTGTTTTGCGGTGATATGCGTGAATTTTTTCGATCACTTTGAATTAAGACATGTTTGTCTCGTGAATACTGAATATACTACTGCATTAGACAATATAAAACATCAAATGGGAATTAATTTTTACACCCATAACTTATGTAATATTTTCGTGTAACTTACGTGACGGAGATGAAAGGGTGACATCCATTCACCTTTGTGGTTAATCTAGTTATGTGTGCAGCTTCATATCAGTATGGACTTCGAGAAGATTTGTAACATGCAGGACATCTTTTTGGGGTAAGACCACATTAAGGATCCGTCCGCCGAAATAGTGCACTTGAAAATACTGTTTTGTGGTGATATACGTGAATTTTTTCGATCACTTTGATATGGGACATGTTTGTCTCGTGAATACTGAATGTATTACTGAATTAGATCAAATAAAACATCAAATGGGAATGAGTTTTCACACCCATAACTTACGTACTATTTTCTTGTAACTTACGTGACGGAGATGAAAGGGTAACATGCATTCCCCTTTGTGATTAATCTAGTCATGTGTGTAGCTGGAGATCAGTCTAGCCTTCGTGAAGATTTGTAACATGCAGGACATCTTTTTGGGGTAAGACCACATTAAGGATCCGTCCGCCGAAATAGTGCACTTGAAAATACTGTTTTGTGGTGATATGCGTGAATTTTTCGATCACTTTGATTTGAGACATGTTTGTCTCGTGAATACTGAATATACTACTGCATTAGACAATATAAAACATCAAATGGGAATTAATTTTTACACCCATAACTTATGTAATATTTTCGTGTAACTTACATGACGGAGGTGAAAGGGTAACATTCATTCCCCTTTGTGGTTAATCTAGTTATGTGTGCAGCTTCATATCAGTACGGACTTCGAGAAGATTTGTAACATGCATAATATCTTTTTGGGGTAAGACCATATTAAGGATCCATCCGCCGAAATAGTGCACTTGAAAATACTGTTTTGTGGTGATATGCGTGAATTTTTTCGATCACTTTGACTTGAGACATGTTTGTCTCGTGAATACTGAATGTACTACTGCATTAGACAATATAAAACATCAAATGGGAATTAATTTTTACACCCATAACTTATGTAATATTTTCGTGTAACTTACATGACGGAGATGAAAGGGTAACATTCATTCCCCTTTGCGGTTAATCTAGTTTTGTGTGTAGCTTCATATCAGTATGGTCTTCGAGAAGATTTGTAACATGCAGGACATCTTTTTGGGGTAAGACCACATTAAGGATCCGTCCGCCGAAATAGTGCACTCGAAAATACTGTTTTGTGGTGATATGCGTGAATTTTTTCGATCACTTTGTTATAGGACATGTTTGTCTCGTGAATACTGAATGTATTACTGAATTAGATCAAATAAAACATCAAATGGGAATGAGTTTTCACACCCATAACTTACGTACTATTTTCTTGTAACTTACGTGACGGAGATGAAAGGGTAACATGCATTCCCCTTTGTGATTAATCTAGTCATGTGTGTAGCTGGAGATCAGTCTAGCCTTCGTGAAGATTTGTAACAAGCAGGACATCTTTTTGGGGTAAGAACACATTAAGGATCCGTCCGCCGAAATAGTGCACTCGAAAATACTGTTTTGTGGTGATATGCGTGAATTTTTTCGATCACTTTGATATAGGACATGTTTGTCTCGTGAATACTGAATGTATTACTGAATTAGATCAAATAAAACATCAAATGGGAATGAGTTTTCACACCCATAACTTACGTACTATTTTCTTGTAACTTACGTGACGGAGATGAAAGGGTAACATTCATTCCCCTTTGTGTTTAATCTAGATATGTGTGTAGCTTCATATCAGTATGGACAACGAGAAGATTTGTAACATGCAGGACATCTTTTTGGGGTAAGACCACATTAAGGATCCGTCCGCCGAAATTGTGCACTTGAAAATACTGTTTTGTGGTGATATGCGTGAATTTTTTCGATCAATTTGACTTGAGACATGTTTGTCTCGTGAATACTGAATGTACTACTGCATTAGACAATATAAAACATCAAATGGGAATTCGTTTTCACACCCATAACTTATGTAATATTTTCGTGCAATTTACGTGACGGAGATGAAAGGGTAACATTCATTCCCCTTTGTGGTTAATCTAGTTATGTGTGTAGCTTCATATCAGTATGGACTTCGAGAAGATTTGTAACATGCAGAATATATTTTTGGGGTAAGACCATATTAAGGATCCGTCCGCCGAAATAGTGCACTTGAAAATACTGTTTTGTGGTGATATGCGTGAATTTTTTCGATCAATTTGACTTGAGACATGTTTGTCTCGTGAATACTGAATGTACTACTGCATTAGACAATATAAAACATCAAATGGGAATTAGTTTTCACACCCATAACTTATGTAATATTTTCGTGCAATTTACGTGACGGAGATGAAAGGGTAACATTCATTCCCCTTTGTGGTTAATCTAGTTATGTGTGTAGCTTCATATCAGTATGGACTTCGAGAAGATTTGTAACATGCAGGACATCTTTTTGGGGTAAGACCACATTAAGGATCCGTCCTCCGAAATAGTGCACTTGAAAATACTGTTTTGCGGTGATATGCATGAATTTTTTTGATCACTTTGACATGGGACATGTTTGTCTCGTGAATACTGAATGTATTACTGAATTAGATCAAATAAAACATCAAATGGGAATGAGTTTTCACACCCATAACTTACGTACTATCTTCTTGTAACTTACGTGACGGAGATGAAAGGGTAACATGCATTCCCCTTTGTGGTTAATCTAGTTATGTGTGTAGCTTCATATAAGTCTGGATTTCGAGAAGATTTGTAACAAACAGGACATCTATTTGGGAAAAGACCACATTAAGGAACCGTCAGCCGAAATGGTGCACTTGAAAATACAGTTTTGTGGTGATGTGCATGAATTTTTTCGATCACTTTGACATTGGACATGTTTGTCTAGTGAATACTGAATGTACTACTTCAATAGTCAACATAAAACATCAAATGGGAATTAGTATTCACACCCATAACTTACGAACTATTTTGTTGTAACTTACGTGACGGAGATGAAAGGGTTAAATTCAGTCCCCTTTGTGGTTAATCTAGTTATGTGTGTAGCTTCATATCAGTATGGACTTCGAGAAAATTTGTAACATGCAGGACATCTTTTTGGGGTAAGACCATATTATGGATCCGACCGCCGAATTAGTGCACTTGAAAATACTGTTTTGTGATGATATGCGTGAATTTGTTCGATCACTTTGACTTGAGACATGTTTGTCTCGTTAATACTGAATGTACTAATGCATTAGTCAAGATAAAACATGAAATGGGAATGAGTTTTCACACCCATAACTTACGTACTATTTTCTTGTAATTACGTGACGGAGATGAAAGGGTAACATTCATTCCCCTTTGTGTTTAATCTAGATATGTGTGTAGCTTCATATCAGTATGGACAACGAGAAGATTTGTAACATGCAGGACATCTTTTTGGGGTAAGACCACATTAAGGATCCGTCCGCCGAAATAGTGCACTTGAAAATACTGTTTTGTGGTGAAATGCGTGAATTTCTTCGATCACTTTGAATTAAGACATGTTTGTCTCGTGAATACTGAATATACAACTGCATTAGACAATATAAAACATCAAATGGGAATTAATTTTTACACCCATAACTTATGTAATATTTTCGTGTAACTTACGTGACGGAGATGAAAGGGTGACATTCATTCCCCTTTGTGGTTAATCTAGTTATGTGTGCAGCTTCATATCAGTATGGACTTCGAGAAGATTTGTAACATGCAGGACATCTTTTTGGGGTAAGACCACATTAAGGATCCGTCCGCCGAAATAGTGCACTCGAAAATACTGTTTTGTGGTGATATGCGTGAATTTTTTCGATCACTTTGATATAGGACATGTCTGTCTCGTGAATACTGAATGTATTACTGAATTAGATCAAATAAAACATCAAATGGGAATGAGTTTTCACACCCATAACTTACGTACTATTTTCTTGTAACTTACGTGACGGAGATGAAAGGGTAACATGCATTCCCCTTTGTGATTAATCTAGTCATGTGTGTAGCTGGAGATCAGTCTAGCCTTCGTGAAGATTTGTAACAAGCAGGACATCTTTTTGGGGTAAGAACACATTAAGGATCCGTCCGCCGAAATAGTGCACTCGAAAATACTGTTTTGTGGTGATATGCATGAATTTTTTCGATCACTTTGAAATAGGACATGTTTGTCTCGTGAATACTGAATGTATTACTGAATTAGATCAAATAAAACATCAAATGGGAATGAGTTTTCACACCCATAACTTACGTACTATTTTCTTGTAACTTACGTGACGGAGATGAAAGGGTAACATTCATTCCCCTTTGTGTTTAATCTAGATATGTGTGTAGCTTCATATCAGTATGGACAACGAGAAGATTTGTAACATGCAGGACATCTTTTTGGGGTAAGACCACATTAAGGATCCGTCCGCCGAAATTGTGCACTTGAAAATACTGTTTTGTGGTGATATGCGTGAATTTTTTCGATCAATTTGACTTGAGACATGTTTGTCTCGTGAATACTGAATGTACTACTGCATTAGACAATATAAAACATCAAATGGGAATTCGTTTTCACACCCATAACTTATGTAATATTTTCGTGCAATTTACGTGACGGAGATGAAAGGGTAACATTCATTCCCCTTTGTGGTTAATCTAGTTATGTGTGTAGCTTCATATCAGTATGGACTTCGAGAAGATTTGTAACATGCAGAATATATTTTTGGGGTAAGACCATATTAAGGATCCGTCCGCCGAAATAGTGCACTTGAAAATACTGTTTTGTGGTGATATGCGTGAATTTTTTCGATCAATTTGACTTGAGACATGTTTGTCTCGTGAATACTGAATGTACTACTGCATTAGACAATATAAAACATCAAATGGGAATTAGTTTTCACACCCATAACTTATGTAATATTTTCGTGCAATTTACGTGACGGAGATGAAAGGGTAACATTCATTCCCCTTTGTGATTAATCTAGTTATGTGTGTAGCTTCATATCAGTATGGACTTCGAGAAGATTTGTAACATGCAGGACATCTTTTTGGGGTAAGACCACATTAAGGATCCGTCCTCCGAAATAGTGCACTTGAAAATACTGTTTTGCGGTGATATGCATGAATTTTTTTGATCACTTTGACATGGGACATGTTTGTCTCGTGAATACTGAATGTATTACTGAATTAGATCAAATAAAACATCAAATGGGAATGAGTTTTCACACCCATAACTTACGTACTATCTTCTTGTAACTTACGTGACGGAGATGAAAGGGTAACATGCATTCCCCTTTGTAGTTAATCTAGTTATGTGTGTAGCTTCATATAAGTCTGGATTTCGAGAAGATTTGTAACAAACAGGACATCTATTTGGGAAAAGACCACATTAAGGAACCGTCAGCCGAAATGGTGCACTTGAAAATACAGTTTTGTGGTGATGTGCGTGAATTTTTTCGATCACTTTGACATTGGACATGTTTGTCTAGTGAATACTGAATGTACTACTTCAATAGTCAACATAAAACATCAAATGGGAATTAGTATTCACACCCATAACTTACGAACTATTTTGTTGTAACTTACGTGACGGAGATGAAAGGGTTAAATTCAGTCCCCTTTGTGGTTAATCTAGTTATGTGTGTAGCTTCATATCAGTATGGACTTCGAGAAAATTTGTAACATGCAGGACATCTTTTTGGGGTAAGACCATATTATGGATCCGACCGCCGAATTAGTGCACTTGAAAATACTGTTTTGTGATGATATGCGTGAATTTGTTCGATCACTTTGACTTGAGACATGTTTGTCTCGTTAATACTGAATGTACTAATGCATTAGTCAAGATAAAACATGAAATGGGAATGAGTTTTCACACCCATAACTTACGTACTATTTTCTTGTAATTACGTGACGGAGAAGAAAGGGTAACATTCATTCCCCTTTGTGTTTAATCTAGATATGTGTGTAGCTTCATATCAGTATGGACAACGAGAAGATTTGTAACATGCAGGACATCTTTTTGGGGTAAGACCACATTAAGGATCCGTCCGCCGAAATAGTGCACTTGAAAATACTGTTTTGTGGTGATATGCGTGAATTTTTTCGATCAATTTGACATGAGACATGTTTGTCTCGTGAATACTGAATATACTACTGCATTAGACAATATAAAACATCAAATGGGAATTAGTTTTCACACCCATAACTTATGTAATATTTTCGTGTAACTTACGTGACGGAGATGAAAGGGTAACATTCATTCCCCTTTGTGGTTAATCTAGTTATGTGTGTAGCTTCATATCAGTATGGACTTCGAGAAGATTTGTAACATGCAGGACATCTTTTTGGGGTAAGACCACATTAAGGATCCGTCCGCCGAAATAGTGCACTTGAAAATACTGTTTTGTGGTGATATGCGTGAATTTTATCGATCACTTTGACATGGGACATGTTTGTCTCTTGAATACTGAATGTACTACTGCATTAGACAAAATAAAACATCAAACGGGAATGAGTTTTCACACCAATAACTTACGTACTATTTTCTTGTAACTTACGTGACGGAGATGAAAGGGTAACATGCATTCCCCTTTGTGGTTTGTCTATTTATATGTGTAACTTCATATCAGTCTGGACTGCGAGAAGATTTGTAACATGCAGGACATCTATTTGGGATAAGACTACATTAAGCATCCGTCCGCCGAAATAGTGCACTTGAAAATACTGTTTTGCGGTGATATGCGTGAATTTTTTTGATCACTTTGACATGGGACATGTTTGTCTCGTGAATACTGAATGTATTACTGAATTAGATCAAATAAAACATCAATTGGGAATAAGTTTTCACACCCATAACTTACGTACTATTTTCTTGTAATTACGTGACGGAGATGAAAGGGTAACATTCATTCCCCTTTGTGTTTAATCTAGATATGTGTGTAGCTTCATATCAGTATGGACAACGAGAAGATTTGTAACATGCAGGACATCTTTTTGGGGTAAGACCACATTAAGGATCCGTCCGCCGAAATAGTGCACTTCAAAATACTGTTTTGTGGTGATATGCGTGAATTTTTTCGATCACTTTGAATTAAGACATGTTTGTCTCGTGAATACTGAATATACAACTGCATTAGACAATATAAAACATCAAATGGGAATTAATTTTTACACCCATAACTTATGTAACATTTTCGTGTAACTTACGTGACGGAGATGAAAGGGTGACATTCATTCCCCTTTGTGGTTAATCTAGTAATGTGTGCAGCTTCATATCAGTATGGACTTCGAGAAGATTTGTAACATGCAGAATATCTTTTTGGGGTAAGACCATATTAAGGATCCGTCCGCCGAAATAGTGCACTTGAAAATACTGTTTTGTGGTGATATGCGTGAATTTTTTCGATCAATTTGACTTGAGACATGTTTGTCTCGTGAATACTGAATGTACTACTGTAATAGACAATATAAAACATCAAATGGGAATTAGTTTTCACACCCATAACTTATGTAATATTTTCGTGTAACTTACGTGACGGAGATGAAAGGGTAACATTCATTCCCCTTTGTGGTTAATCTAGTTATGTGTGTAGCTTCATATCAGTATGGACTTCGAGAAGATTTGTAACATGCAGGACATCTTTTTGGGATAAGACCACATTAAGGATCCGTCCGCCGAAATAGTGCACTTGAAAATACTGTTTTGCGGTGATATGCGTGAATTTTTTTGATCACTTTGACATGGGACATGTTTGTCTCGTGAACACTGAATGTATTACTGAATTAGATCAAATAAAACATCAAATGGGAATGAGTTTTCACACCCATAACTTACGTACTATCTTCTTGTAACTTACGTGACGGAGATGAAAGGGTAACATGCATTCCCCTTTGTGATTAATCTAGTTATGTGTGTAGTTTCATATAAGTCTGGATTTCGAGAAGATTTGTAACAAACAGGACATCTATTTGGGAAAAGACCACATTAAGGATCCGTCCGCCGAAATAGTGCACTTGAAAATACTGTTTTGCGGTGATATGCGTGAATTTTTTTGATAACTTTGACATGGGACATGTTTGTCTCGTGAATACTGAATGTATTACTGAATTAGATCAAATAAAACATCAAATGGGAATGTGTTTTCACACCCATAACTTACGTACTATCTTCTTGTAACATACGTGACGGAGATGAAAGGGTAACATGCATTCCCCTTTGTGGTTAATCTAGTTATGTGTGTAGCTTCATATAAATCTGGATTTCGAGAAGATTTGTAACAAACAGGACATCTATTTGGGAAAAGACCACATTAAGGATCCGTCAGCCGAAATGGTGCACTTGAAAATACTGTTTTGTGGTGATATGCATGAATTTTTTTCGATCACTTTGACATTGGACATGTTTGTCTAATGAATACTGAATGTACTACTTCAATAGTCAAAATAAAACATCAAATGGGAATTAGTATTCACACCCATAACTTACGAACTATTTTGTTGTAACTTACATGACGGAGATGAAAGGGTTAAATTCAGTCCCCTTTGTGGTTAATCTAGTTATGTGTGTAGCTTCATATCAGTATGGACTTCGACAAAGTTTGTAACGTGCAGGACATCTTTTTGGGGTAAGACCATATTATGGATCCGACCGCCGAATTAGTGCACTTGAAAATACTGTTTTGTGGTGATATGCGTGAATTTTTTCAATCACTTTGACTTGAGACATGTTTGTCTCGTTAATACTGAATGTACTAATGCATTAGTCAAGATAAAACATGAAATGGGAATGAGTTTTCACACCCATAACTTACGTACTATTTTCTTGTAATTACGTGACGGAGATGAAAGGGTAACATTCATTCCCCTTTGTGTTTAATCTAGATATGTGTGTAGCTTCATATCAGTATGGACAACGAGAAGATTTGTAACATGCAGGACATCTTTTTGGGGTAAGACCACATTAAGGATCCGTCCGCCGAAATAGTGCACTTCAAAATACTGTTTTGTGGTGATATGCGTGAATTTTTTCGATCACTTTGAATTAAGACATGTTTGTCTCGTGAATACTGAATATACAACTGCATTAGACAATATAAAACATCAAATGGGAATTAATTTTTACACCCATAACTTATGTAACATTTTCGTGTAACTTACGTGACGGAGATGAAAGGGTGACATTCATTCCCCTTTGTGGTTAATCTAGTAATGTGTGCAGCTTCATATCAGTATGGACTTCGAGAAGATTTGTAACATGCAGAATATCTTTTTGGGGTAAGACCATATTAAGGATCCGTCCGCCGAAATAGTGCACTTGAAAATACTGTTTTGTGGTGATATGCGTGAATTTTTTCGATCAATTTGACTTGAGACATGTTTGTCTCGTGAATACTGAATGTACTACTGTAATAGACAATATAAAACATCAAATGGGAATTAGTTTTCACACCCATAACTTATGTAATATTTTCGTGTAACTTACGTGACGGAGATGAAAGGGTAACATTCATTCCCCTTTGTGGTTAATCTAGTTATGTGTGTAGCTTCATATCAGTATGGACTTCGAGAAGATTTGTAACATGCAGGACATCTTTTTGGGATAAGACCACATTAAGGATCCGTCCGCCGAAATAGTGCACTTGAAAATACTGTTTTGCGGTGATATGCGTGAATTTTTTTGATCACTTTGACATGGGACATGTTTGTCTCGTGAACACTGAATGTATTACTGAATTAGATCAAATAAAACATCAAATGGGAATGAGTTTTCACACCCATAACTTACGTACTATCTTCTTGTAACTTACGTGACGGAGATGAAAGGGTAACATGCATTCCCCTTTGTGGTTAATCTAGTTATGTGTGTAGTTTCATATAAGTCTGGATTTCGAGAAGATTTGTAACAAACAGGACATCTATTTGGGAAAAGACCACATTAAGGATCCGTCCGCCGAAATAGTGCACTTGAAAATACTGTTTTGCGGTGATATGCGTGAATTTTTTTGATAACTTTGACATGGGACATGTTTGTCTCGTGAATACTGAATGTATTACTGAATTAGATCAAATAAAACATCAAATGGGAATGTGTTTTCACACCCATAACTTACGTACTATCTTCTTGTAACTTACGTGACGGAGATGAAAGGGTAACATGCATTCCCCTTTGTGGTTAATCTAGTTATGTGTGTAGCTTCATATAAATCTGGATTTCGAGAAGATTTGTAACAAACAGGACATCTATTTGGGAAAAGACCACATTAAGGATCCGTCAGCCGAAATGGTGCACTTGAAAATAATGTTTTGTGGTGATATGCATGAATTTTTTCGATCACTTTGACATTGGACATGTTTTTCTAGTGAATACTGAATGTACTACTTCAATAGTCAAGATAAAACATCAAATGGGAATTAGTATTCACACCCATAACTTACGAACTATTTTGTTGTAACTTACGTGGCGGAGATGAAAGGGTTAAATTCAGTCCCCTGTGTGGTTAATCTAGTTATGTGTGTAGCTTCATATCAGTAATGACTTCGAGAAAATTTGTAACATGCAGGACATCTTTTTGGGGTAAGACCATATTATGGATCCGACCGCCGAATTAGTGCACTTGAAAATACTGTTTTGTGGTGATATGCGTGAATTTTTTCGATCACTTTGACTTGAGACATGTTTGTCTCGTTAATACTGAATGTACTAATGCATTAGTCAAGATAAAACATGAAATGGGAATGAGTTTTCACACCCATAACTTACGTACTATTTTCTTGTAATTACGTGACGGAGATGAAAGGGTAACATTCATTCCCCTTTGTGTTTAATCTAGATATGTGTGTAGCTTCATATCAGTATGGACAACGAGAAGATTTGTAACATGCAGGACATCTTTTTGGGGTAAGACCACATTAAGGATCCGTCCGCCGAAATAGTGCACTTGAAAATACTGTTTTGTGGTGATATGCGTGAATTTTTTCGATCACTTTGAATTAACACATGTTTGTCTCGTGAATACTGAATATACAACTGCATTAGACAATATAAAACATCAAATGGGAATTAATTTTTACACCCATAACTTATGTAATATTTTCGTGTAACTTACGTGACGGAGATGAAAGGGTGACATTCATTCCCCTTTGTGGTTAATCTAGTAATGTGTGCAGCTTCATATCAGTATGGACTTCGAGAAGATTTGTAACATGCAGAATATCTTTTTGGGGTAAGACCATATTAAGGATCCGTCCGCCGAAATAGTGCACTTGAAAATACTGTTTTGTGGTGATATGCGTGAATTTTTTCGATCAATTTGACTTGAGACATGTTTGTCTCGTGAATACTGAATATACTACTGCATTAGACAATATAAAACATCAAATGGGAATTAGTTTTCACACCCATAACTTATGTAATATATTCGTGTAACTTACGTGACGGAGATGAAAGGGTAACATTCATTCCCTTTGTGGTTAATCTAGTTATGTGTGTAGCTTCATATCAGTATGGACTTCGAGAAGATTTGTAACATGCAGGACATCTTTTTGGGGTAAGACCACATTAAGGATCCGTCCGCCAAAATAGTGCACTTGAAAATACTGTTTTGTGGTGATATGCTTGAATTTTTTCGATCACTTTGATATGGGACATGTTTGTCTCGTGAATACTGAATGTATTAATGAATTAGATCAAATAAAACATCAAATGGGAATGAGTTTTCACACCCATAACTTACGTACTATTTTCTTGTAACTTACGTGACGGAGATGAAAGGGTAACATGCATTCCCCTTTGTGATTAATCTCGTCATGTGTGTAGCTGGAGATCAGTCTAGCCTTCGTGAAGATTTGTAACATGCAGGACATATTTTTGGGGTAAGACCACATTAAGGATCCGTCCGCCGAAATAGTGCATTTAAAAATACTGTTTTGTGGTGATATGCGTGAATTTTTTCGATCACTTTCACTTGAGACATGTTTGTCTCGTGAATACTGAATATACTACTGCATTAGACAATATAAAACATCAAATGGGAATTAGTTTTCACACCCATAACTTATGTAATATTTTCGTGTAACTTACGTGACGGAGATGAAAGGGTAACATTCATTCCCTTTGTGGTTAATCTAGTTATGTGTGTAGCTTCATATCAGTATGGACTTCGAGAAGATTTGTAACATGCAGGACATCTTTTTGGGGTAAGACCACATTAAGGATCCGTCCGCCGAAATAGTGCACTTGAAAATACTGTTTTGTGGTGATATGCGTGAATTGTTTCGATCACTTTGATATGGGACATGTTTGTCTCGTGAATACTGAATGTATTAATGAATTAGATCAAATAAAACATCAAATGGGAATGAGTTTTCACACCCATAACTTAAGTACTATTTTCTTGTAACTTACGTGACGGAGATGAAAGGGTAACATGCATTCCCCTTTGTGATTAATCTCGTCATGTGTGTAGCTGGAGATCAGTCTAGCCTTCGTGAAGATTTGTAACATGCAGGACATCTTTTTGGGGTAAGACCACATTAAGGATCCGTCCGCCGAAATAGTGCACTTGAAAATACTGTTTTGTGGTGATATGCGTGAATTTTTTCGATCACTTTGACTTGAGACATGTTTGTCTCGTGAATACTGAATGTACTACTGCATTAGACAATATAAAACATCAAATGGGAATTAATTTTTACACCCATAACTTATGTAATATTTTCGTGTAACTTACATGACGGAGATGAAAGGGTAACATTCATTCCCCTTTGTGGTTAATCTAGTTATGTGTGCAGCTTCATATCAGTATGGACTTCGAGAAGATTTGTATCATGCATAATATCTTTTTGGGGTAAGACCATATTAAGGATCCGTCCGCCGAAATAGTGCACTTGAAAATACTGTTTTGTGGTGATATGCGTGAATTTTTTCGATCACTTTGACTTGAGACATGTTTGTCTCATGAATACTGAATGTACTACTGCATTAGACAATATAAAACATCAAATGGGAATTAATTTTCACACCCATAAGTTATGTAATATTTTCGTGTAACTTACGTGACGGAGATGAAAGGGTAACATTCATTCCCCTTTGTGGTTAATCTAGTTATGTGTGTAGCTTCATATCAGTATGGTCTTCGAGAAGATTAGTAACATGAAGGACATCTTTTTGGGGTAAGACCACATTAAGGATCCGTCCGCCGAAATAGTGCACTTGAAAATACTGTTTTGTGGTGATATGCGTGAATTTTTTCGATCACTTTGAATTAAGACATGTTTGTCTCGTGAATACTGAATATACAACTGCATTAGACAATATAAAACATCAAATGGGAATTAATTTTTACACCCATAACTTATGTAATATTTTCGTGTAACTTACGTGACGGAGATGAAAGGGTGACATTCATTCCCCTTTGTGGTTAATCTAGTAATGTGTGCAGCTTCATATCAGTATGGACTTCGGGAAGATTTGTAACATGCAGAATATCTTTTTGGGGTAAGACCATATTAAGGATCCGTTCGCCGAAATAGTGCACTTGAAAATACTGTTTTGTGGTGATATGCGTGAATTTTTTCGATCAATTTGACTTGAGACATGTTTGTCTCGTGAATACTGAATATACTACTGCATTAGACAATATAAAACATCAAATGGGAATTAGTTTTCACACCCATAACTTATGTAATATTTTCGTGTAACTTACGTGACGGAGATGAAAGGGTAACATTCATTCCCTTTGTGGTTAATCTAGTTATGTGTGTAGCTTCATATCAGTATGGACTTCGAGAAGATTTGTAACATGCAGGACATCTTTTTGGGGTAAGACCACATTAAGGATCCGTCCGCCGAAATAGTGCACTTGAAAATACTGTTTTGAGGTGATATGCGTGAATGTTTTCGATCACTTTGATATGGGACATGTTTGTCTCGTGAATACTGAATGTATTAATGAATTAGATCAAATAAAACATCAAATGGGAATGAGTTTTCACACCCATAACTTACGTACTATTTTCTTGTAACTTACGTGACGGAGATGAAAGGGTAACATGCATTCCCCTTTGTGATTAATCTCGTCATGTGTGTAGCTGGAGATCAGTCTAGCCTTCGTGAAGATTTGTAACATGCAGGACATCTTTTTGGGGTAAGACCACATTAAGGATCCGTCCGCCGAAATAGTGCACTTGAAAATACTGTTTTGTGGTGATATGCGTGAATTTTTTCGATCACTTTGACTTGAGACATGTTTGTCTCGTGAATACTGAATGTACTACTGCATTAGACAATATAAAACATCAAATGGGAATTAATTTTTACACCCATAACTTATGTAATATTTTCGTGTAACTTACATGACGGAGATGAAAGGGTAACATTCATTACCCTTTGTGGTTAATCTAGTTATGTGTGCAGCTTCATATCAGTATGGACTTCGAGAAGATTTGTATCATGCATAATATCTTTTTGGGGTAAGACCATATTAAGGATCCGTCCGCCGAAATAGTGCACTTGAAAATACTGTTTCGTGGTGATATGCATGAATTTTTTCGATCACTTTGACTTGATACATGTTTGTCTCATGAATACTGAATGTACTACTGCATTAGACAATATAAAACATCAAATGGGAATTAGTTTTCACACCCATAAGTTATGTAATATTTTCGTGTAACTTACGTGACGGAGATGAAAGGGTAACATTCATTCCCCTTTGTGGTTAATCTAGTTATGTGTGTAGCTTCATATCAGTATGGTCTTCGAGAAGATTAGTAACATGCAGGACATATTTTTGGGGTAAGACCACATTAAGGATCCGTCCGCCGAAATAGTGCACTTAAAAATACTGTTTTGTGGTGATATGCGTGAATTTTTTCGATCACTTTGATATAGGACATGTTTGTCTCGTGAATACTGAATGTATTACTGAATTAGATCAAATAAAACATCAAATGGGAATGAGTTTTCACACCCATAACTTACGTAATATTTTCTTGTAACTTACGTGACGGAGATGAAAGGGTATCATGCATTCCCCTTTGTGATTAATCTAGTCATGTGTGTAGCTGGAGATCAGTCTATCCTTCGTGAAGATTTGTAACATGCAGGACATCTATTTGGGAAAAGACCATATTAAGGATCCGTCCGCCGAATTAGTGCACTTGAAAATACCGTTTTGTGGTGATATGCGTGAAATTTTTCGATCATTTTGATTTAAGACATGTTTGTTTGTACTAATGCATTAGTCAAGATAAAACATGAAATGGGAATGAGTTTTCACACCCATAACTTACGTACTATTTTCTTGTAATTACGTGACGGAGATGAAAGGGTTACATTCATTCCCCTTTGTGGTTAATCTAGTTATGTGTGCAACTTCATATCAGTATGGACTTCGAGAAGATTTGTAACATGCAGAATATCTATTTGGGAAAAGACCATATTAAGGATCCGTCCGCCGAATTAGTGCACTTGAAAATACTGTTTTGTGGTGATATGCGTGAAATTTTTCGATCATTTTGATTTAAGACATGTTTGTTTGTACTAATGCATTAGTCAAGATAAAACATGAAATGGGAATGAGTTTTCACACCCATAACTTACGTACTATTTTCTTGTAATTACGTGACGGAGATGAAAGGGTTACATTCATTCCCCTTTGTGGTTAATCTAGTTATGTGTGCAACTTCATATCAGTATAGACTTCGAGAAGATTTGTAACATGCAGAATATCTTTTTGGGGTAAGACCATATTAAGGATCCGTCCGCCGGAATAGTGCACTTGAAAATACTGTTTTGTGGTGATATGCGTGAATTTTTTTGATCACTTTGACTTGAGACATGTTTGTCTCGTGAATACTGAATGTATTACTGAATTAGATCAAATAAAACATCAAATGGGAATGAGTTTTCACACCCATAACTTACGTACTATTTTCTTGTAACTTACGTGACGGAGATGAAAGGGTAACATGCATTCCCCTTTGGGGTTAATCTAGTTATGTATTTAGCTTCATATAAGTCTGGATTTCGAGAAGATTTGTAACATGCAGGATATCTATTTGGGATAAGACCACATTAAAGATCCGTCAGCCGAAATAGTGCACTTGAAAATACTGTTTTGTGATGATATGCGTGAATTTTTTCGATCACTTTGACATTGGACATGTTTGTCTAGTGAATACTGAATATACTACTTCAATAGTCAATATAAAACATCAAATGGAAATTAGTATTCTCACCCATAACTTACGAACTATTTTCTTGTAACTTACGTGACGGAGATGAAAGGGTAACATGCATTCCCCTTTGTGGTTTATCTAGTTATGTGTGTAACTTCATATCAGTCTGGACTTTGAGAAGGTTTGTAACATGCAGGACATCTATTTGGGAAAAGACCACATTAAGGATCCGTCAGCCGTAATGGTGCCCTTAAAAATACTGTTTTGTGGTGATATGCACGAATTTTTTCGATCACTTTGATATTGGACATGTTTGTCTAGTGAATACTGAATGTACTACTTCAATAGTCAAGATAAAATATCAAATGGGAATTAGTATTCACACCAATAACGTACGAACTATTTTCTTGTAACTTACGTGACGGAGATGAAAGGGTTAAATTCAGTCCCCTTTGTGGTTAATCTAGTTATGTGTGTAGCTTCATATCAGTATGGACTTCGAGAAGATTTGTAATATGCAGGAAATCTTTTTGGGGTAAGACCACACTATGGATCCGACCGCCGAATTAGTGCACTTGAAAATACTGTTTTGTGGTGATATGCGTGAAATTTTTCGATCATTTTGATTTGAGACATGTTTGTCTCGTTAATACTGAATGTACTAATGCATTAGTCAAGATAAAACATGAAATGGGAATGAGTTTTCACACCCATAACTTACGTACTATTTTCTTGTAATTACGTGACGGAGATGAAAGGGTTACATTCATTCCCCTTTGTGGTTAATCTAGTTATGTGTGCAACTTCATATCAGTATAGACTTCGAGAAGATTTGTAACATGCAGAATATCTTTTTGGGGTAAGACCATATTAAGGATCCGTCCGCCGAAATAGTGCACTTGAAAATACTGTTTTGTGGTGATATGCGTGAATTTTTTTGATCACTTTGACTTGAGACATGTTTGTCTCGTGAATACTGAATGTACTTCTGCATTAGATAATATAAAACATCAAATGGGAATTAGTTTTAACACCCATAACTTATGTAATATTTTCGTGTAACTTACGTGACGGAGATGAAAGGGTAACATTCATTCCCCTTTGCGGTTATTCTAGTTATGTGTGTAGCTTCATATCAGTATGGACTTCGAGAAGATTTGTAACATGCAGGACAACTTTTTGGGTTAAGACCACATTAAGGATATGTCCGCCGAAATAGTGCACTTGAAAATACTGTATTGTGGTGATATGCGTGAATTTTTTCGATCACTTTGATATGGGACATGTTTGTCTCGTGAATACTGAATGTATTACTGAATTAGATCAAATAAAACATCAAATGGGAATGAGTTTTCACACCCATAACTTACGCACTATTTTCTTGTAACTTACGTGACGGAGATGAAAGGGTAACATGCATTCCCCTTTGGGGTTAATCTAGTTATGTATTTAGATTCATATAAGTCTGGATTTCGAGAAGATTTGTAACATGCAGGACATCTATTTGGGATAAGACCATATTAAAGATCCGTCAGCCGAAATAGTGCACTTGAAAATACTGTTTTGTGATGATATGCGTGAATTTTCTCGATCACTTTGACATTGGACATGTTTGTCTAGTGAATACTGAATATACTACTTCAATAGTCAATATAAAACATCAAATGGAAATTAGTATTCTCACCCATAACTTACGAACTATTTTCTTGTAACTTACGTGACGGAGATGAAAGGGTAACATGCATTCCCCTTTGTGGTTTATCTAGTTATGTGTGTAACTTCATATCAGTCTGGACTTTGAGAAGATTTGTAACATGCAGGACATCTATTTGGGAAAAGACCACATTAAGGATCCGTCAGCCAAAATGGTGCCCTTAAAAATACTGTTTTGTGGTGATATGCACGAATTTTTTCGATCACTTTGATATTGGACATGTTTGTCTAGTGAATACTGAATGTACTACTTCAATAGTCAAGATAAAATATCAAATGGGAATTAGTATTCACACCAATAACGTACGAACTATTTTCTTGTAACTTACGTGACGGAGATGAAAGGGTTAAATTCAGTCCCCTTTGTGGTTAATCTAGTTATGTGTGTAGCTTCATATCAGTATGGACTTCGAGAAGATTTGTAATATGCAGGACATCTTTTTGGGGTAAGACCACACTATGGATCCGACCGTCGAATTAGTGCACTTGAAAATACTGTTTTGTGGTGATATGCGTGAAATTTTTCGATCATTTTGATTTGAGATATGTTTGTCTCGTTAATACTGAATGTACTAATGCATTAGTCAAGATAAAACATGAAATGGGAATGAGTTTTCACACCCATAACTTACGTACTATTTTCTTGTAATTACGTGACGGAGATGAAAGGGTTACATTCATTCCCCTTTGTGGTTAATCTAGTTATGTGTGCAACTTCATATCAGTATAGACTTCGAGAAGATTTGTAACATGCAGAATATCTTTTTGGGGTAAGACCATATTAAGGATCCGTCCGCCGAAATAGTGCACTTGAAAATACTGTTTTGTGGTGATATGCGTGAATTTTTTTGATCACTTTGACTTGAGACATGTTTGTCTCGTGAATACTGAATGTACTTCTGCATTAGATAATATAAAACATCAAATGGGAATTAGTTTTAACACCCATAACTTATGTAATATTTTCGTGTAACTTACGTGACGGAGATGAAAGGGTAACATTCATTCCCCTTTGCGGTTAATCTAGTTATGTGTGTAGCTTCATATCAGTATGGACTTCGAGAAGATTTGTAACATGCAGGACATCTATTTGGGATAAGACCACATTAAAGATCCGTCAGCCGAAATAGTGCACTTGAAAATACTGTTTTGTGATGATATGCGTGAATTTTTTCGATTACATTGACATTGGACATGTTTGTCTAGTGAATACTGAATATACTACTTCAATAGTCAATATAAAACATCAAATGGAAATTAGTATTCTCACCCATAACTTACGAACTATTTTCTTGTAACTTACGTGACGGAGATGAAAGGGTAACATGCATTCCCCTTTGTGGTTTATCTAGTTATGTGTGTAACTTCATATCAGTCTGGACTTTGAGAAGATTTGTAACATGCAGGACATCTATTTGGGAAAAGACCACATTAACGATCCGTCAGCCGAAATGGTGCCCTTAAAAATACTGTTTTGTGGTGATATGCACGAATTTTTTCGATCACATTGATATTGGACATGTTTGTCTAGTGAATACTGAATGTACTACTTCAATAGTCAAGATAAAATATCAAATGGGAATTAGTATTCACACCAATAACTTACGAACTATTTTCTTGTAACTTACGTGACGGAGATGAAAGGGTTAAATTCAGTCCCCTTTGTGGTTAATCTAGTTATGTGTGTAGCTTCATATCAGTATGGACTTCGAGAAGATTTGTAATATGCAGGACATCTTTTTGGGGTAAGACCACACTATGGATCCGACCGCCGAATTAGTGCACTTGAAAATACTGTTTTGTGGTGATATGCGTGAATTTGTTCGATCATTTTGATTTGAGACATGTTTGTCTCGTTAATACTGAATGTACTAATGCATTAGTCAAGATAAAACATGAAATGGGAATGAGTTTTCACACCCATAACTTACATACTATTTTCTTGTAATTACGTGACGGAGATGAAAGGGTAACATTCATTCCCCTTTGTGGTTAATCTAGTTATGTGTGCAGCTTCATATCAGTGTAGACTTCGAGAAGATTTGTAACGTGCAGAATATCTTTTTGGGGTAAGACCATATTAAGGATCCGTCCGCCGAAATAGTGCACTTGAAAATACTGTTTTGTGGTGATATGCGTGAATTTTTTCGATCACTTTTAATTGAGACATGTTTGTCTCGTGAATACTGAATGTACTACTGCATTAGATAATATAAAACATCAAATGGGAATTAGTTTTAACACCCATAACTTATGTAATATTTTCGTGTAACTTACGTGACGGAGATGAAAGGGTAACATTCATTCCCCTTTGTGGTTAATCTAGTTATGTGTGTAGCTTCATATCAGTATGGACTTCGAGAAGATTTGTAACATGCAGGACAACTTTTTGGGGTAAGACCACATTAAGGATCCGTCCGCCGAAATAATGCACTTGAAAATACTGTTTTGTGGAGATATACGTGAATTTTTTCGATCACTTTGATATGGGACATGTTTGTCTCGTGAATACTGAATGTATTACTGAATTAGATCAAATAAAACATCAAATGGGAATGAGTTTTCACACCCATAACTTACGTACTATTTTCTTGTAACTTACGTGACGGAGATGAAAGGGTAACATGCATTCCCCTTTGGGGTTAATCTAGTTATGTATTTAGCTTGATATAAGTCTGGATTTCGAGAAGATTTATAACATGCAGGACATCTATTTGGGATAAGACCACATTAAAGATCCGTCAGCCGAAATAGTGCACTTGAAAATACTGTTTTGTGATGATATGCGTGAATTTTTTCGATCACTTTGACATTGGACATGTTTGTCTAGTGAATACTGAATGTACTACTTCAATAGTCAAGATAAAATATCAAATGGGAATTAGTATTCACACCAATAACGTACGAACTATTTTCTTGTAACTTACGTGACGGAGATGAAAGGGTTAAATTCAGTCCCCTTTGTGGTTAATCTAGTTATGTGTGTAGCTTCATATCAGTATGGACTTCGAGAAGATTTGTAATATGCAGGACATCTTTTTGGGGTAAGACCACACTATGGATCCGACCGTCGAATTAGTGCACTTGAAAATACTGTTTTGTGGTGATATGCGTGAAATTTTTCGATCATTTTGATTTGAGATATGTTTGTCTCGTTAATACTGAATGTACTAATGCATTAGTCAAGATAAAACATGAAATGGGAATGAGTTTTCACACCCATAACTTACGTACTATTTTCTTGTAATTACGTGACGGAGATGAAAGGGTTACATTCATTCCCCTTTGTGGTTAATCTAGTTATGTGTGCAACTTCATATCAGTATAGACTTCGAGAAGATTTGTAACATGCAGAATATCTTTTTGGGGTAAGACCATATTAAGGATCCGTCCGCCGAAATAGTGCACTTGAAAATACTGTTTTGTGGTGATATGCGTGAATTTTTTTGATCACTTTGACTTGAGACATGTTTGTCTCGTGAATACTGAATGTACTTCTGCATTAGATAATATAAAACATCAAATGGGAATTAGTTTTAACACCCATAACTTATGTAATATTTTCGTGTAACTTACGTGACGGAGATGAAAGGGTAACATTCATTCCCCTTTGCGGTTAATCTAGTTATGTGTGTAGCTTCATATCAGTATGGACTTCGAGAAGATTTGTAACATGCAGGACATCTATTTGGGATAAGACCACATTAAAGATCCGTCAGCCGAAATAGTGCACTTGAAAATACTGTTTTGTGATGATATGCGTGAATTTTTTCGATTACATTGACATTGGACATGTTTGTCTAGTGAATACTGAATATACTACTTCAATAGTCAATATAAAACATCAAATGGAAATTAGTATTCTCACCCATAACTTACGAACTATTTTCTTGTAACTTACGTGACGGAGATGAAAGGGTAACATGCATTCCCCTTTGTGGTTTATCTAGTTATGTGTGTAACTTCATATCAGTCTGGACTTTGAGAAGATTTGTAACATGCAGGACATCTATTTGGGAAAAGACCACATTAACGATCCGTCAGCCGAAATGGTGCCCTTAAAAATACTGTTTTGTGGTGATATGCACGAATTTTTTCGATCACATTGATATTGGACATGTTTGTCTAGTGAATACTGAATGTACTACTTCAATAGTCAAGATAAAATATCAAATGGGAATTAGTATTCACACCAATAACTTACGAACTATTTTCTTGTAACTTACGTGACGGAGATGAAAGGGTTAAATTCAGTCCCCTTTGTGGTTAATCTAGTTATGTGTGTAGCTTCATATCAGTATGGACTTCGAGAAGATTTGTAATATGCAGGACATCTTTTTGGGGTAAGACCACACTATGGATCCGACCGCCGAATTAGTGCACTTGAAAATACTGTTTTGTGGTGATATGCGTGAATTTGTTCGATCATTTTGATTTGAGACATGTTTGTCTCGTTAATACTGAATGTACTAATGCATTAGTCAAGATAAAACATGAAATGGGAATGAGTTTTCACACCCATAACTTACATACTATTTTCTTGTAATTACGTGACGGAGATGAAAGGGTAACATTCATTCCCCTTTGTGGTTAATCTAGTTATGTGTGCAGCTTCATATCAGTGTAGACTTCGAGAAGATTTGTAACGTGCAGAATATCTTTTTGGGGTAAGACCATATTAAGGATCCGTCCGCCGAAATAGTGCACTTGAAAATACTGTTTTGTGGTGATATGCGTGAATTTTTTCGATCACTTTTAATTGAGACATGTTTGTCTCGTGAATACTGAATGTACTACTGCATTAGATAATATAAAACATCAAATGGGAATTAGTTTTAACACCCATAACTTATGTAATATTTTCGTGTAACTTACGTGACGGAGATGAAAGGGTAACATTCATTCCCCTTTGTGGTTAATCTAGTTATGTGTGTAGCTTCATATCAGTATGGACTTCGAGAAGATTTGTAACATGCAGGACAACTTTTTGGGGTAAGACCACATTAAGGATCCGTCCGCCGAAATAATGCACTTGAAAATACTGTTTTGTGGAGATATACGTGAATTTTTTCGATCACTTTGATATGGGACATGTTTGTCTCGTGAATACTGAATGTATTACTGAATTAGATCAAATAAAACATCAAATGGGAATGAGTTTTCACACCCATAACTTACGTACTATTTTCTTGTAACTTACGTGACGGAGATGAAAGGGTAACATGCATTCCCCTTTGGGGTTAATCTAGTTATGTATTTAGCTTGATATAAGTCTGGATTTCGAGAAGATTTGTAACATGCAGGACATCTATTTGGGATAAGACCACATTAAAGATCCGTCAGCCGAAATAGTGCACTTGAAAATACTGTTTTGTGATGATATGCGTGAATTTTTTCGATCACTTTGATATTGGACATGTTTGTCTAGTGAATACTGAATATACTACTTCAATAGTCAAGATAAAACATCAAATGGGAATTAGTATTCACACCAATAACGTACGAACTATTTTCTTGTAACTTACGTGACGGAGATGAATGGGTTAAATTCAGTCCCCTTTGTGGTTAATCTAGTTATGTGTGTAGCTTCATATCAGTATGGACTTCGAGAAGATTTGTAATATGCAGGACATCTTTTTGGGGTAAGACCACACTATGGATCCGACCGCCGAATTAGTGCACTTGAAAATACTGTTTTGTGGTGATATGCGTGACATTTTTCGATCATTTTGATTTGAGATATGTTTGTCTCGTTAATACTGAATGTACTAATGCATTAGTCAAGATAAAACATGAAATGGGAATGAGTTTTCACACCCATAACTTACGTACTATTTTCTTGTAATTACGTGACGGAGATGAAAGGGTTACATTCATTCCCCTTTGTGGTTAATCTAGTTATGTGTGCAACTTCATATCAGTATAGACTTCGAGAAGATTTGTAACATGCAGAATATCTTTTTGGGGTAAGACCATATTAAGGATCCGTCCGCCGAAATAGTGCACTTGAAAATACTGTTTTGTGGTGATATGCGTGAATTTTTTTGATCACTTTGACTTGAGACATGTTTGTCTCGTGAATACTGAATGTACTTCTGCATTAGATAATATAAAACATCAAATGGGAATTAGCTCTTTAACACCCATAACCCTCTATGCAATATTTTCGTGTAACTTACGTGACGGAGATGAAAGGGTAACATTCATTCCCCTTTGTTAATCTAGCTAAGTGTGGCTTCATATCAGTATGGACTTCGAGGAAGATTTGGTAACATGCAGGACATCTATTTGGGATAAGGCTACATTAAAGATCCGTCAGCCGAAATAGTGTACCGAAATATCATTTCAGATGGATATAAAAGAATTTTCGATTACTTTGACATTGGACATGTTTGTCTAGTGAATACTGAATATACTACTTCAATAATCAATATAAAACATCAAATGGAAATTAGTATTCTCACCCATAACTTACGAACTATTTTCTTGTAACTTACGTGACGGAGATGAAAGGGTAACATGCATTCCCCTTTGTGGTTTATCTAGTTATGTGTGTAACTTCATATCAGTCTGGACTTTGAGAAGATTTGTAACATGCAGGACATCTATTTGGGAAAAGACCACATTAAGGATCCGTCAGCCGAAATGGTGCCCTTAAAAATACTGTTTTGTGGTGATATGCACGAATTTTTTCGTTCACTTTGATATTGGACATGTTTGTCTAGTGAATACTGAATGTACTACTTCAATAGTCAAGATAAAATATCAAATGGGAATTAGTATTCACACCAATAACTTACGAACTATTTTCTTGTAACTTACGTGACGGAGATGAAAGGGTTAAATTCAGCCCCCTTTGTGGTTAATCTAGTTATGTGTGTAGCTTCATATCAGTATGGACTTCGAGAAGATTTGTAATATGCAGGACATCTTTTTGGGGTAAGACCACACTATGGATCCGACCGCCGAATTAGTGCACTTGAAAATACTGTTTTGTGGTGATATGCGTGAATTTGTTCGATCATTTTGATTTGAGACATGTTTGTCTCGTTAATACTGAATGTACTAATGCATTAGTCAAGATAAAACATGAAATGGGAATGAGTTTTCACACCCATAACTTACATACTATTTTCTTGTAATTACGTGACGGAGATGAAAGGGTAACATTCATTCCCCTTTGTGGTTAATCTAGTTATGTGTGCAGCTTCATATCAGTGTAGACTTCGAGAAGATTTGTAACGTGCAGAATATCTTTTTGGGGTAAGACCATATTAAGGATCCGTCCGCCGAAATAGTGCACTTGAAAATACTGTTTTGTGGTGATATGCGTGAATTTTTTCGATCACTTTTAATTGAGACATGTTTGTCTCGTGAATACTGAATGTACTACTGCATTAGATAATATAAAACATCAAATGGGAATTAGTTTTAACACCCATAACTTATGTAATATTTTCGTGTAACTTACGTGACGGAGATGAAAGGGTAACATTCATTCCCCTTTGTGGTTAATCTAGTTATGTGTGTAGCTTCATATCAGTATGGACTTCGAGAAGATTTGTAACATGCAGGACAACTTTTTGGGGTAAGACCACATTAAGGATCCGTCCGCCGAAATAATGCACTTGAAAATACTGTTTTGTGGAGATATACGTGAATTTTTTCGATCACTTTGATATGGGACATGTTTGTCTCGTGAATACTGAATGTATTACTGAATTAGATCAAATAAAACATCAAATGGGAATGAGTTTTCACACCCATAACTTACGTACTATTTTCTTGTAACTTACGTGACGGAGATGAAAGGGTAACATGCATTCCCCTTTGGGGTTAATCTAGTTATGTATTTAGCTTGATATAAGTCTGGATTTCGAGAAGATTTATAACATGCAGGACATCTATTTGGGATAAGACCACATTAAAGATCCGTCAGCCGAAATAGTGCACTTGAAAATACTGTTTTGTGATGATATGCGTGAATTTTTTCGATCACTTTGACATTGGACATGTTTGTCTAGTGAATACTGAATATACTACTTCAATAGTCAAGATAAAACATCAAATGGAAATTAGTATTCTCACCCATAACTTACGAACTATTTTCTTGTATCTTACGTGACGGAGATGAAAGGGTAAAATTCATTCCCCTTTGTGGTTAATCTAGTTATGTGTGTAGCTTCATATCAGTATGGACTTCGAGAAGATTTGTAACATGCAGGACATCTATTTGGGATAAGACCACATTAAGGATCCGTCCGCCGAAATAGTACACTTGAAAATACTGTTTTGTGGTGATATGCTTGAATTGTTTCGATCAATTTGACATGGGACATGTTTGTCTCGTGAATACTGAATGTACTACTGCATTAGTCAAGATAAAACATCAAATGGGAATGAATTTTCACATCTACAACTTACGTACTATTTTCTTGTAAATTACGTAACGGAGATGAAAGGGTAACATGCATTCCCCTTTGTGATTAATCTAGTCGTATGTGTAGCTGGAGATCAGTCTAGCCTTCGTGAAGATTTGTAACATGCAGGACATCTATTTGGGGTAAGACCACATTAAGGATCCTTCCGCCGAAATAGTGCACTTCAAAATACTGTTTTGTGGTGATATGCGTGAATTTTTTCGATCACATTGACTTGAGATATGTTTGTCTCGCGAATACTGAATGTACTACTTCATTAGACAATATAAAACATCGAATGGGAATTAGTTTTCACACCCATAACTTATGTAATATTTTCGTGTAACTTACGTGACGGAGATGAAATGGTAACATTCATTCCCCTTTGTGGTTAATCTAGTTATGTGTGTAGCTTCATATCAGTATGGACTTCGAGAAGATTTGTAACAGGCAGGACATCTTTTTGGGGTTGGATCATATTAAGGATCCGTCCACCGAAATAGTGCACTTGAAAATACTGTTTTGTGGTGATATGCGTGAATTTTTCGATCACTTTATCTTGAGACATGTTTATGTCGTGAATACTTAATGTACTTCTACATTAGTCAAGATAAAACATCAAATTGGAATGAGTTTTCACACGCATAACTTACGTACAATTTTCTTCTAACTTACGTGACGGAGATGAAATGGTAACATTCATTCCCCTTTGTGTTTAATCTAGATATGTGTGTAGCTTCATATCAGTATGGACAACGAGAAGATTTGTAACATGCAGGACATCTTTTTGGGGTAAGACCACATTAAGGATCCGTCCGCCGAAATAGTGCACTTGAAAATACTGTTTTGTGGTGATATGCGTGAATTTTTTCGATCACTTTGAATTAAGACATGTTTGTCTCGTGAATACTGAATATACAACTGCATTAGACAATATAAAACATCAAATGGGAATTAATTTTTACACCCATAACTTATGTAATATTTTCGTGTAACTTACGTGACGGAGATGAAAGGGTGACATTCATTCCCCTTTGTGGTTAATCTAGTAATGTGTGCAGCTTCATATCAGTATGGACTTCGAGAAGATTTGTAACATGCAGAATATCTTTTTGGGGTAAGACCATATTAAGGATCCGTCCGCCGAAATAGTGCACTTGAAAATACTGTTTTGTGGTGATATGCGTGAATTTTTTCGATCAATTTGACTTGAGACATGTTTGTCTCGTGAATACTGAATGTACTACTGCATTAGACAATACAAAACATCAAATGGGAATTAGTTTTCACACCCATAACTTATGTAATATTTTCGTGTAACTTACGTGACGGAGATGAAAGGGTAACATTCATTCCCCTTTGTGGTTAATCTAGTTATGTGTGTAGCTTCATATCAGTATGGACTTCGAGAAGATTTGTAACATGCAGGACATCTTTTTGGGGTAAGACCACATTAAGGATCCGTCCGCCGAAATAGTGCACTTGAAAATACTGTTTTGCTGTGATATGCGTGACTTTTTTGATTACTTTGACATGGGACATGTTTGTCTCGTGAATACTGAATGTATTACTGAATTAGATCAAATAAAACATCAAATGGGAATGAGTTTTCACACCCATAACTTACGTACTATCTTCTTGTAACTTACGTGACGGAGAGGAAAGGGTAACATGCATTCCCCTTTGTGGTTAATCTAGTTATGTGTGTAGCTTCATATAAGTCTGGATTTCGAGAAGATTTGTAACAAACAGGTCATCTATTTCGGAAAAGACCATATTTAGAATCCGTCCGCCGAAATAGTGCACTTGAAAATACTGTTTTGCGGTGATATGCGTGAATTTTTTGGATCACTTTGACATGGGACATGTTTGTCTCGTGAATACTGAATGTATTACTGAATTAGATCAAATAAAACATCAAATGGGAATGAGTTTTCACACCCATAACTTACGTACTATCTTCTTGTAACTTACGTGACGGAGATGAAAGGGTAACATGCATTCCCCTTTGTGGTTACTCTAGTTATGTGTGTAGCTTCATATCAGTATGGACAACGAGAACATTTGTAACATGCAGGACATCTTTTTGGGGTAAGACCACATTAAGGATCCGTCCGCCGAAATAGTGCACTTGAAAATACTGTTTTGTGGTGATATGCGTGAATTTTTTCGATCACTTTGAATTAAGACATGTTTGTCTCGTGAATACTGAATATACAACTGCATTAGACAATATAAAACATCAAATGGGAATTAATTTTTACACCCATAACTTATGTAATATTTTCGTGTAACTTACGTGACGGAGATGAAAGGGTGACATTCATTCCCCTTTGTGGTTAATCTAGTTATGTGTGCAGCTTCATATCAGTATGGACTTCGAGAAGATTTGTAACATGAAGAATATCTTTTTGGGGTAAGACCATATTAAGGATCCGTCCGCCGAAATAGTGCACTTGAAAATACTGTTTTGTGGTGATATGCGTGAATTTTTTCGATCACTTTAATATGGGACATGTTTGTCTCGTGAATACTGAATATATTAATGAATTAGATCAAATAAAACATCAAATGGGAATGAGTTTTCACACCCATAACTTAAGTACTATTTTCTTGTAACTTACGTGACGGAGATGAAAGGGTAACATGCATTCCCCTTTGTGATTAATCTCGTCATGTGTGTAGCTGGAGATCAGTCTAGCCTTCGTGAAGATTTGTAACATGAAGGACATCTTTTTGGGGTAAGACCACATTAAGGATCCGTCCGCTGAAAATACTGTTTTGTGGTGATATGCCTGAATTTTTTCGATCACTTTGACTTGAGACATGTTTGTCTCGTGAATACTGAATGTACTACTGCATTAGACAATATAAAACATCAAATGGGAATTAATTTTTACACCCATAACTTATGTAATATTTTCGTGTAACTTACATGACGGAGATGAAAGGGTAAAATTCATTCCCCTTTGTGGTTAATCTAGTTATGTGTGCAGCTTCATATCAGTATGGACTTCGAGAAGATTTGTATCATGCATAATATCTTTTTGGGGTAAGACCATATTAAGGATCCGTCCGCCGAAATAGTGCACTTGAAAATACTGTTTTGTGATGATATGCGTGAATTTTTTCGATTACTTTGACATTGGACATGTTTGTCTAGTGAATACTGAATATACTACTTCAATAATCAATATAAAACATCAAATGGAAATTAGTATTCTCACCCATAACTTACGAACTATTTTCTTGTAACTTACGTGACGGAGATGAAAGGGTAACATGCATTCCCCTTTGTGGTTTATCTAGTTATGTGTGTAACTTCATATCAGTCTGGACTTTGAGAAGATTTGTAACATGCAGGACATCTATTTGGGAAAAGACCACATTAAGGATCCGTCAGCCGAAATGGTGCCCTTAAAAATACTGTTTTGTGGTGATATGCACGAATTTTTTCGATCACTTTGATATTGGACATGTTTGTCTAGTGAATACTGAATGTACTACTTCAATAGTCAAGATAAAATATCAAATGGGAATTAGTATTCACACCAATAACTTACGAACTATTTTCTTGTAACTTACGTGACGGAGATGAAAGGGTTAAATTCAGCCCCCTTTGTGGTTAATCTAGTTATGTGTGTAGCTTCATATCAGTATGGACTTCGAGAAGATTTGTAATATGCAGGACATCTTTTTGGGGTAAGACCACACTATGGATCCGACCGCCGAATTAGTGCACTTGAAAATACTGTTTTGTGGTGATATGCGTGAATTTGTTCGATCATTTTGATTTGAGACATGTTTGTCTCGTTAATACTGAATGTACTAATGCATTAGTCAAGATAAAACATGAAATGGGAATGAGTTTTCACACCCATAACTTACGTACTATTTTCTTGTAATTACGTGACGGAGATGAAAGGGTAACATTCATTCCCCTTTGTGGTTAATCTAGTTATGTGTGCAGCTTCATATCAGTGTAGACTTCGAGAAGATTTGTAACATGCAGAATATCTTTTTGGGGTAAGAACATATTAAGGATCCGTCCGCCGAAATAGTGCACTTGAAAATACTGTTTTGTGGTGATATGCGTGAATTTTTTCGATCACTTTGACTTGAGACATGTTTGTCTCGTGAATACTGAATGTACTACTGCATTAGATAATATAAAACATCAAATGGGAATTAGTTTTAACACCCATAACTTATGTAATATTTTCGTGTAACTTACGTGACGGAGATGAAAGGGTAACATTCATTCCCCTTTGTGGTTAATCTAGTTATGTGTGTAGCTTCATATCAGTATGGACTTCGAGAAGATTTGTAACATGCAGGACAACTTTTTGGGGTAAGACCACATTAAGGATCCGTCCGCCGAAATAGTGCACTTGAAAATACTGTTTTGTGGAGATATACGTGAATTTTTTCGATCACTTTGATATGGGACATGTTTGTCTCGTGAATACTGAATGTATTACTGAATTAGATCAAATAAAACATCAAATGGGAATGAGTTTTCACACCCATAACTTACGTACTATTTTCTTGTAACTTACGTGACGGAGATGAAAGGGTAACATGCATTCCCCTTTGGGGTTAATCTAGTTATGTATTTAGCTTGATATAAGTCTGGATTTCGAGAAGATTTATAACATGCAGGACATCTATTTGGGATAAGACCACATTAAAGATCCGTCAGCCGAAATAGTGCACTTGAAAATACTGTTTTGTGATGATATGCGTGAATTTTTTCGATCACTTTGACATTGGACATGTTTGTCTAGTGAATACTGAATATACTACTTCAATAGTCAAGATAAAACATCAAATGGAAATTAGTATTCTCACCCATAACTTACGAACTATTTTCTTGTATCTTACGTGACGGAGATGAAAGGGTAAAATTCATTCCCCTTTGTGGTTAATCTAGTTATGTGTGTAGCTTCATATCAGTATGGACTTCGAGAAGATTTGTAACATGCAGGACATCTATTTGGGATAAGACCACATTAAGGATCCGTCCGCCGAAATAGTACACTTGAAAATACTGTTTTGTGGTGATATGCTTGAATTGTTTCGATCAATTTGACATGGGACATGTTTGTCTCGTGAATACTGAATGTACTACTGCATTAGTCAAGATAAAACATCAAATGGGAATGAATTTTCACATCTACAACTTACGTACTATTTTCTTGTAAATTACGTAACGGAGATGAAAGGGTAACATGCATTCCCCTTTGTGATTAATCTAGTCGTATGTGTAGCTGGAGATCAGTCTAGCCTTCGTGAAGATTTGTAACATGCAGGACATCTATTTGGGGTAAGACCACATTAAGGATCCTTCCGCCGAAATAGTGCACTTCAAAATACTGTTTTGTGGTGATATGCGTGAATTTTTTCGATCACATTGACTTGAGATATGTTTGTCTCGCGAATACTGAATGTACTACTACATTAGACAATATAAAACATCGAATGGGAATTAGTTTTCACACCCATAACTTATGTAATATTTTCGTGTAACTTACGTGACGGAGATGAAAGGGTAACATTCATTCCCCTTTGTGGTTAATCTAGTTATGTGTGTAGCTTCATATCAGTATGGACTTCGAGAAGATTTGTAACAGGCAGGACATCTTTTTGGGGTTGGATCATATTAAGGATCCGTCCACCGAAATAGTGCACTTGAAAATACTGTTTTGTGGTGATATGCGTGAATTTTTCGATCACTTTATCTTGAGACATGTTTATGTCGTGAATACTTAATGTACTTCTACATTAGTCAAGATAAAACATCAAATTGGAATGAGTTTTCACACGCATAACTTACGTACAATTTTCTTCTAACATACGTGACGGAGATGAAATGGTAACATTCATTCCCCTTTGTGTTTAATCTAGATATGTGTGTAGCTTCATATCAGTATGGACAACGAGAAGATTTGTAACATGCAGGACATCTTTTTGGGGTAAGACCACATTAAGGATCCGTCCGCCGAAATAGTGCACTTGAAAATACTGTTTTGTGGTGATATGCGTGAATTTTTCGATCACTTTATCTTGAGACATGTTTATGTCGTGAATACTTAATGTACTTCTACATTAGTCAAGATAAAACATCAAATTGGAATGAGTTTTCACACCCATAACTTACGTACTATTTTCTTGTAACTTAAGTGACGGAGATGAAATGGTAACATGCATTCCCCTTTGTGGTTTATCTAGTTATGTGTGTAACTTCATATCAGTCTGGACTTTGAGAAGATTTGTAACATGCAGGACATCTATTTGGGAAAAGACCACATTAAGGATCCGTCAGCCGAAATGGTGCCCTTAAAAATACTGTTTTGTGGTGATATGCACGAATTTTTTCGATCACTTTGATATTGGACATGTTTGTCTAGTGAATACTGAATGTACTACTTCAATAGTCAAGATAAAATATCAAATGGGAATTAGTATTCACACCAATAACTTACGAACTATTTTCTTGTAACTTACGTGACGGAGATGAAAGGGTTAAATTCAGTCCCCTTTGTGGTTAATCTAGTTATGTGTGTAGCTTCATATCAGTATGGACTTCGAGAAGATTTGTAATATGCAGGACATCTTTTTGGGGTAAGACCACACTATGGATCCAACCGCCGAATTAGTGCACTTGAAAATACTGTTTTGTGGTGATATGCGTGAATTTGTTCGATCATTTTGATTTGAGACATGTTTGTCTCGTTAATACTGAATGTACTAATGCATTAGTCAAGATAAAACATGAAATGGGAATGAGTTTTCACACCCATAACTTACGTACTATTTTCTTGTAATTACGTGACGGAGATGAAAGGGTAACATTCATTCCCCTTTGTGGTCAATCTAGTTATGTGTGCAGCTTCATATCAGTATAGACTTCGAGAAGATTTGTAACATGCAGAATATCTTTTTGGGGTAAGACCATATTAAGGATCCGTCCGCCGAAATAGTGCACTTGAAAATACTGTTTTGTGGTGATATGCGTGAATTTTTTCGATCACTTTGACTTGAGACATGTTTGTCTCGTGAATACTGAATGTACTACTGCATTAGATAATATAAAACATCAAATGGGAATTAGTTTTAACACCCATAACTTATGTAATATTTTCGTGTAACTTACGTGACGGAGATGAAAGGGTAACATTCATTCCCCTTTGTGGTTAATCTATTTATGTGTGTAGCTTCATATCAGTATGGACTTCGAGAAGATTTGTAACATGCAGGACAACTTTTTGGGGTAAGACCACATTAAGGATCCGTCCGTCGAAATAGTGCACTTGAAAATACTGTTTTGTGCAGATATACGTGAATTTTTTCGATCACTTTGATATGGGACATGTTTGTCTCGTAAATACTGAATGTATTACTGAATTAGATCAAATAAAACATCAAATGGGAATGAGTTTTCACACCCATAAATTACGTACTATTTTCTTGTAACTTACGTGACGGAGATGAAAGGGTAACATGCATTCCCCTTTGGGGTTAATCTAGTTATGTATTTAGCTTGATATAAGTCTGGATTTCGAGAAGATTTGTAACATGCAGGACATCTATTTGGGATAAGACCACATTAAAGATCCGTCAGCCGAAATAGTGCACTTGAAAATACTGTTTTGTGATGATATGCGTGAATTTTTTCGATCACTTTGACATTGGACATGTTTGTCTAGTGAATACTGAATATACTACTTCAATAGTCAAGATAAAACATCAAATGGAAATTAGTATTCTCACCCATAACTTACGAACTATTTTCTTGTATCTTACGTGACGGAGATGAAAGGGTAAAATTCATTCCCCTTTGTGGTTAATCTAGTTATGTGTGTAGCTTCATATCAGTATGGACTTCGAGAAGATTTGTAACATGCAGGACATCTATTTGGGATAAGACCACATTAAGGATCCGTCCGCCGAAATAGTACACTTGAAAATACTGTTTTGTGGTGATATGCTTGAATTGTTTCGATCAATTTGACATGGGACATGTTTGTCTCGTGAATAGTGAATGTACTACTGCATTAGTCAAGATAAAACATCAAATGGGAATGAATTTTCACATCTATAACTTACGTACTATTTTCTTGTAAATTACGTAACGGAGATGAAACGGTAACATGCATTCCCCTTTGTGATTAATCTAGTCGTGTGTGTAGCTGGAGATCAGTCTAGCCTTCGTGAAGATTTGTAACATGCAGGACATCTATTTGGGGTAAGACCACATTAAGGATCCTTCCGCCGAAATAGTGCACTTCAAAATACTGTTTTGTGGTGATATGCGTGAATTTGTTCGATCACATTGACTTGAGATATGTTTGTCTCGCGAATACTGAATGTACTACTGCATTAGACAATATAAAACATCGAATGGGAATTAGTTTTCACACCCATAACTTATGTAATATTTTAGTGTAACTTACGTGACGGAGATGAAATGGTAACATTCATTCCCCTTTGTGGTTAATCTAGTTATGTGTGTAGCTTCATATCAGTATGGACTTCGAGAAGATTTGTAACAGGCAGGACATCTTTTTGGGGTTGGATCATATTAAGGATCCGTCCACCGAAATAGTGCACTTGAAAATACTGTTTTGTGGTGATATGCGTGAATTTTTCGATCACTTTATCTTGAGACATGTTTATGTCGTGAATACTTAATGTACGTCTACATTAGTCAAGATAAAACATCAAATTGGAATGAGTTTTCACACGCATAACTTACGTACAATTTTCTTCTAACTTACGTGACGGAGATGAAATGGTAACATTCATTCCCCTTTGTGGTTAATCTAGTTATGTGTGTAGCTTCATATCAGTATGGACTTCGAGAAGATTTGTAACATGCAGGACATCTATTTGGGAAAAGGCCACATTAAGGATCCGTCAGCCGAAATGGTGCACTTGAAAATACTGTTTTGTGGTGATATGCATGAATTTTTTCGATCACTTTGACATTGGACATGTTTGTCTAGTGAATACTGAATGTACTACTTCAATAGTCAAGATAAAACATCAAATGGGAATTAGTATTCACACCCATAACTTACGAACTATTTTGTTGTAACTTACGTGACGGAGATGAAAGGGTTAAATTCAGTCCCCTTTGTGGTTAATCTAGATATGTGTGTAGCTTCATATCAGTATGGACAACGAGAAGATTTGTAACATGCAGGACATCTTTTTGGGGTAAGACCACATTAAGGATCCGTCCGCCGAAATAGTGCACTTGAAAATACTGTTTTGTGGTGATATGCGTGAATTTTTTCGATCACTTTGAATTAAGACATGTTTGTCTCGTGAATACTGAATATACAACTGCATTAGACAATATAAAACATCAAATGGGAATTCATTTTTACTCCCATAACTTATGTAATATTTTCGTGTAACTTACGTGACGGAGATGAAAGGGTGACATTCATTCCCCTTTGTGGTTAATCTAGTTATGTGTGCAGCTTCATATCAGTATGGACTTCGAGAAGATTTGTAACATGCAGAATATCTTTTTGGGGTAAGACCATATTAAGGAATCGTCCGCCGAAATAGTGCACTTGAAAATACTGTTTTGTGGTGATATGCGTGAATTTTTTCGATCAATTTGACTTCAGACATGTTTGTCTCGTGAATACTGAATGTACTACTGCATTAGACAATACAAAACATCAAATGGGAATTAGTTTTCACACCCATAACTTATGTAATATTTTCGTGTAACTTACGTGACGGAGATGAAAGGGTAACATTCATTCCCCTTTGTGGTTAATCTAGTTATGTGTGTAGCTTCATATCAGTATGGACTTCGAGAAGATTTGTAACATGCAGGACATCTTTTTGGGGTAAGACCACATTAAGGATCCGTCCGCCGAAATAGTGCACTTGAAAATACTGTTTTGTGGTGATATACGTGAATTTTTTCGATCACTTTGATATGGGACATGTTTGTCTCGTGAATACTGAATGTATTACTGAATTAGATCAAATAATACATCAAATGGGTATGAGTTTTCACACCCATAACTTACGTACTATTTTCTTGTAACTTACGTGACGGAGATGAAAGGGTAACATGCATTCCCCTTTGTGGTTAATCTAGTTATGTGTGTAGCTTCATATAAGTCTGGATTTCGAGAAGATTTGTAACAAACAGGACATCTATTTGGGAAAAGACCACATTTAGAATCCGTCCGCCGAAATAGTGCACTTGAAAATACTGTTTTGCGGTGATATGCGTGAATTTTTTTGATCACTTTGACATGGGACATGTTTGTCTCGTGAATACTGAATGTATTACTGAATTAGATCAAATAAAACATCAAATGGGAATGAGTTTTCACACCCATAACTTACGTACTATCTTCTTGTAACTTACGTGACGGAGATGAAAGGGTAACATGCATTCCCCTTTGTGGTTACTCTAGTTATGTGTGTAGCTTCATATAAGTCTGGATTTCGAGAAGATTTGTAACAAACAGGACATCTATTTGGGAAAAGACCACATTAAGGATCCGTCAGCCGAAATGGTGCACTTGAAAATACTGTTTTGTGGAGATATGCATGAATTTTTTCGATCACTTTGACATTGGACATGTTTTTCTAGTGAATACTGAATGTACTACTTCAATAGTCAAGATAAAACATCAAATGGGAATTAGTATTCACACCCATAACTTACGAACTATTTTGTTGTAACTTACGTGACGGAGATGAAAGGGTAACATTCATTCCCCTTTGTGTTTAATCTAGATATGTGTGTAGCTTCATATCAGTATGGACAACGAGAACATTTGTAACATGCAGGACATCTTTTTGGGGTAAGACCACATTAAGGATCCGTCCGCCGAAATAGTGCACTCGAAAATACTGTTTTGTGGTGATATGCGTGAATTTTTTCGATCACTTTGATATAGGACATGTTTGTCTCGTGAATACTGAATGTATTACTGAATTAGATAAAATAAAACATCAAATGGGAATGAGTTTTCACACCCATAACTTACGTAATATTTTCTTGTAACTTACGTGACGGAGATGAAAGGGTAACATGCATTCCCCTTTGTGATTAATCTAGTCATGTGTGTAGCTGGAGATCAGTGTATCCTTCGTGAAGATTTGTAACATGCAGGACATCTTTTTGGGGTAAGACCACATTAAGGATCCGTCCGCCGAAATAGTGCACTTAAAAATACTGTTTTGTGGTGATATGCGTGAATTTTTTCTATCACTTTGACTTGAGACATGTTTGTCTCGTGAATACTGAATGTACTACTGCATTAGACAATATAAAACATCAAATGAGAATTAATTTTTACACCCATAACTTATGTAATATTTTTGTGTAACTTACATTACGGAGATAAAAGGGTAACATTCATTCCCCTTTGTGGTTAATCTAGTTATGTGTGCAGCTTCATATCAGTATGGACTTCGAGAAAATTTGTAACATGCAGGACATCTTTTTGGGGTAAGACCATATTATGGATCCGACCGCCGAATTAGTGCACTTGAAAATACTGTTTTGTGGTGATATGCGTGAATTTTTTCGATCACTTTGACTTGAGACATGTTTGTCTCGTTAATACTGAATGTACTAATGCATTAGTCAAGATAAAACATGAAATGGGAATGAGTTTTCACACCCATAACTTACGTACTATTTTCTTATAATTACGTGACGGAGATGAAAGGGTAACATTCATTCCCCTTTGTGTTTAATCTAGATATGTGTGTAGCTTCATATCAGTATGGACAACGAGAACATTTGTAACATGCAGGACATCTTTTTGGGGTAAGACCACATTAAGGATCCGTCCGCCGAAATAGTGCACTTGAAAATACTGTTTTGTGGTGATATGCGTGAATTTTTTCGATCACTTTGATATAGGACATGTTTGTCTCGTGAATACTGAATGTATTACTGAATTAGATCAAATAAAACATGAAATGGGAATGAGTTTTCACACCCATAACTTACGTACTATTTTCTTGTAACTTACGTGACGGAGATGAAAGGGTAACATGCATTCCCCTTTGTGATTAATCTAGTCATGTGTGTAGCTGGAGATCAGTCTAGCCTTCGTGAAGATTTGTAACATGCAGGACATCTTTTTGGGGTTAGACCACATTAAGGATCCGTCCGCCGAAATAGTGCACTTGAAAATACTGTTTTGTGGTTATATGCGTGAATTTTTTCGATCTCTTTGACTTGAGACATGTTTGTCACGTGAATACTGAATGTACTACTGCATTAGACAATATAAAACATCAAATGGGAATTAGTTTTCACACCCATAACTTTTGTAATATTTTCGTGTAACTTACGTGACGGAGATGAAAGGGTAACATTCATTCCCCTTTGTGGTTAATCTAGTTATGTGTGTGTAGCTTCATATCAGTATGGACTTCGAGAAGATTTGTAACATGCAGGACATCTTTTTGGGGTAAGACCACATTAAGGATCCGTCCGCCGAAATAGTGCACTCGAAAATACTGTTTTGTGGTGATATGCGTGAATTTTTTCGATCACTTTGATATAGGACATGTTTGTCTCGTGAATACTGAATGTATTACTGAATTAGATAAAATAAAACATCAAATGGGAATGAGTTTTCACACCCATAACTTACGTAATATTTTCTTGTAACTTACGTGACGGAGATGAAAGGGTAACATGCATTCCCCTTTGTGATTAATCTAGTCATGTGTGTAGCTGGAGATCAGTGTATCCTTCGTGAAGATTTGTAACATGCAGGACATCTTTTTGGGGTAAGACCATATTAAGGATCCGTCCGCCGAAATAGTGCACTTAAAAATACAGTTTTGTGGTGATATGCGTGAATTTTTTCTATCACTTTGACTTGAGACATGTTTGTCTCGTGAATACTGAATGTACTACTGCATTAGACAATATAAAACATCAAATGGGAATTAATTTTTACACCCATAACTTATGTAATATTTTTGTGTAACTTACATTACGGAGATGAAAGGGTAACATTCATTCCCCTTTGTGGTTAATCTAGTTATGTGTGCAGCTTCATATCAGTATGGACTTCGAGAAGATTTGTAACATGCAGAATATCTTTTTGGGGTAAGACCATATAAAGGATCCGTCCGCCGAAATAGTGAACTTGAAAATACTGTTTTGTGGTGATATGCGTGAATTTTTTCGATCACTTTGACTTGAGACATGTTTGTCTCGTGAATACTGAATGTACTACTGCATTAGACAATATAAAACATCAAATGGGAATTAGTTTTCACACCCATAACTTATGTAATATTTTCGTGTAACTTACGTGACGGAGATGAAAGGGTTAAATTCAGCCCCCTTTGTGGTTAATCTAGTTATGTGTGTAGCTTCATATCAGTATGGACTTCGAGAAGATTTGTAATATGCAGGACATCTTTTTGGGGTAAGACCACACTATGGATCCGACCGCCGAATTAGTGCACTTGAAAATACTGTTTTGTGGTGATATGCGTGAATTCTTTCGATCATTTTGATTTGAGACATGTTTGTCTCGTTAATACTGAATGTACTAATGCATTAGTCAAGATAAAACATGAAATGGGAATGAGTTTTCACACCCATAACTTACGTACTATTTTCTTGTAATTACGTGACGGAGATGAAAGGGTTACATTCATTCCCCTTTGTGGTTAATCTAGTTATGTGTGCAACTTCATATCAGTATAGACTTCGAGAAGATTTGTAACATGCAGAATATCTTTTTGGGGAAAGACCATATTAAGGATCCGTCCGCCGAAATAGTGCACTTGAAAATACTGTTTTGTGGTGATATGCGTGAATTTTTTTGATCACTTTGACTTGAGACATATTTGTCTCGTGAATACTGAATGTACTTCTGCATTAGATAATATAAAACATCAAATGGGAATTAGTTTTAACACCCATAACTTATGTAATATTTTCGTGTAACTTACGTGACGGAGATGAAAGGGTAACATTCATTCCCCTTTGTGGTTAATCTAGTTATGTGTGTAGCTTCATATCAGTATGGACTTCGAGAAGATTTGTAACATGCAGGACAACTTTTTGGGGTAAGACCACATTAAGGATCCGTCCGCCGAAATAGTGCACTTGAAAATACTGTTTTGTGGTGATATGCGTGAATTTTTTCGATCACTTTGACTTGAGACATGTTTGTCTCGTGAATACTGAATGTACTACTGCATTAGACAATATAAAACATCAAATGGGAATTAGTTTTCACACCCATAACTTATGTAATATTTTCGTGTAACTTACATGACGGAGATGAAAGGGTAACATTCATTCCCCTTTGTGGTTAATCTAGTTATGTGTGTAGCTTCATATCAGTATGGTCTTCGAGAAGATTAGTAACATGCAGGACATCTTTTTGGGGTAAGACCACATTAAGGATCCGTCCGCCGAAATAGTGCACTCGAAAATACTGTTTTGTGGTGATATGCGTGAATTTTTTCGATCACTTTGATATAGGACATGTTTGTCTCGTGAATACTGAATGTATTACTGAATTAGATCAAATAAAACATGAAATGGGAATGAGTTTTCACACCCATAACTTACGTACTATTTTCTTGTAACTTACGTGACGGAGATGAAAGGGTAACATGCATTCCCCTTTGTGATTAATCTAGTCATGTGTGTAGCTGGAGATCAGTCTAGCCTTCGTGAAGATTTGTAACATGCAGGACAACTTTTTGGGGTAAGACCACATTAAGGATCCGTCCGCCGAAATAGTGCACTTGAAAATACTGTTTTGTGGTGATATGCGTGAATTTTTTCGTTCACTTTGACTTGAGACATGTTTGTCTCGTGAATACTGAATGTACTACTGCATTAGACAATATAAAACATCAAATGGGAATTAATTTTCACAACCATAACTTATGTAATATTTTCGTGTAACTTACGTGACGGAGATGAAAGGGTAACATTCATTCCCCTTTGTGGTTAATCTAGTTATGTGTGTAGCTTCATATCAGTATGGTCTTCGAGAAGATTTGTAACATGCAGGACATCTTTTTGGGGTAAGACCACATTAAGGATCCGTCCGCCGAAATAGTGCACTCGAAAATACTGTTTTGTGGTGATATGCGTGAATTTTTTCGATCACTTTGATATAGGACATGTTTGTCTCGTGAATACTGAATGTATTACTGAATTAGATAAAATAAAACATCAAATGGGAATGAGTTTTCACACCCATAACTTACGTAATATTTTCTTGTAACTTACGTGACGGAGATGAAAGGGTAACATGCATTCCCCTTTGTGATTAATCTAGTCATGTGTGTAGCTGGAGATCAGTGTATCCTTCGTGAAGATTTGTAACATGCAGGACATCTTTTTGGGGTAAGACCACATTAAGGATCCGTCCGCCGAAATAGTGCACTTAAAAATACTGTTTTGTGGTGATATGCGTGAATTTTTTCTATCACTTTGACTTGAGACATGTTTGTCTCGTGAATACTGAATGTACTACTGCAATAGACAATATAAAACATCAAATGGGAATTAATTTTTACACCCATAACTTATGTAATATTTTTGTGTAACTTACATTACGGAGATGAAAGGGTAACATTCATTCCCCTTTGTGGTTAATCTAGTTATGTGTGCAGCTTCATATCAGTATGGACTTCGAGAAAATTTGTAACATGCAGGACATCTTTTTGGGGTAAGACCATATTATGGATCCGACCGCCGAATTAGTGCACTTGAAAATACTGTTTTGTGGTGATATGCGTGAATTTTTTCGATCACTTTGACTTGAGACATGTTTGTCTCGTTAATACTGAATGTACTAATGCATTAGTCAAGATAAAACATGAAATGGGAATGAGTTTTCACACCCATAACTTACGTACTATTTTCTTATAATTACGTGACGGAGATGAAAGGGTAACATTCATTCCCCTTTGTGTTTAATCTAGATATGTGTGTAGCTTCATATCAGTATGGACAACGAGAACATTTGTAACATGCAGGACATCTTTTTGGGGTAAGACCACATTAAGGATCCGTCCGCCGAAATAGTGCACTTGAAAATACTGTTTTGTGGTGATATGCGTGAATTTTTTCGATCACTTTGAATTAAGACATGTTTGTCTCGTGAATACTGAATATACAACTGCATTAGACAATATAAAACATCAAATGGGAATTAATTTTTACACCCATAACTTATGTAATATTTTCGTGTAACTTACGTGACGGAGATGAAAGGGTGACATTCATTCCACTTTGTGGTTAATCTAGTTATGTGTGCAGCTTCATATCAGTATGGACTTCGAGAAGATTTGTAACATGCAGAATATCTGTTTGGGGTAAGACCATATTAAGGATCCGTCCGCCGAAATAGTGCACTTGAAAATACTGTTTTGTGGTGATATGCGTGAATTTTTTCGATCACTTTGATATGGGACATGTTTGTCTCGTGAATACTGAATGTATTAATGAATTAGATCAAATAAAACATCAAATGGGAATGAGTTTTCACACCCATAACTTAAGTACTATTTTCTTGTAACTTACGTGACGGAGATGAAAGGGTAACATGCATTCCCCTTTGTGATTAATCTCGTCATGTGTGTAGCTGGAGATCAGTCTAGCCTTCGTGAAGATTTGTAACATGCAGGACATCTTTTTGGGGTAAGACCACATTAAGGATCCGTCCGCCGAAAATACTGTTTTGTGGTGATATGCCTGAATTTTTTCGATCACTTTTACTTGAGACATGTTTGTCTCGTGAATACTGAATGTACTACTGCATTAGACAATATAAAACATCAAATGGGAATTAATTTTTACACCCATAACTTATGTAATATTTTCGTGTAACTTACATGACGGAGATGAAAGGGTAACATTCATTCCCCTTTGTGGTTAATCTAGTTATGTGTGCAGCTTCATATCAGTATGGACTTCGAGAAGATTTGTATCATGCATAATATCTTTTTGGGGTAAGACCATATTAAGGATCCGTCCGCCGAAATAGTGCACTTGAAAATACTGTTTTGTGGTGATATGCGTGAATTTTTTAGATCACTTTGACATGAGTCATGTTTGTCTCGTGAATACTGAATGTACTACTGCATTAGACAATATAAAACATCAAATGGGAATTAGTTTTCACACCCATAACTTATGTAATATTTTCGTGTAACTTACGTGACGGAGATGAAAGGGTAACATTCATTCCCCTTTGTGGTTAATCTAGTTATGTGTGTAGCTTCATATCAGTATGGTCTTCGAGAAGATTTGTAACATGCAGGACATCTTTTTGGGGTAAGACCACATTAAGGATCCGTCCGCCGAAATAGTGCACTCGAAAATACTGTTTTGTGGTGATATGCGTGAATTTTTTCGATCACTTTGATATAGGACATGTTTGTCTCGTGAATACTGAATGTATTACTGAATTAGATAAAATAAAACATCAAATGGGAATGAGTTTTCACACCCATAACTTACGTAATATTTTCTTGTAACTTACGTGACGGAGATGAAAGGGTAACATGCATTCCCCTTTGTGATTAATCTAGTCATGTGTGTAGCTGGAGATCAGTGTATCCTTCGTGAAGATTTGTAACATGCAGGACATCTTTTTGGGGTAAGACCATATTAAGGATCCGTCCGCCGAAATAGTGCACTTAAAAATACAGTTTTGTGGTGATATGCGTGAATTTTTTCTATCACTTTGACTTGAGACATGTTTGTCTCGTGAATACTGAATGTACTACTGCATTAGACAATATAAAACATCAAATGGGAATTAATTTTTACACCCATAACTTATGTAATATTTTTGTGTAACTTACATTACGGAGATGAAAGGGTAACATTCATTCCCCTTTGTGGTTAATCTAGTTATGTGTGCAGCTTCATATCAGTATGGACTTCGAGAAGATTTGTAACATGCAGAATATCTTTTTGGGGTAAGACCATATAAAGGATCCGTCCGCCGAAATAGTGAACTTGAAAATACTGTTTTGTGGTGATATGCGTGAATTTTTTCGATCACTTTGACTTGAGACATGTTTGTCTCGTGAATACTGAATGTACTACTGCATTAGACAATATAAAACATCAAATGGGAATTAGTTTTCACACCCATAACTTATGTAATATTTTCGTGTAACTTACGTGACGGAGATGAAAGGGTTAAATTCAGTCCCCTTTGTGGTTAATCTAGTTATGTGTGTAGCTTCATATCAGTATGGACTTCGAGAAGATTTGTAATATGCAGGACATCTTTTTGGGGTAAGACCACACTATGGATCCGACCGTCGAATTAGTGCACTTGAAAATACTGTTTTGTGGTGATATGCGTGAAATTTTTCGATCATTTTGATTTGAGATATGTTTGTCTCGTTAATACTGAATGTACTAATGCATTAGTCAAGATAAAACATGAAATGGGAATGAGTTTTCACACCCATAACTTACGTACTATTTTCTTGTAATTACGTGACGGAGATGAAAGGGTTACATTCATTCCCCTTTGTGGTTAATCTAGTTATGTGTGCAACTTCATATCAGTATAGACTTCGAGAAGATTTGTAACATGCAGAATATCTTTTTGGGGTAAGACCATATTAAGGATCCGTCCGCCGAAATAGTGCACTTGAAAATACTGTTTTGTGGTGATATGCGTGAATTTTTTTGATCACTTTGACTTGAGACATGTTTGTCTCGTGAATACTGAATGTACTTCTGCATTAGATAATATAAAACATCAAATGGGAATTAGTTTTAACACCCATAACTTATGTAATATTTTCGTGTAACTTACGTGACGGAGATGAAAGGGTAACATTCATTCCCCTTTGTGGTTAATCTAGTTATGTGTGTAGCTTTATATCAGTATGGACTTCGAGAAGATTTGTAACATGCAGGACAACTTTTTGGGTTAAGTCCACATTAAGGATCCGTCCGCCGAAATAGTGCACTTGAAAATACTGTATTGTGGTGATATGCGTGAATTTTGTCGATCACTTTGATTTGGGACATGTTTGTCTCGTGAATACTGAATGTATTACTGAATTAGATCAAATAAAACATCAAATGGGAATGAGTTTTCACACCCATAACTTACGTACTATTTTCTTGTAACTTACGTGACGGAGATGAAAGGGTAACATGCATTCCCCTTTGGGGTTAATCTAGTTATGTATTTAGCTTGATATAAGTCTGGATTTAGAGAAGATTTGTAACATGCAGGACATCTATTTGGGATAAGACCACATTAAAGATCCGTCAGCCGAAATAGTGCACTTGAAAATACTGTTTTGTGATGATATGCGTGAATTTTTTCGATCACTTTGACATTGGACATGTTTGTCTAGTGAATACTGAATATACTACTTCAATAGTCAATATAAAACATCAAATGGAAATTAGTATTCTCACCCATAACTTACGAACTATTTTCTTGTAACTTACGTGACGGAGATGAAAGGGTAACATGCATTCCCCTTTGTGGTTTATCTAGTTATGTGTGTAACTTCATATCAGTCTGGACTTTGAGAAGATTTGTAACATGCAGGACATCTATTTGGGAAAAGACCACATTAAGGATCCGTCAGCCGAAATGGTGCCCTTAAAAATACTGTTTTGTGGTGATATGCACGAATTTTTTCGATCACTTTGATATTGGACATGTTTGTCTAGTGAATACTGAATGTACTACTTCAATAGTCAAGATAAAATATCAAATGGGAATTAGTATTCACACCAATAACTTACGAACTATTTTCTTGTAACTTACGTGACGGAGATGAAAGGGTTAAATTCAGTCCCCTTTGTGGTTAATCTAGTTATGTGTGTAGCTTCATATCAGTATGGACTTCGAGAAGATTTGTAATATGCAGGACATCTTTTTGGGGTAAGACCACACTATGGATCCGACCGCCGAATTAGTGCACTTGAAAATACTGTTTTGTGGTGATATGCGTGAATTTGTTCGATCATTTTGATTTGAGACATGTTTGTCTCGTTAATACTGAATGTACTAATGCATTAGTCAAGATAAAACATGAAATGGGAATGAGTTTTCACACCCATAACTTACGTACTATCTTCTTGTAATTACGTGACGGAGATGAAAGGGTAACATTCATTCCCCTTTGTGGTTAATCTAGTTATGTGTGCAGCTTCATATCAGTATAGACTTCGAGAAGATTTGTAACATGCAGAATATCTTTTTGGGGTAAGACCATATTAAGGATCCGTCCGCCGAAATAGTGCACTTGAAAATACTGTTTTGTGGTGATATGCGTGAATTTTTTCGATCACTTTGACTTGAGACATGTTTGTCTCGTGAATACTGAATGTACTACTGCATTAGATAATATAAAACATCAAATGGGAATTAGTTTTAACGCCCATAACTTATGTAATATTTTCGTGTAACTTACGTGACGGAGATGAAAGGGTAACATTCATTCCCCTTTGTGGTTAATCTAGTTATGTGTGTAGCTTCATATCAGTATGGACTTCGAGAAGATTTGTAACATGCAAGACAACTTTTTGGGGTAAGAGCACATTAAGGATCCGTCCGCCGAAATAGTGCACTTGAAAATACTGTTTTGTGGTGATATACGTGAATTTTTTCGATCACTTTGATATGGGACATGTTTGTCTCGTGAATACTGAATGTATTACTGAATTAGATCAAATAAAACATCAAATGGGAATGAGTTTTCACACCCATAACTTACGTACTATTTTCTTGTAACTTACGTGACGGAGATGAAAGGGTAACATGCATTCCCCTTTGTGGTTAATCTAGTTATGTGTTTAGCTTCATATAAGTCTGGATTTCGAGAAGATTTGTAACATGCAGGACATCTATTTGGGATAAGACCACATTAAAGATCCGTCAGCCGAAATAGTGCACTTGAAAATGCTGTTTTGTGATGATATGCTTGAATTTTTTCGATAACTTTGACATTGGACATGTTTGTCTAATGAATACTGAATATACTACTTCAATAGTCAATATAAAACATCAAATGGAAATTAGTATTCTCACCCATAACTTACGAACTATTTTCTTGTAACTTACGTGACGGAGATGAAAGGGTAACATGCATTCCCCCTTGTGGTTTATCTAGTTATGTGTGTAACTTCATATCAGTCTGGACTTTGAGAAGATTTGTAACATGCAGGACATCTATTTGGGAAAAGACCACATTAAGGATCCGTCAGCCGAAATGGTGCACTTAAAAATACTGTTTTGTGGTGATATGCACTAATTTTTTCGATCACTTTGATATTGGACATGTTTGTCTAGTGAATACTGAATGTACTACTTCAATAGTCAAGATAAAATATCAAATGGGAATTAGTATTCACACCAATAACGTACGAACTATTTTCTTGTAACTTACGTGACGGTGATGAAAGGGTTAAATTCAGTCCCCTTTGTGGTTAATCTAGTTATGTGTGTAGCTTCATATCAGTATGGACTTCGAGAAGATTTGTAATATGCAGGACATCTTTTTGGGGTAAGACCACACTATGGATCCCACCGCCGAATTAGTGCACTTGAAAATACTGTTTTGTGGTGATATGCGTGAATTTGTTCGATCATTTTGATTTGAGACATGTTTGTCTCGTTAATACTGAATGTACTAATGCATTAGTCAAGATAAAACATCAAATGGGAATGAATTTTCACATCTATAACTTACGTACTATTTTCTTGTAAATTACGTAACGGAGATGAAAGGGTAACATGCATTCCCCTTTGAGATTAATCTAGTCGTGTGTGTAGCTGGAGATCAGTCTAGCCTTCGTGAAGATTTGTAACATGCAGGACATCTATTTGGGGTAAGACCACATTAAGGATCCTTCCGCCGAAATAGTGCACTTCAAAATACTGTTTTGTGGTGATATGCGTGAATTTTTTCGATAACATTGACTTGAGATATGTTTGTCTCGCGAATACTGAATGTACTACTGCATTAGACAATATAAAACATCGAATGGGAATTAGTTTTCACACCCATAACTTATGTAATATTTTCGTGTAACTTACGTGACGGAGACGAAAGGGTAACATTCATTCCCCTTTGTGGTTAATCTAGTTATGTGTGTAGCTTCATATCAGTATGGACTTCGAGAAGATTTGTAACAGGCAGGACATCTTTTTGGGGTTGGATCATATTAAGGATCCGTCCACCGAAATAGTGCACTTGAAAATACTGTTTTGTGGTGATATGCGTGAATTTTTCGATCACTTTATCTTGAGACATGTTTATCTCGTGAATACTTAATGTACTTCTACATTAGTCAAGATAAAACATCAAATTGGAATGAGTTTTCACACCCATAATTTACGTACAATTTTCTTCTAACTTACGTGACAGAGATGAAATGGTAACATTCATTCCCCTTTGTGGTTAATCTAGATATGTGTGTAGCTTCATATCAGTAAGGACTTCGAGAAGATTTGTAACATGCAGGACATCTTTTTGGGTTAAGACCACATTAAGGATCCGTCCGCCGAAATAGTGCACTTGAAAATACTGTTTTGTGGTGATATGCGTGAATTTTTTCGATCACTTTGATATGGGACATGTTTGTCTCGTGAATACTGAATGTATTACTGAATTAGATCAAATAAAACATCAAATGGGAATGAGTTTTCACATCTATAACTTACGTACTATTTTCTTGTAACTTACGTGACGGAGATGAAAGGGTAACATGCATTCCCCTTTGTGGTTTATTTAGTTATGTGTGTAGCTTCATATAAGTCTGGATTTCGAGAAGATTTGTAACATGCAGGACATCTATTTGGGAAAAGACCACATTAAGGATCCGTCAGCCGAAATGGTGCACTTAAAAATACTGTTTTGTGGTGATATGCACGAATTTTTTCGATCACTTTGATATTGGACATGTTTGTCTAGTGAATACTGAATGTACTACTTCAATAGTCAAGATAAAATATCAAATGGGAATTAGTATTCACACCAATAACGTACGAACTGTTTTCTTGTAACTTACGTGACGGAGATGAAAGTGTTAAATTCAGTCCCCTTTGTGGTTAATCTAGTTATGTGTGTAGCTTCATATCAGTATGGACTTCGAGAAGATTTGTAATATGTAGGACATCTTTTTGGGGTAAGACCACACTATGGATCCGACCGCCGAATTAGTGCACTTGAAAATACTGTTTTGGGGTGATATGCGTGAATTTGTTCGATCACTTTGATATGGGACATGTTTGTCTCGTGAATTCTGAATGTAATACTGAATTAGATCAAATAAAACATCAAATGGGAATGAATTTTCACACCCATAACTTACGTACTATTTTCTTGTAACTTACGTGACGGAGATGAAAGGGTAACATGCATTCCCCTTTGTGGTTAATCTAGTTATGTGTTTATCTTCATATAAGTCTGGATTTCGAGAAGATTTGTAACATGCAGGACATCTTTTTGGGGTAAGACCACATTAAGATCCGTCCGCCGAAATAGTGCACTTGAAAATACTGTTTTGTGGTGATATACGTGAATTTTTTCGATACTTTGACTTACGTACTATTTAAAACATCAAATTGAATTTTCACACCCATAACTTACGTACTATTTTCTTGTAACTTACGTGACGGAGATGAAAGGGTAACATGCATTCCCCTTTGTGGTTAATCTAGTTATGTGTTTATCTTCATATAAGTCTGGATTTCGAGAAGATTTGTAACATGCAGGACATCTATTTGGGATAAGACCACATTAAAGATCCGTCAGCCGAAATAGTGCACTTGAAAATGCTGTTTTGTGATGATATGCGTGAATTTTTTCGATAACTTTGACATTGGACATGTTTGTCTAGTGAATACTGAATATACTACTTCAATAGTCAAGATAAAACATCAAATGGAAATTAGTATTCTCACCCATAACTTACGAACTATTTTCTTGTAACTTACGTGACGGAGATGAAAGGGTAAAATTCATTCCCCTTTGTGGTTAATCTAGTTATGTGTGTAGCTTCATATCAGTATGGACTTCGAGAAGATTTGTAACATGCAGGACATCTATTTGGGATAAGACCACATTAAGGATCCGTCCGCCGAAATAGTACACTTGAAAATACTGTTTTGTGGTGATATGCGTGAATTGTTTCGATCAATTTGACATGGGACATGTTTGTCTCGTGAATACTGAATGTACTACTGCATTAGTCAAGATAAAACATCAAATGGGAATGAATTTTCACATCTACAACTTACGTACTATTTTCTTGTAAATTACGTAACGGAGATGAAAGGGTAACATGCATTCCCCTTTGTGATTAATCTAGTCGTATGTGTAGCTGGAGATCAGTCTAGCCTTCGTGAAGATTTGTAACATGCAGGACATCTATTTGGGGTAAGACCACATTAAGGATCCTTCCGCCGAAATAGTGCACTTCAAAATACTGTTTTGTGGTGATATGCGTGAATTTTTTCGATCACATTGACTTGAGATATGTTTGTCTCGCGAATACTGAATGTACTACTGCATTAGACAATATAAAACATCGAATGGGAATTAGTTTTCACACCCATAACTTATGTAATATTTTCGTGTAACTTACGTGACGGAGACGAAAGGGTAACATTCATTCCCCTTTGTGGTTAATCTAGTTATGTGTGTAGCTTCATATCAGTATGGACTTCGAGAAGATTTGTAACAGGCAGTACATCTTTTTGGGGTTGGATCATATTAAGGATCCGTCCACCGAAATAGTGCACTTGAAAATACTGTTTTGTGGTGATATGCGTGAATTTTTCGATCACTTTATCTTGAGACATGTTTATCTCGTGAATACTTAATGTACTTCTACATTAGTCAAGATAAAACATCAAATTGGAATGAGTTTTCACACCCATAATTTACGTACAATTTTCTTCTAACTTACGTGACAGAGATGAAATGGTAACATTCATTCCCCTTTGTGGTTAATCTAGATATGTGTGTAGCTTCATATCAGTAAGGACTTCGAGAAGATTTGTAACATGCAGGACATCTTTTTGGGTTAAGACCACATTAAGGATCCGTCCGCCGAAATAGTGCAATTAAAAATACTGTTTTGTGGTGATATGCGTGAATTTTTTCGATCACTTTGATATGGGACATGTTTGTCTCGTGAATACTGAATGTATTACTGAATTAGATCAAATAAAACATCAAATGGGAATGAGTTTTCACACCTATAACTTACGTACTATTTTCTTGTAACTTACGTGAGGGAGATGAAAGGGTAACATGCATTCCCCTTTGTGGTTTATTTAGTTATGTGTGTAGCTTCATATCAGTCTGGACTTCGAGAAGATTTGTAACATGCAGGACATGTATTTGGGAAAAGACCATATTAAGCATCCGTCCGCCGAAATAGTGCACTTCAAAATACTGTTTTATGGTGATATGCGTGAATTTTCTCGATCAAATTGATTTGAGATATGTTTGTCTCGTGAATACTGAATGTACTGCTGCATTAGACAATATAAAACATCGAATGGGAATTAGTTTTCACACCCATAACTTATGTAATATTTTCGGGTAACTTACGTGACGGAGATGAAAGGGTAACATTCATTCCCCTTTGTGGTTAATCTAGTTATGTGTGTAGCTTCATATCAGTATGGACTTCGAGAAGATTTGTAACATGCAGGACATCTATTTGGGATAAGACCACATTAAAGATCCGTCAGCCGAAATAGTGCACTTGAAAATGCTGTTTTGTGATGATATGCGTGAATTTTATCGATAACTTTGACATTGGGCATGTTTGTCTAGTGAATACTGAATATACTACTTCAATAGTCAACATAAAACATCAAATGGAAATTAGTATTCTCACCCATAACTTACGAACTATTTTCTTGTAACTTACGTGACGGAGATGAAAGGGTAAAATTCATTCCCCTTTGTGGTTAATCTAGTTATGTGTGTAGCTTCATATCAGTATGGACTTCGAGAAGATTTGTAACATGCAGGACATCTATTTGGGATAAGACCACATTAAGGATCCGTCCGCCGAAATAGTACACTTGAAAATACTGTTTTGTGGTGATATGCGTGAATTTTTTCGATCAATTTTACATGGGACATGTTTGTCTCGTGAATACTGAATGTACTACTGCATTAGTCAAGATAAAACATCAAATGGGAATGAATTTTCACATCTATAACTTACGTACTATTTTCTTGTAAATTACGTAACGGAGATGTAAGGGTAACATGCATTCCCCTTTGTGATTAATCTAGTCGTGTGTGTAGCTGGAGATCAGTCTAGCCTTCGTGAAGATTTGTAACATGCAGGACATCTATTTGGGGTAAGACCACATTAAGGATCCTTCCGCCGAAATAGTGCACTTCAAAATACTGTTTTGTGGTGATATGCGTGAATTTTTCGATCACTTTATCTTGAGACATGTTTATCTCGTGAATACTTAATGTACTTCTACATTAGTCAAGATAAAACATCAAATTGGAATGAGTTTTCACACCCATAATTTACGTACAATTTTCTTCTAACTTACGTGACGGAGATGAAATGGTAACATTCATTCCCCTTTGTGGTTAATCTAGATATGTGTGTAGCTTCATATCAGTAAGGACTTCGAGAAGATTTGTAACATGCAGGACATCTTTTTGGGTTAAGACCACATTAAGGATCCGTCCGCCGAAATAGTGCACTTGAAAATACTGTTTTGTGGTGATATGCGTGAATTTTTTCGATCACTTTGATATGGGACATGTTTGTCTCGTGAATACTGAATGTATTACTGAATTAGATCAAATAAAACATCAAATGGGAATGAGTTTTCACACCTATAAATTACGTACTATTTTCTTGTAACTTACGTGACGGAGATGAAAGGGTAATATGCATTCCCCTTTGTGGTTTATTTAGTTATGTGTGTAGCTTCATATAAGTCTGGATTTCGAGAAGATTTGTAACATGCAGGACATCTATTTGGGAAAAGACCACATTAAGGATCCGTCAGCCGAAATGGTGCACTTAAAAATACTGTTTTGTGGTGATATGCACGAATTTTTTCGATCACTTTGATAATGGACATGTTTGTCTAGTGAATACTGAATGTACTACTTCAATAGTCAAGATAAAATATCAAATGGGAATTAGTATTCACACCAATAACGTACGAACTGTTTTCTTGTAACTTACGTGACGGAGATGAAAGTGTTAAATTCAGTCCCCTTTGTGGTTAATCTAGTTATGTGTGTAGCTTCATATCAGTATGGACTTCGAGAAGATTTGTAATATGCAGGACATCTTTTTGGGGTAAGACCACACTATGGATCCGACCGCCGAATTAGTGCACTTGAAAATACTGTTTTGTGGTGATATGCATGAATTTGTTCGATCATTTTGATTTGAGACATGTTTGTCTCGTTAATACTGAATGTATTAATGCATTAGTCAAGATAAAACATGAAATGGGAATTAGTTTTCACACCCATAACTTACGTACTATTTTCTTGTAATTACGTGACGGAGATGAAAGGGTAACATTCATTCCCCTTTGTGGTCAATCTAGTTATGTGTGCAGCTTCATATCAGTATAGACTTCGAGAAGATTTGTAACATGCAGAATATCTTTTTGGGGTAAGACCATATTAAGGATCCGTCCGCCGAAATAGTGCACTTGAAAATACTGTTTTGTGGTGATATGCGTGAATTTTTTCGATTACTTTGACTTGAGACATGTTTGTCTCGTGAATACTGAATGTACTACTGCATTAGATAATATAAAACATCAAATGGGAATTAGTTTTAACACCCATAACTTATGTAATATTTTCGTGTAACTTACGTGACGGAGATGAAAGGGTAACATTCATTCCCCTTTGTGGTTAATCTAGTTATGTGTGTAGCTTCATATCAGTATGGACTTCGAGAAGATTTGTAACATGCAGGACAAATTTTTGGGGTAAGACCACATTAAGGATCCGTCCGCCGAAATAGTGCACTTGAAAATACTGTTTTGTGGTGATATACGTGAATTTTTTCAATCACTTTGATATGGGACATGTTTGTCTCGTGAATTCTGAATGTAATACTGAATTAGATCAAATAAAACATCAAATGGGAATGAATTTTCACACCCATAACTTACGTACTATTTTCTTGTAACTTACGTGACGGAGATGAAAGGGTAACATGCATTCCCCTTTGTGGTTAATCTAGTTATGTGTTTATCTTCATATAAGTCTGGATTTCGAGAAGATTTGTAACATGCAGGACATCTATTTGGGATAAGATCACATTAAAGATCCGTCAGCCGAAATAGTGCACTTGAAAATGCTGTTTTGTGATGATATGCGTGAATTTTTTCGATAACTTTGACATTGGACATGTTTGTATAGTGAATACTTAATATACTACTTCAATAGTTAAGATAAAACATCAAATGGAAATTAGTATTCTCACCCATAACTTACGAACTATTTTCTTATAACTTACGTGACGGAGATGAAAGGGTAAAATTCATTCCCCTTTGTGGTTAATCTAGTTATGTGTGTAGCTTCATATCAGTATGGACTTCGAGAAGATTTGTAACATGCAGGACATCTATTTGGGATAAGACCACATTAAGGATCCGTCCGCCGAAATAGTACACTTGAAAATACTGTTTTGTGGTGATATGCGTGAATTGTTTCGATCAATTTGACATGGGACATGTTTGTCTCGTGAATACTGAATGTACTACTGCATTAGTCAAGATAAAACATCAAATGGGAATGAATTTTCACATCTATAACTTACGTACTATTTTCTTGTAAATTACGTAACGGAGATGAAAGGGTAACATGCATTCCCCTTTGTGATTAATCTAGTCGTGTGTGTAGCTGGAGATCAGTCTAGCCTTCGTGAAGATTTGTAACATGCAGGACATCTATTTGGGGTAAGACCACATTAAGGATCCTTCCGCCGAAATAGTGCACTTCAAAATACTGTTTTGTGGTGATATGCGTGAATTTTTTCGATCACATTGACTTGAGATATGTTTGTCTCGCGAATACTGAATGTACTACTGCATTAGACAATATAAAACATCGAATGGGAATTAGTTTTCACACCCATAACTTATGTAATATTTTCGTGTAACTTACGTGACGGAGACGAAAGGGTAACATTCATTCCCCTTTGTGGTTAATCTAGTTATGTGTGTAGCTTCATATCAGTATGGACTTCGAGAAGATTTGTAACAGGCAGGACATCTTTTTGGGGTTGGATCATATTAAGGATCCGTCCACCGAAATAGTGCACTTGAAAATACTGTTTTGTGGTGATATGCGTGAATTTTTCGATCACTATATCTTGAGACATGTTTATCTCGTGAATACTTAATGTACTTCTACATTAGTCAAGATAAAACATCAAATTGGAATGAGTTTTCACACCCATAACTTACGTACAATTTTCTTCTAACTTACGTGACGGAGATGAAATGGTAACATTCATTCCCCTTTGTGGTTAATCTAGATATGTGTGTAGCTTCATATCAGTAAGGACTTCGAGAAGATTTGTAACATGCAGGACATCTTTTTGGGTTAAGACCACATTAAGGATCCGTACGCCGAAATAGTGCACTTAAAAATACTGTTTTGTGGTGATATGCGTGAATTTTTTCGATCACTTTGATATGGGACATGTTTGTCTCGTGAATACTGAATGTATTACTGAATTAGATCAAATAAAACATCAAATGGGAATCAGTTTTCACACCTATAACTTACGTACTATTTTCGTGTAACTTACGTGACGGAGATGAAAGGGTAACATTCATTCCCCTTTGTGGTTTATTTAGTTATGTGTGTAGCTTCATATCAGTCTGGACTTCGAGAAGATTTGTAACAAGCAGGACATGTATTTGGGAAAAGACCATATTAAGCATCCGTCCGCCGAAATAGTGCACTTCAAAATACTGTTTTATGGTGATATGCGTGAATTTTTTCGATCACATTGATTTGAGATATGTTTGTCTCGTGAATACTGAATGTACTGGTGCATTAGACAATATAAAACATCGAATGGGAATTAGTTTTCACACCCATAACTTATGTAATATTTTCGGGTAACTTACGTGACGGAGATGAAAGGGTAACATTCATTCCCCTTTGTGGTTAATCTAGTTATGTGTGTAGCTTCATATCAATATGGACTTCGAGAAGATTTGTAACATGCAGGACAACTTTTTGGGGTAAGACCACATTAAGGATGCGTCCGCCGAAATAGTGCACTTGAAAATACTGTTTTGTGGTGATGTACGTGAATTTTTTCGATCACTTTGATATGGGACATGTTTGTCTCGTGAATACTGAATGTATTACTGAATTAGATCAAATAAAACATCAAATGGGAATGAGTTTTCACACCCATAACTTACGTACTATTTTCTTGTAACTTACGTGACGGAGATGAAAGGGTAACATGCATTCCCCTTTGTGGTTAATCTAGTTATGTGTTTAGCTTCATATAAGTCTGGATTTCGAGAAGATTTGTAACATGCAGGACATCTATTTGGGATAAGACCACATTAAAGATCCGTCAGCCGAAATAGTGCACTTGAAAATGCTGTTTTGTGATGATATGCGTGAATTTTTTCGATAACTTTGACATTGGGCATGTTTGTCTAGTGAATACTGAATATACTACTTCAATAGTCAACATAAAACATCAAATGGAAATTAGTATTCTCACCCATAACTTACGAACTATTTTCTTGTAACTTACGTGACGGAGATGAAAGGGTAAAATTCATTCCCCTTTGTGGTTAATCTAGTTATGTGTGTAGCTTCATATCAGTATGGACTTCGAGAAGATTTGTAACATGCAGGACATCTATTTGGGATAAGACCACATTAAGGATCCGTCCGCCGAAATAGTACACTTGAAAATACTGTTTTGTGGTGATATGCGTGAATTTTTTCGATCAATTTGACATGGGACATGTTTGTCTCGTGAATACTGAATGTACTACTGCATTAGTCAAGATAAAACATCAAATGGGAATGAATTTTCACATCTATAACTTACGTACTATTTTCTTGTAAATTACGTAACGGAGATGAAAGGGTAACATGCATTCCCCTTTGTGATTAATCTAGTCGTGTGTGTAGCTGGAGATCAGTCTAGCCTTCGTGAAGATTTGTAATATGCAGGACATCTATTTGGGGTAAGACCACATTAAGGATCCTTCCGCCGAAATAGTGCACTTCAAAATACTGTTTTGTGGTGATATGCGTGAATTTTTTCGATCACATTGACTTGAGATATGTTTGTCTCGCGAATACTGAATGTACTACTGCATTAGACAATATAAAACATCGAATGGGAATTAGTTTTCACACCCATAACTTATGTAATATTTTCGTGTAACTTACGTGACGGAGACGAAAGGGTAACATTCATTCCCCTTTGTGGTTAATCTAGTTATGTGTGTAGCTTCATATCAGTATGGACTTCGAGAAGATTTGTAACAGGCAGGACATCTTTTTGGGGTTGGATCATATTAAGGATCCGTCCACCGAAATAGTGCACTTGAAAATACTGTTTTGTGGTGATATGCGTGAATTTTTCGATCACTATATCTTGAGACATGTTTATCTCGTGAATACTTAATGTACTTCTACATTAGTCAAGATAAAACATCAAATTGGAATGAGTTTTCACACCCATAACTTACGTACAATTTTCTTCTAACTTACGTGACGGAGATGAAATGGTAACATTCATTCCCCTTTGTGGTTAATCTAGATATGTGTGTAGCTTCATATCAGTAAGGACTTCGAGAAGATTTGTAACATGCAGGACATCTTTTTGGGTTAAGACCACATTAAGGATCCGTCCGCCGAAATAGTGCACTTAAAAATACTGTTTTGTGGTGATATGCGTGAATTTTTTCGATCACTTTGATATGGGACATGTTTGTCTCGTGAATACTGAATGTATTACTGAATTAGATCAAATAAAACATCAAATGGGAATGAGTTTTCACACCTATAACTTACGTACTATTTTCGTGTAACTTACGTGACGGAGATGAAAGGGTAACATGCATTCCCCTTTGTGGTTTATTTAGTTATGTGTGTAGCTTCATATCAGTCTGGACTTCGAGAAGATTTGTAACATGCAGGACATGTATTTGGGAAAAGACCATATTAAGCATCCGTCCGCCGAAATAGTGCACTTCAAAATACTGTTTTATGGTGATATGCGTGAATTTTTTCGATCACATTGATTTGAGATATGTTTGTCTCGTGAATACTGAATGTACTGGTGCATTAGACAATATAAAACATCGAATGGGAATTAGTTTTCACACCCATAACTTATGTAATATTTTCGGGTAACTTACGTGACGGAGATGAAAGGGTAACATTCATTCCCCTTTGTGGTTAATCTAGTTATGTGTGTAGCTTCATATCAGTATGGACTTCGAGAAGATTTGTAACATGCAGGACAACTTTTTGGGGTAAGACCACATTAAGGATCCGTCCGCCGAAATAGTGCACTTGAAAATACTGTTTTGTGGTGATGTACGTGAATTTTTTCGATCACTTTGATATGGGACATGTTTGTCTCGTGAATACTGAATGTATTACTGAATTAGATCAAATAAAACATCAAATGGGAATGAGTTTTCACACCCATAACTTACGTACTATTTTCTTGTAACTTACGTGACGGAGATGAAAGGGTAACATGCATTCCCCTTTGTGGTTAATCTAGTTATGTGTTTAGCTTCATATAAGTCTGGATTTCGAGAAGATTTGTAACATGCAGGACATCTATTTGGGATAAGACCACATTAAAGATCCGTCAGCCGAAATAGTGCACTTGAAAATACTGTTTTGTGATGATATGCGTGAATTTTTTCGATCACTTTGACATTGGACATGTTTGTCTAGTGAATACTGAATATACTACTTCAATAGTCAAGATAAAACATCAAATGGAAATTAGTATTCTCACCCATAACTTACGAACTATTTTCTTGTATCTTACGTGACGGAGATGAAAGGGTAAAATTCATTCCCCTTTGTGGTTAATCTAGTTATGTGTGTAGCTTCATATCAGTATGGACTTCGAGAAGATTTGTAACATGCAGGACATCTATTTGGGATAAGACCACATTAAGGATCCGTCCGCCGAAATAGTACACTTGAAAATACTGTTTTGTGGTGATATGCGTGAATTGTTTCGATCAATTTGACATGGGACATGTTTGTCTCGTGAATACTGAATGTACTACTGCATTAGTCAAGATAAAACATCAAATGGGAATGAATTTTCACATCTATAACTTACGTACTATTTTCTTGTAAATTACGTAACGGAGATGAAAGGGTAACATGCATTCCCCTTTGTGATTAATCTAGTCGTGTGTGTAGCTGGAGATCAGTCTAGCCTTCGTGAAGATTTGTAACTTGTAGGACATCTATTTGGGGTAAGACCACATTAAGGATCCTTCCGCCGAAATAGTGCACTTCAAAATACTGTTTTGTGGTGATATGCGTGAATTTTTTCGATCACTTTGATATGGGACATGTTCGTCTCGTGAATACTGAATGTATTACTGAATTAGATCAAATAAAACATCAAATGGGAATGAGTTTTCACACCTATAACTTACGTACTATTTTCTTGTAACTTACGTGACGGAGATGAAAGGGTAACATGCATTCCCCTTTGTGGTTTATTTAGTTATGTGTGTAGCTTCATATCAGTCTGGACTTCAAGAAGATTTGTAACATGCAGGACATGTATTTGGGAAAAGACCATATTAAGCATTCGTCCGCCGAAATAGTGCACTTGAAAATACTGTTTTATGGTGATATATTCGTGAATTTTCTCGATCAAATTGATTTGAGATATGTTTGTCTCGTGAATACTGAATGTAAAGGTGCATTAGACAATATAAAACATCGAATGGGAATTAGTTTTCACACCCATAACTTATGTAATATTTTCGGGTAACTTACGTGACGGAGATGAATGGGTAACATTCATTCCCCTTTGTGGTTAATCTAGTTATGTGTGTAGCTTCATATCAGTATGGACTTCGAGAAGATTTGTAACATGCAGGACAACTTTTTGGGGTAAGACCACATTAAGGATCCGTCCGCCGAAATAGTGCACTTAAAAATACTGTTTTGTGGTGATATACGTGAATTTTTTCGATCACTTTGATATGGGACATGTTTGTCTCGTGAATACTGCATGTATTACTGAATTAGATCAAATAAAACATCAAATGGGAATGAGTTTTCACACCCATAACTTACGTACTATTTTCTTGTAACTTACGTGACGGAGATGAAAGGGTAACATGCATTCCCCTTTGTGGTTAATCTAGTTATGTGTTTAGCTTCATATAAGTCTGGATTTCGAGAAGATTTGTAACATGCAGGACATCTATTTGGGATAAGACCACATTAAAGATCCGTCAGCCGAAATAGTGCACTTGAAAATGCTGTTTTGTGATGATATGCGTGAATTTTTTCGATAACATTGACATTGGACATGTTTGTCTAGTGAATACTGAATATACTACTTCAATAGTCAATATAAAACATCAAATGGAAATTAGTATTCTCACCCATAACTTACGAACTATTTTCTTGTAACTTACGTGACGGAGATGAAAGGGTAACATGCATTCCCCTTTGTGGTTTATCTAGTTATGTGTGTAACTTCATATCAGTCTGGACTTTGAGAAGATTTGTAACATGCAGGACATCTATTTGGGAAAAGACCACATTAAGGATCCGTCAGCCGAAATGGTGCCCTTAAAAATACTGTTTTGTGGTGATATGCACGAATTTTTTCGTTCACTTTGATATTGGACATGTTTGTCTAGTGAATACTGAATGTACTACTTCAATAGTCAAGATAAAATATCAAATGGGAATTAGTATTCACACCAATAACTTACGAACTATTTTCTTGTAACTTACGTGACGGAGATGAAAGGGTTAAATTCAGTCCCCTTTGTGGTTAATCTAGTTATGTGTGTAGCTTCATATCAGTATGGACTTCGAGAAGATTTGTAATATGCAGGACATCTTTTTGGGGTAAGACCACACTATGGATCCGACCGCCGAATTAGTGCACTTGAAAATACTGTTTTGTGGTGATATGCGTGAATTTGTTCGATCATTTTGATTTGAGACATGTTTGTCTCGTTAATACTGAATGTACTAATGCATTAGCCAAGATAAAACATGAAATGGGAATGAGTTTTCACACCCATAACTTACGTACTATTTTCTTGTAATTACGTGACGGAGATGAAAGGGTAACATTCATTCCCCTTTGTGGTTAATCTAGTTATGTGTGCAGCTTCATATCAGTATAGACTTCGAGAAGATTTGTAACATGCAGAATATATTTTTGGGGTAAGACCATATTAAGGATCCGTCCGCCGAAATAGTGCACTTGAAAATACTGTTTTGTGGTGATATGCGTGAATATTTTCGATCATTTTGACTTGAGACATGTTTGTCTCGTGAATACTGAATGTACTACTGCATTAGATAATATAACACATCACAAATGGGAATTAGTTTTAACACCCATAACTTATGTAATATTTTCGTGTAACTTACGTGACGGAGATGAAAGGGTAACATTCATTCCCCTTTGTGGTTAATCTAGTTATGTGTGTAGCTTCATATCAGTATGGACTTCGAGAAGATTTGTAACATGCAGGATAACTTTTTGGGGTAAGACCACATTAAGGATCCGTCCGCCGAAATAGTGCACTTGAAAATACTGTTTTGTGGTGATATACGTGAATTTTTTCGATCACTTTGATATGGGACATGTTTGTCTCGTGAATACTGAATGTATTACTGAATTAGATCAAATAAAACATCAAATGGGAATGAGTTTTCACACCCATAACTTACGTACTATTTTCTTGTAACTTACGTGACGGAGATGAAAGGGTAACATGCATTCCCCTTTGTGGTTAATCTAGTTATGTGTTTAGCTTCATATAAGTCTGGATTTCGAGAAGATTTGTAACATGCAGGATATCTATTTGGGATAAGACCACATTAAAGATCCGTCACCCGAAATAATGCACTTGAAAATGCTGTTTTGTGATGATATGCGTGAATTTTTTCGATAACTTTGACACTGGACATGTTTGTCTAGTGAATACTGAATATACTACTTCAATAGTCAAGATAAAACATCAAATGGAAATTAGTATTCTCACCCATAACTTACGAACTATTTTCTTGTAACTTACGTGACGGAGATGAAAGGGTAAAATTCATTCCCCTTTGTGGTTAATCTAGTTATGTGTGTAGCTTCATATCAGTATGGACTTCGAGAAGATTTGTAACATGCAGGACATCTATTTGGGATAAGATCACATTAAGGATCCGTCCGCCGAAATAGTACACTTGAAAATACTGTTTTGTGGTGATATGCGTGAATTATTTCGATCAATTTGACATGGGACATGTTTGTCTCGTGAATACTGAATGTACTACTGCATTAGTCAAGATAAAACATCAAATGGGAATGAATTTTCACATCTATAACTTACGTACTATTTTCTTGTAAATTACGTAACGGAGATGAAAGGGTAACATGCATTCCCCTTTGTGATTAATCTAGTCGTGTGTGTAGCTGGAGATCAGTCTAGCCTTCGTGAAGATTTGTAACATGCAGGACATCTATTTGGGGTAAGACCACATTAAGGATCCTTCCGCCGAAATAGTGGACTTCAAAATACTGTTTTTTGTGGTGATATGCGTGAATTTTTTCGATCACATTGACTTGAGATATGTTTGTCTCGCGAATACTGAATGTACTACTGCGTTAGACAATATAAAACATCGAATGGGAATTAGTTTTCACACCCATAACTTATGTAATATTTTCGTGTAACTTACGTGACGGAGATGAAAGGGTAACATTCATTCCCCTTTGTGGTTAATCTAGTTATGTGTGTAGCTTCATATCAGTATGGACTTCGAGAAGATTTGTAACAGGCAGGACATCTTTTTGGGGTTGGATCATATTAAGGATCCGTCCACCGAAATAGAGCACTTGAAAATACTGTTTTGTGGTGATATGCGTGAATTTTTCGATCACTTTATCTTGAGACATGTTTATCTCGTGAATACTTAATGTACTTCTACATTAGTCAAGATAAAACATCAAATTGGAATGAGTTTTCACACCCATAATTTACGTACAATTTTCTTCTAACTTACGTGACGGAGATGAAATGGTAACATTCATTCCCCTTTGTGGTTAATCTAGATATGTGTGTAGCTTCATATCAGTAAGGACTTCGAGAAGATTTGTAACATGCAGGACATCTTTTTGGGTTAAGACCACATTAAGGATCCGTCCGCCGAAATAGTGCACTTGAAAATACTGTTTTGTGGTGATATGCGTGAATTTTTTCGATCACTTTGATATGGGACATGTTTGTCTCGTGAATACTGAATGTATTACTGAATTAGATCAAATAAAACATCAAATGGGAATGAGTTTTCACACCTATAACTTACGTACTATTTTCTTGTAACTTACGTGACGGAGATGAAAGGGTAACATGCATTCCCCTTTGTGGTTTATTTAGTTATGTGTGTAGCTTCATATAAGTCTGGATTTCGAGAAGATTTGTAACATGCAGGACATCTATTTGGGAAAAGACCACATTAAGGATCCGTCAGCCGAAATGGTGCACTTAAAAATACTGTTTTGTGGTGATATGCACGAATTTTTTCGATCACTTTGATATTGGACATGTTTGTCTAGTGAATACTGAATGTACTACTTCAATAGTCAAGATAAAATATCAAATGGGAATTAGTATTCACACCAATAACGTACGAACTGTTTTCTTGTAACTTACGTGACGGAGATGAAAGTGTTAAATTCAGTCCCCTTTGTGGTTAATCTAGTTATGTGTGTAGCTTCATATCAGTATGGACTTCGAGAAGATTTGTAATATGTAGGACATCTTTTTGGGGTAAGACCACACTATGGATCCGACCGCCGAATTAGTGCACTTGAAAATACTGTTTTGTGGTGATATGCGTGAATTTGTTCGATCATTTTGATTTGAGACATGTTTGTCTCGTTAATACTGAATGTATTAATGCATTAGTCAAGATAAAACATGAAATGGGAATGAGTTTTCACACCCATAACTTACGTACTATTTTCTTGTAATTACGTGACGGAGATGAAAGGGTAACATTCATTCCCCTTTGTGTTTAATCTAGATATGTGTGCAGCTTCATATCAGTATAGACTTCGAGATGATTTGTAACACGCAGAATATCTTTTTGGGGTAAGACCATATTAAGGATCCGTCCGCCGAAATAGTGCACTTGAAAATACTGTTTTGTGGTGATATGCGTGAATTTTTTCGATTACTTTGACTTGAGACATGTTTGTCTCGTGAATACTGAATGTACTACTGCATTAGATAATATAAAACATCAAATGGGAATTAGTTTTAACACCCATAACTTATGTAATATTTTCGTGTAACTTACGTGACGGAGATGAAAGGGTAACATTCATTCCCCTTTGTGGTTAATCTAGTTATGTGTGTAGCTTCATATCAGTATGGACTTCGAGAAGATTTGTAACATGCAGGACAAATTTTTGGGGTAAGACCACATTAAGGATCCGTCCGCCGAAATAGTGCACTTGAAAATACTGTTTTGTGGTGATATACGTGAATTTTTTCGATCACTTTGATATGGGACATGTTTGTCTCGTGAATTCTGAATGTAATACTGAATTAGATCAAATAAAACATCAAATGGGAATGAATTTTCACACCCATAACTTACGTACTATTTTCTTGTAACTTACGTGACGGAGATGAAAGGGTAACATGCATTCCCCTTTGTGGTTAATCTAGTTATGTGTTTATCTTCATATAAGTCTGGATTTCGAGAAGATTTGTAACATGCAGGACATCTATTTGGGATAAGACCACATTAAAGATCCGTCAGCCGAAATAGTGCACTTGAAAATGCTGTTTTGTGATGATATGCGTGAATTTTTTCGATAACTTTGACATTGGACATGTTTGTATAGTGAATACTTAATATTCTACTTCAATAGTTAAGATAAAACATGAAATGGAAATTAGTATTCTCACCCATAACTTACGAACTATTTTCTTGTAACTTACGTGACGGAGATGAAAGGGTAAAATTCATTCCCCTTTGTGGTTAATCTAGTTATGTGTGTAGCTTCATATCAGTATGGACTTCGAGAAGATTTGTAACATGCAGGACATCTATTTGGGATAAGACCACATTAAGGATCCGTCCGCCGAAATAGTACACTTGAAAATACTGTTTTGTGGTGATATGCGTGAATTGTTTCGATCAATTTGACATGGGACATGTTTGTCTCGTTAATACTGAATGTACTACTGCATTAGTCAAGATAAAACATCAAATGGGAATGAATTTTCACATCTACAACTTACGTACTATTTTCTTGTAAATTACGTAACGGAGATGAAAGGGTAACATGCATTCCCCTTTGTGATTAATCTAGTCGTGTGTGTAACTGGAGATCAGTCTAGCCTTCGTGAAGATTTGTAACATGCAGGACATCTATTTGGGGTAAGACCACATTAAGGATCCTTCCGCCGAAATAGTGCACTTCAAAATACTGTTTTGTGGTGATATGCGTGAATTTTTTCGATCACATTGACTTGAGATATGTTTGTCTCGCGAATACTGAATGTACTACTGCATTAGACAATATAAAACATCGAATGGGAATTAGTTTTCACACCCATAACTTATGTAATATTTTCGTGTAACTTACGTGACGGAGACGAAAGGGTAACATTCATTCCCCTTTGTGGTTAATCTAGTTATGTGTGTAGCTTCATATCAGTATGGACTTCGAGAAGATTTGTAACAGGCAGGACATCTTTTTGGGGTTGGATCATATTAAGGATCCGTCCACCGAAATAGTGCACTTGAAAATACTGTTTTGTGGTGATATGCGTGAATTTTTCGATCACTTTATCTTGAGACATGTTTATCTCGTGAATACTGAATGTACTGGTGCATTAGACAATATAAAACATCGAATGGGAATTAGTTTTCACACCCATAACTTATGTAATATTTTCGGGTAACTTACGTGACGGAGATGAAAGGGTAACATTCATTCCCCTTTGTGGTTAATCTAGTTATGTGTGTAGCTTCATATCAGTATGGACTTCGAGAAGATTTGTAACATGCAGGACAACTTTTTGGGGTAAGACCACATTAAGGATCCGTCCGCCGAAATAGTGCACTTGAAAATACTGTTTTGTGGTGATGTACGTGAATTTTTTCGATCACTTTGATATGGGACATGTTTGTCTCGTGAATACTGAATGTATTACTGAATTAGATCAAATAAAACATCAAATGGGAATGAGTTTTCACACCCATAACTTACGTACTATTTTCTTGTAACTTACGTGACGGAGATGAAAGGGTAACATGCATTCCCCTTTGTGGTTAATCTAGTTATGTGTTTAGCATCATATAAGTCTGGATTTCGAGAAGATTTGTAACATGCAGGACATCTATTTGGGATAAGACCACATTAAAGATCCGTCAGCCGAAATAGTGCACTTGAAAATGCTGTTTTGTGATGATATGCGTGAATTTTTTCGATAACTTTGACATTGGGCATGTTTGTCTAGTGAATACTGAATATACTACTTCAATAGTCAACATAAAACATCAAATGGAAATTAGTATTCTCACCCATAACTTACGAACTATTTTCTTGTAACTTACGTGACGGAGATGAAAGGGTAAAATTCATTCCCCTTTGTGGTTAATCTAGTTATGTGTGTAGCTTCATATCAGTATGGACTTCGAGAAGATTTGTAACATGCAGGACATCTATTTGGGATAAGACCACATTAAGGATCCGTCCGCCGAAATAGTACACTTGAAAATACTGTTTTGTGGTGATATGCGTGAATTTTTTCGATCAATTTGACATGGGACATGTTTGTCTCGTGAATACTGAATGTACTACTGCATTAGTCAAGATAAAACATCAAATGGGAATGAATTTTCACATCTATAACTTACGTACTATTTTCTTGTAAATTACGTAACGGAGATGAAAGGGTAACATGCATTCCCCTTTGTGATTAATCTAGTCGTGTGTGTAGCTGGAGATCAGTCTAGCCTTCGTGAAGATTTGTAACATGCAGGACATCTATTTGGGGTAAGACCACATTAAGGATCCTTCCGCCGAAATAGTGCACTTCAAAATACTGTTTTGTGGTGATATGCGTGAATTTTTCGATCACTTTATCTTGAGACATGTTTATCTCGTGAATACTTAATGTACTTCTACATTAGTCAAGATAAAACATCAAATTGGAATGAGTTTTCACACCCATAATTTACGTACAATTTTCTTCTAACTTACGTGACGGAGATGAAATGGTAACATTCATTCCCCTTTGTGGTTAATCTAGATATGTGTGTAGCTTCATATCAGTAAGGACTTCGAGAAGATTTGTAACATGCAGGACATCTTTTTGGGTTAAGACCACATTAAGGATCCGTCCGCCGAAATAGTGCACTTGAAAATACTGTTTTGTGGTGATATGCGTGAATTTTTTCGATCACTTTGATATGGGACATGTTTGTCTCGTGAATACTGAATGTATTACTGAATTAGATCAAATAAAACATCAAATGGGAATGAGTTTTCACACCTATAACTTACGTACTATTTTCTTGTAACTTACGTGACGGAGATGAAAGGGTAACATGCATTCCCCTTTGTGGTTTATTTAGTTATGTGTGTAGCTTCATATAAGTCTGGATTTCGAGAAGATTTGTAACATGCAGGACATCTATTTGGGAAAAGACCACATTAAGGATCCGTCAGCCGAAATGGTGCACTTAAAAATACTGTTTTGTGGTGATATGCACGAATTTTTTCGATCACTTTGATATTGGACATGTTTGTCTAGTGAATACTGAATGTACTACTTCAATAGTCAAGATAAAATATCAAATGGGAATTAGTATTCACACCAATAACGTACGAACTGTTTTCTTGTAACTTACGTGACGGAGATGAAAGTGTTAAATTCAGTCCCCTTTGTGGTTAATCTAGTTATGTGTGTAGCTTCATATCAGTATGGACTTCGTCTAGAAGATTTGTAATATGCAGGACATCTTTTTGGGGTAAGACCACACTATGGATCCTTCCGCCGAAATAGTGCACTTCAAAATACTGTTTTGTGGTGATATGCGTGAATTTTTTCGATCACATTGACTTGAGATATGTTTGTCTCGCGAATACTGAATGTACTACTGCATTAGACAATATAAAACATCGAATGGGAATTAGTTTTCACACCCATAACTTATGTAATATTTTCGTGTAACTTACGTGACGGAGACGAAAGGGTAACATTCATTCCCCTTTGTGGTTAATCTAGTTATGTGTGTAGCTTCATATCAGTATGGACTTCGAGAAGATTTGTAACAGGCAGGACATCTTTTTGGGGTTGGATCATATTAAGGATCCGTCCACCGAAATAGTGCACTTGAAAATACTGTTTTGTGGTGATATGCGTGAATTTTTCGATCACTTTATCTTGAGACATGTTTATCTCGTGAATACTGAATGTACTGGTGCATTAGACAATATAAAACATCGAATGGGAATTAGTTTTCACACCCATAACTTATGTAATATTTTCGGGTAACTTACGTGACGGAGATGAAAGGGTAACATTCATTCCCCTTTGTGGTTAATCTAGTTATGTGTGTAGCTTCATATCAGTATGGACTTCGAGAAGATTTGTAACATGCAGGACAACTTTTTGGGGTAAGACCACATTAAGGATCCGTCCGCCGAAATAGTGCACTTGAAAATACTGTTTTGTGGTGATGTACGTGAATTTTTTCGATCACTTTGATATGGGACATGTTTGTCTCGTGAATACTGAATGTATTACTGAATTAGATCAAATAAAACATCAAATGGGAATGAGTTTTCACACCCATAACTTACGTACTATTTTCTTGTAACTTACGTGACGGAGATGAAAGGGTAACATGCATTCCCCTTTGTGGTTAATCTAGTTATGTGTTTAGCATCATATAAGTCTGGATTTCGAGAAGATTTGTAACATGCAGGACATCTATTTGGGATAAGACCACATTAAAGATCCGTCAGCCGAAATAGTGCACTTGAAAATGCTGTTTTGTGATGATATGCGTGAATTTTTTCGATAACTTTGACATTGGGCATGTTTGTCTAGTGAATACTGAATATACTACTTCAATAGTCAACATAAAACATCAAATGGAAATTAGTATTCTCACCCATAACTTACGAACTATTTTCTTGTAACTTACGTGACGGAGATGAAAGGGTAAAATTCATTCCCCTTTGTGGTTAATCTAGTTATGTGTGTAGCTTCATATCAGTATGGACTTCGAGAAGATTTGTAACATGCAGGACATCTATTTGGGATAAGACCACATTAAGGATCCGTCCGCCGAAATAGTACACTTGAAAATACTGTTTTGTGGTGATATGCGTGAATTTTTTCGATCAATTTGACATGGGACATGTTTGTCTCGTGAATACTGAATGTACTACTGCATTAGTCAAGATAAAACATCAAATGGGAATGAATTTTCACATCTATAACTTACGTACTATTTTCTTGTAAATTACGTAACGGAGATGAAAGGGTAACATGCATTCCCCTTTGTGATTAATCTAGTCGTGTGTGTAGCTGGAGATCAGTCTAGCCTTCGTGAAGATTTGTAACATGCAGGACATCTATTTGGGGTAAGACCACATTAAGGATCCTTCCGCCGAAATAGTGCACTTCAAAATACTGTTTTGTGGTGATATGCGTGAATTTTTCGATCACTTTATCTTGAGACATGTTTATCTCGTGAATACTTAATGTACTTCTACATTAGTCAAGATAAAACATCAAATTGGAATGAGTTTTCACACCCATAATTTACGTACAATTTTCTTCTAACTTACGTGACGGAGATGAAATGGTAACATTCATTCCCCTTTGTGGTTAATCTAGATATGTGTGTAGCTTCATATCAGTAAGGACTTCGAGAAGATTTGTAACATGCAGGACATCTTTTTGGGTTAAGACCACATTAAGGATCCGTCCGCCGAAATAGTGCATTAAAAATACTGTTTTGTGGTGATATGCGTGAATTTTTTCGATCACTTTGATATGGGACATGTTTGTCTCGTGAATACTGAATGTATTACTGAATTAGATCAAATAAAACATCAAATGGGAATGAGTTTTCACACCTATAACTTACGTACTATTTTCTTGTAACTTACGTGACGGAGATGAAAGGGTAACATGCATTCCCCTTTGTGGTTTATTTAGTTATGTGTGTAGCTTCATATAAGTCTGGATTTCGAGAAGATTTGTAACATGCAGGACATCTATTTGGGAAAAGACCACATTAAGGATCCGTCAGCCGAAATGGTGCACTTAAAAATACTGTTTTGTGGTGATATGCACGAATTTTTTCGATCACTTTGATATTGGACATGTTTGTCTAGTGAATACTGAATGTACTACTTCAATAGTCAAGATAAAATATCAAATGGGAATTAGTATTCACACCAATAACGTACGAACTGTTTTCTTGTAACTTACGTGACGGAGATGAAAGTGTTAAATTCAGTCCCCTTTGTGGTTAATCTAGTTATGTGTGTAGCTTCATATCAGTATGGACTTCGAGAAGATTTGTAATATGCAGGACATCTTTTTGGGGTAAGACCACACTATGGATCCGACCGCCGAATTAGTGCACTTGAAAATACTGTTTTGTGGTGATATGCGTGAATTTGTTCGATCATTTTGATTTGAGACATGTTTGTCTCGTTAATACTGAATGTATTAATGCATTAGTCAAGATAAAACATCAAATGGGAATGAGTTTTCACACCCATAACTTACGTACTATTTTCTTGTAACTTACGTGACGGAGATGAAAGGGTAACATGCATTCCCCTTTGTGGTTAATCTAGTTATGTGTTTAGCATCATATAAGTCTGGATTTCGAGAAGATTTGTAACATGCAGGACATCTATTTGGGATAAGACCACATTAAAGATCCGTCAGCCGAAATAGTGCACTTGAAAATGCTGTTTTGTGATGATATGCGTGAATTTTTTCGATAACTTTGACATTGGGCATGTTTGTCTAGTGAATACTGAATATACTACTTCAATAGTCAACATAAAACATCAAATGGAAATTAGTATTCTCACCCATAACTTACGAACTATTTTCTTGTAACTTACGTGACGGAGATGAAAGGGTAAAATTCATTCCCCTTTGTGGTTAATCTAGTTATGTGTGTAGCTTCATATCAGTATGGACTTCGAGAAGATTTGTAACATGCAGGACATCTATTTGGGATAAGACCACATTAAGGATCCGTCCGCCGAAATAGTACACTTGAAAATACTGTTTTGTGGTGATATGCGTGAATTTTTTCGATCAATTTTACATGGGACATGTTTGTCTCGTGAATACTGAATGTACTACTGCATTAGTCAAGATAAAACATCAAATGGGAATGAATTTTCACATCTATAACTTACGTACTATTTTCTTGTAAATTACGTAACGGAGATGTAAGGGTAACATGCATTCCCCTTTGTGATTAATCTAGTCGTGTGTGTAGCTGGAGATCAGTCTAGCCTTCGTGAAGATTTGTAACATGCAGGACATCTATTTGGGGTAAGACCACATTAAGGATCCTTCCGCCGAAATAGTGCACTTCAAAATACTGTTTTGTGGTGATATGCGTGAATTTTTCGATCACTTTATCTTGAGACATGTTTATCTCGTGAATACTTAATGTACTTCTACATTAGTCAAGATAAAACATCAAATTGGAATGAGTTTTCACACCCATAATTTACGTACAATTTTCTTCTAACTTACGTGACGGAGATGAAATGGTAACATTCATTCCCCTTTGTGGTTAATCTAGATATGTGTGTAGCTTCATATCAGTAAGGACTTCGAGAAGATTTGTAACATGCAGGACATCTTTTTGGGTTAAGACCACATTAAGGATCCGTCCGCCGAAATAGTGCACTTGAAAATACTGTTTTGTGGTGATATGCGTGAATTTTTTCGATCACTTTGATATGGGACATGTTTGTCTCGTGAATACTGAATGTATTACTGAATTAGATCAAATAAAACATCAAATGGGAATGAGTTTTCACACCTATAACTTACGTACTATTTTCTTGTAACTTACGTGACGGAGATGAAAGGGTAACATGCATTCCCCTTTGTGGTTTATTTAGTTATGTGTGTAGCTTCATATAAGTCTGGATTTCGAGAAGATTTGTAACATGCAGGACATCTATTTGGGAAAAGACCACATTAAGGATCCGTCAGCCGAAATGGTGCACTTAAAAATACTGTTTTGTGGTGATATGCACGAATTTTTTCGATCACTTTGATAATTGGACATGTTTGTCTAGTGAATACTGAATGTACTACTTCAATAGTCAAGATAAAATATCAAATGGGAATTAGTATTCACACCAATAACGTACGAACTGTTTTCTTGTAACTTACGTGACGGAGATGAAAGTGTTAAATTCAGTCCCCTTTGTGGTTAATCTAGTTATGTGTGTAGCTTCATATCAGTATGGACTTCGAGAAGATTTGTAATATGCAGGACATCTTTTTGGGGTAAGACCACACTATGGATCCGACCGCCGAATTAGTGCACTTGAAAATACTGTTTTGTGGTGATATGCATGAATTTGTTCGATCATTTTGATTTGAGACATGTTTGTCTCGTTAATACTGAATGTATTAATGCATTAGTCAAGATAAAACATGAAATGGGAATTAGTTTTCACACCCATAACTTACGTACTATTTTCTTGTAATTACGTGACGGAGATGAAAGGGTAACATTCATTCCCCTTTGTGGTCAATCTAGTTATGTGTGCAGCTTCATATCAGTATAGACTTCGAGAAGATTTGTAACATGCAGAATATCTTTTTGGGGTAAGACCATATTAAGGATCCGTCCGCCGAAATAGTGCACTTGAAAATACTGTTTTGTGGTGATATGCGTGAATTTTTTCGATTACTTTGACTTGAGACATGTTTGTCTCGTGAATACTGAATGTACTACTGCATTAGATAATATAAAACATCAAATGGGAATTAGTTTTAACACCCATAACTTATGTAATATTTTCGTGTAACTTACGTGACGGAGATGAAAGGGTAACATTCATTCCCCTTTGTGGTTAATCTAGTTATGTGTGTAGCTTCATATCAGTATGGACTTCGAGAAGATTTGTAACATGCAGGACAAATTTTTGGGGTAAGACCACATTAAGGATCCGTCCGCCGAAATAGTGCACTTGAAAATACTGTTTTGTGGTGATATACGTGAATTTTTTCAATCACTTTGATATGGGACATGTTTGTCTCGTGAATTCTGAATGTAATACTGAATTAGATCAAATAAAACATCAAATGGGAATGAATTTTCACACCCATAACTTACGTACTATTTTCTTGTAACTTACGTGACGGAGATGAAAGGGTAACATGCATTCCCCTTTGTGGTTAATCTAGTTATGTGTTTATCTTCATATAAGTCTGGATTTCGAGAAGATTTGTAACATGCAGGACATCTATTTGGGATAAGATCACATTAAAGATCCGTCAGCCGAAATAGTGCACTTGAAAATGCTGTTTTGTGATGATATGCGTGAATTTTTTCGATAACTTTGACATTGGACATGTTTGTATAGTGAATACTTAATATACTACTTCAATAGTTAAGATAAAACATCAAATGGAAATTAGTATTCTCACCCATAACTTACGAACTATTTTCTTATAACTTACGTGACGGAGATGAAAGGGTAAAATTCATTCCCCTTTGTGGTTAATCTAGTTATGTGTGTAGCTTCATATCAGTATGGACTTCGAGAAGATTTGTAACATGCAGGACATCTATTTGGGATAAGACCACATTAAGGATCCGTCCGCCGAAATAGTACACTTGAAAATACTGTTTTGTGGTGATATGCGTGAATTGTTTCGATCAATTTGACATGGGACATGTTTGTCTCGTGAATACTGAATGTACTACTGCATTAGTCAAGATAAAACATCAAATGGGAATGAATTTTCACATCTATAACTTACGTACTATTTTCTTGTAAATTACGTAACGGAGATGAAAGGGTAACATGCATTCCCCTTTGTGATTAATCTAGTCGTGTGTGTAGCTGGAGATCAGTCTAGCCTTCGTGAAGATTTGTAACATGCAGGACATCTATTTGGGGTAAGACCACATTAAGGATCCTTCCGCCGAAATAGTGCACTTCAAAATACTGTTTTGTGGTGATATGCGTGAATTTTTTCGATCACATTGACTTGAGATATGTTTGTCTCGCGAATACTGAATGTACTACTGCATTAGACAATATAAAACATCGAATGGGAATTAGTTTTCACACCCATAACTTATGTAATATTTTCGTGTAACTTACGTGACGGAGACGAAAGGGTAACATTCATTCCCCTTTGTGGTTAATCTAGTTATGTGTGTAGCTTCATATCAGTATGGACTTCGAGAAGATTTGTAACAGGCAGGACATCTTTTTGGGGTTGGATCATATTAAGGATCCGTCCACCGAAATAGTGCACTTGAAAATACTGTTTTGTGGTGATATGCGTGAATTTTTCGATCACTTTATCTTGAGACATGTTTATCTCGTGAATACTGAATGTACTGGTGCATTAGTCAAGATAAAACATCAAATTGGAATTAGTTTTCACACCCATAACTTACGTACAATTTTCTTCTAACTTACGTGACGGTGATGAAATGGTAACATTCATTCCCCTTTGTGGTTAATCTAGATATGTGTGTAGCTTCATATCAGTAAGGACTGCGAGAAGATTTGTAACATGCAGGACATCTTTTTGGGTTAAGACCACATTAAGGATCCGTCCGCCGAAATAATGCACTTGAAAATACTGTTTTGTGGTGATATGCGTGAATTTTTTCGATCACTTTGATATGGGACATGTTTGTCTCGTGAATACTGAATGTATTACTGAATTAGATCAAATAAAACATCAAATGGGAATGAGTTTTCACACCTATAACTTACGTACTATTTTCTTGTAACTTACGTGAGGGAGATGAAAGGGTAACATGCATTCCCCTTTGTGGTTTATTTAGTTATGTGTGTAGCTTCATATCAGTCTGGACTTCGAGAAGATTTGTAACATGCAGGACATGTATTTGGGAAAAGACCATATTAAGCATCCGTCCGCCGAAATAGTGCACTTGAAAATACTGTTTTATGGTGATATGCGTGAATTTTCTCGATCAAATTGATTTGAGATATGTTTGTCTCGTGAATACTGAATGTAATGGTGCATTAGACAATATAAAACATCGAATGGGAATTAGTTTTCACACCCATAACTTATGTAATATTTTCGGGTAACTTACGTGACGGAGATGAAAGGGTAACATTCATTCCCCTTTGTGGTTAATCTAGTTATGTGTGTAGCTTCATATCAGTATGGACTTCGAGAAGATTTGTAACATGCAGGACAACTTTTTGGGGTAAGACCACATTAAGGATCCGTCCGCCGAAATAGTGCACTTGAAAATACTATTTTGTGGTGATATACGTGAATTTTTTCGATCACTTTGATATGGGACATGTTTGTCTCGTGAATACTGAATGTATTACTGAATTAGATCAAATAAAACATCAAATGGGAATGAGTTTTCACACCCATAACTTACGTACTATTTTCTTGTAACTTACGTGACGGAGATGAAAGGGTAACATGCATTCCCCTTTGTGGTTAATCTAGTTATGTGTTTAGCTTCATATAAGTCTGGATTTCGAGAAGATTTGTAACTTGCAGGACATCTATTTGGGATAAGACCACATTAAAGATCCGTCAGCCGAAATAGTGCACTTGAAAATGCTGTTTTGTGATGATATGCGTGAATTTTTTCGATAACTTTGACATTGGACATGTTTGTCTAGTGAATACTGAATATACTACTTCAATAGTCAAGATAAAACATCAAATGGAAATTAGTATTCTCACCCATAACTTACGAACTATTTTCTTGTAACTTACGTGACGGAGATGAAAGGGTAAAATTCATTCCCCTTTGTGGTTAATCTAGTTATGTGTGTAGCTTCATATCAGTATGGACTTCGAGAAGATTTGTAACAGGCAGGACATCTATTTGGGATAAGACCACATTAAGGATCCGTCCGCCGAAATAGTACACTTGAAAATATTGTTTTGTGGTGATATGCGTGAATTTTTCGATCACTTTATCTTGAGACATGTTTATCTCGTGAAATCTTAATGTACTTCTACATTAGTCAAGATAAAACATCAAATTGGAATGAGTTTTCACACCCATAACTTACGTACAATTTTCTTCTAACTTACGTGACGGTGATGAAATGGTAACATTCATTCCCCTTTGTGGTTAATCTAGATATGTGTGTAGCTTCATATCAGTAAGGACTGCGAGAAGATTTGTAACATGCAGGACATCTTTTTGGGTTAAGACCACATTAAGGATCCGTCCGCCGAAATAGTGCACTTGAAAATACTGTTTTGTGGTGATATGCGTGAATTTTTTCGATCACTTTGATATGGGACATGTTTGTCTCGTGAATACTGAATGTATTACTAAATTAGATCAAATAAAACATCAAATGGGAATGAGTTTTCACACCTATAACTTACGTACTATTTTCTTGTAACTTACGTGAGGGAGATGAAAGGGTAACATGCATTCCCCTTTGTGGTTTATTTAGTTATGTGTGTAGCTTCATATCAGTCTGGACTTCGAGAAGATTTGTAACATGCAGGACATGTATTTGGGAAAAGACCATATTAAGCATCCGTCCGCCGAAATAGTGCACTTGAAAATACTGTTTTATGGTGATATGCGTGAATTTTCTCGATCAAATTGATTTGAGGTATGTTTGTCTCGTGAATACTGAATGTAATGGTGCATTAGACAATATAAAACATCGAATGGGAATTAGTTTTCACACCCATAACTTATGTAATATTTTCGGGTAACTTACGTGACGGAGATGAAAGGGTAACATTCATTCCCCTTTGTGGTTAATCTAGTTATGTGTGTAGCTTCATATCAGTATGGACTTCGAGAAGATTTGTAACATGCAGGACAACTTTTTGGGGTAAGACCACATTAAGGATCCGTCCGCCGAAATAGTGCACTTGTAAATACTGTTTTGTGGTGATATACGTGAATTTTTTCGATCACTTTGATATGGGACATGTTTGTCTCGTGAATACTGAATGTATTACTGAATTAGATCAAATAAAACATCAAATGGGAATGAGTTTTCACACCCGTAACTTACGTACTATTTTCTTGTAACTTACGTGACGGAGATGAAAGGGTAACATGCATTCCCCTTTGTGGTTAATCTAGTTATGTGTTTAGCTTCATATAAGTCTGGATTTCGAGAAGATTTATAACTTGCAGGACATCTATTTGGGATAAGACCACATTAAAGATCCGTCAGCCGAAATATTGCACTTGAAAATGCTGTTTTGTGATGATATGCGTGAATTTTTTCGATAACTTTGATATTGGACATGTTTGTCTAGTGAATACTGAATATACTACTTCAATAGTCAAGATAAAACATCAAATGGAAATTAGTATTCTCACCCATAACTTACGAACTATTTTCTTGTAGCTTACGTGACGGAGATGAAAGGGTAAAATTCATTCCCCTTTGTGGTTAATCTAGTTATGTGTGTAGCTTCATATCAGTATGGACTTCGAGAAGATTTGTAACAGGCAGGACATCTATTTGGGATAAGACCACATTAAGGATCCGTCCGCCGAAATAGTACACTTGAAAATACTGTTTTGTGGTGATATGCGTGAATTTTTCGATCACTTTATCTTGAGACATGTTTATCTCGTGAAATCTTAATGTACTTCTACATTAGTCAAGATAAAACATCAAATTGGAATGAGTTTTCACACCCATAACTTACGTACAATTTTCTTCTAACTTACGTGACGGTGATGAAATGGTAACATTCATTCCCCTTTGTGGTTAATCTAGATATGTGTGTAGCTTCATATCAGTAAGGACTGCGAGAAGATTTGTAACATGCAGGACATCTTTTTGGGTTAAGACCACATTAAGGATCCGTCCGCCGAAATAGTGCACTTGAAAATACTGTTTTGTGGTGATATGCGTGAATTTTTTCGATCACTTTGATATGGGACATGTTTGTCTCGTGAATACTGAATGTATTACTGAATTAGATCAAATAAAACATCAAATGGGAATGAGTTTTCACACCTATAACTTACGTACTATTTTCTTGTAACTTTCGTGACGGAGATGAAAGGGTAACATTCATTCCCCTTTGTGGTTAATCTAGTTATGTGTGTAGCTTCATATCAGTATGGACTTCGAGAAGATTTGTAACATGCAGGACATCTTTTTGGTGTAAGACCACATTAAGGATCCGTCCGCCGAAATAGTGCACTTGAAAATACTGTTTTGTGATGATATTCGTGAATTTTTTCGATCACTTTGATATGGGACATGTTTGTCTCGTGAATACTGAATGTATTACTGCATTAGTCAAGATAAAACATCAAATTGGAATGAGTTTTCACATCTATAACTTACGTACTATTTTCTTGTAACTTACGTGACGGAGATGAAAGGGTAACATGCATTACCCTTTGTGGTTTATCTAGTTATGTGTGTACCTTCATATCAGTCTGGAGTTCGAGAAGATTTGAAACATGCAGGACATCTATTTGGGATAAGACCACATTAAGCATCCGTCCGCCGAAATAGTGCACTTGAAAATACTGTTTTGCGGTGATATGCGTGAATTTTTTCGATCACTTTCATATTGGACACGTTTGTCTCGTGAATACTGAATGTACTACTGCATTAGACTAGATAAAACATCAAATGGGATAGAGTTTTCACACCTATAACTTACGTACTATTTTCTTGTAAATTACGTGACGGAGATGAAAGGGTAACATGCATTCCTCTTTGTGGTTAATCAAGTTATGTGTGTAGCTTCAAATCTGTCTAGCTTTCGTGAAGATTTGTAACATGCAGGACATCTATTTGGGGTAAGACCACATTAATGATCCGTCCGTCAAAAGAGTGCACTTGAAAATACCGTTTTGTGGTGATATTTGAGAATTTTATTGATCATTTTGACTTGAGACATGTTTGTCTCGTGAATACTGAATGTATTACTGAATCAGATAAAAAAAACATCAAATGGGAATGAGTTTTCACACCCATAACTTACGTACAATTTTCTTCTAACTTACGTGACGGTGATGAAATGGTAACATTCATTCCCCTTTGTGGTTAATCTAGATATGTGTGTAGCTTCATATCAGTAAGGACTGCGAGAAGATTTGTAACATGCAGGACATCTTTTTGGGTTAAGACCACATTAAGGATCCGTCCGCCGAAATAGTGCACTTGAAAATACTGTTTTGTGGTGATATGCGTGAATTTTTTCGATCACTTTGATATGGGACATGTTTGTCTCGTGAATACTGAATGTATTACTGAATTAGATCAAATAAAACATCAAATGGGAATGAGTTTTCACACCTATAACTTACGTACTATTTTCTTGTAACTTTCGTGACGGAGATGAAAGGGTAACATTCATTCCCCTTTGTGGTTAATCTAGTTATGTGTGTAGCTTCATATCAGTATGGACTTCGAGAAGATTTGTAACATGCAGGACATCTTTTTGGTGTAAGACCACATTAAGGATCCGTCCGCCGAAATAGTGCACTTGAAAATACTGTTTTGTGATGATATTCGTGAATTTTTTCGATCACTTTGATATGGGACATGTTTGTCTCGTGAATACTGAATGTATTACTGCATTAGTCAAGATAAAACATCAAATTGGAATGAGTTTTCACATCTATAACTTACGTACTATTTTCTTGTAACTTACGTGACGGAGATGAAAGGGTAACATGCATTACCCTTTGTGGTTTATCTAGTTATGTGTGTAGCTTCATATCAGTCTGGAGTTCGAGAAGATTTGAAACATGCAGGACATCTATTTGGGATAAGACCACATTAAGCATCCGTCCGCCGAAATAGTGCACTTGAAAATACTGTTTTGCGGTGATAAGCGTGAATTTTTTCGATCACTTTCATATTGGACACGTTTGTCTCGTGAATACTGAATGTACTACTGCATTAGACTAGATAAAACATCAAGTGGGATAGAGTTTTCACACCTATAACTTACGTACTATTTTCTTGTAAATTACGTGACGGAGATGAAAGGGTAACATGCATTCCTCTTTGTGGTTAATCAAGTTATGTGTGTAGCTTCAAATCTGTGTAGCTTTCGTGAAGATTTGTAACATGCAGGACATCTATTTGGGGTAAGACCACATTAATGATCCGTCCGTCAAAAGAGTGCACTTGAAAATACCGTTTTGTGGTGATATTTGAGAATTTTATTGATCATTTTGACTTGAGACATGTTTGTCTCGTGAATACTGAATGTATTACTGAATCAGATAAAAAAAACATCAAATGGGAATGAGTTTTCACACCCATAACTTACGTACTATTTTTTTGTAACATACGTGACGGAGATGAAAGGGTTAAATTCAGTCCCCTTTGTGCTTAATCTAGTTATATGTGTAGCTTCATATCAGTATAGACTTCGAGAAGATTTGTAATATGCAGGACATCTTTTTGGGGTAAGACCACACTATGGATCCAACCGCCGAATTAGTGCACTTGAAAATACTGTTTTGTGGTGATATGCGTGAATTTGTTCGATCATTTTGATTTGAGACATGTTTGTCTCGTTAATACTGAATGTACTAATGCATTAGTCAAGATAAAACATGAAATGGGAATGAATTTTCACACCCATAACTTACGTACTATTTTCTTGTAATTACGTGACGGAGTTGAAAGGGAAACATTCATTCCCCTTTGTGGTCAATCTAGTTATGTGTGCAGCTTCATATCAGTCTGGACTTCGAGAAGATTTGTAACATGCAGGACATATATTTGGGATAAGACCACATTAAAGATCCGTCAGCCGAAATAGTGCACTTGAAAATGCTGTTTTGTGATGATATGCGTGAATTTTTTCGATAACTTTGACATTGGACATGTTTGTCTTGTGAATACTGAATATACTACTTTAATAGTCAAGATAAAACATCAAATGGAAATTAGTATTCTCACCCATAACTTACGAACTATTTTCTTGTAACTTACGTGACGGAGATGAAAGGGTAAAATTCATTCCCCTTTGTGGTTAATCTAGTTATGTGTGTAGCTTCATATCAGTATGGACTTCGAGAAGATTTGTAACATGCAGGACATCTATTTGGGATAAGACCACATTAAGGATCCGTCCGCCGAAATAGTGCACTTGAAAATACTGTTTTATGGTGATATGCGTGAATTTTTTCGATCACTTTGATATGGGACATGTTTGTCTCATGAATACTGAATGTATTACTGAATTAGATCAAATAAAACATCAAATGGGAATGAGTTTTCACACCTATAACTTACGTACTATTTTCTTGTAACTTACGTGACGGAGATGAAAGGGTAACATGCATTCCCCTTTGTGGTTTATTTAGTTATGTGTGTAGCTTCATATCAGTCTGGACTTCGAGAAGATTTGTAACATGCAGGACATGTATTTGGGAAAAGACCATATTAAGCATCCGTCCGCCGAAATAGTGCACTTCAAAATACTGTTTTATGGTGATATGCGTGAATTTTCTCGATCAAATTGATTTGAGATATGTTTGTCTCGTGAATACTGAATGTACTGGTGCATTAGACAATATAAAACATCGAATGGGAATTAGTTTTCACACCCATAACTTATGTAATATTTTCGGGTAACTTACGTGACGGAGATGAAAGGGTAACATTCATTCCCCTTTGTGGTTAATCTAGTTATGTGTGTAGCTTCATATCAGTATGGACTTCGAGAAGATTTGTAACATGCAGGACAACTTTTTGGGGTAAAACCACATTAAGGATCCGTCCGCCGAAATAGTGCACTTAAAAATACTGTTTTGTGGTGATATACGTGAATTTTTACGATCACTTTGATATGGGACATGTTTGTCTCGTGAATACTGAATGTATTACTGAATTAGATCAAATAAAACATCAAATGGGAATGAGTTTTCACACCCATAACTTACGTACTATTTTCTTGTAACTTACGTGACGGAGATGAAAGGGTAACATGCATTCCCCTTTGTGGTTAATCTAGTTTTGTGTTTAGCTTCATATAAGTCTGGATTTCGAGAAGATTTGTAACATGCAGGACATCTATTTGGGATAAGACCACATTAAAGATCCGTCAGCCGAAATAGTGCACTTGAAAATGCTGTTTTGTGATGATATGCGTGAATTTTTTCGATAACTTTGACATTGGACATGTTTGTCTAGTGAATACTGAATATACTACTTCAATAGTCAAAATAAAACATCAAATGGAAATTAGTATTCTCACCCATAACTTACGAACTATTTTCTTGTAACTAACGTGACGGAGATGAAAGGGTAAAATTCATTCCCCTTTGTGGTTAATCTAGTTATGTGTGTAGCTTCATATCAGTATGGACTTCGAGAAGATTTGTAACATGCAGGACATCTATTTGGGATAAGACCACATTAAGGATCCGTCCGCCGAAATAGTACACTTGAAAATACTGTTTTGTGGTGATATGCGTGAATTGTTTCGATCAATTTGACATGGGACATATTTGTCTCGTGAATACTGAATGTACTACTGCATTAGTCAAGATAAAACATCAAATGGGAATGAATTTTCACATCTATAACTTACGTACTATTTTCTTGTAAATTACGTAACGGAGATGAAAGGGTAACATGCATTCCCCTTTGTGATTAATCTAGTCGTGTGTGTAGCTGGAGATCAGTCTAGCCTTCGTGAAGATTTGTAACTTGCAGGACATCTATTTGGTGTAAGACCACATTAAGGATCCTTTCGTCGAAATAGTGCACTTCAAAATACTGTTTTGTGGTGATATGCGTGAATTTTTTCGATCACATTGACTTGAGATATGTTTGTCTCGCGAATACTGAACGTACTACTGCATTAGACAATATAAAACATCGAATGGGAATTAGTTTTCACACCCATAACTTATGTAATATTTTCGTGTAACTTACGTGACGGAGATGAAAGGGTAACATTCATTCCCCTTTGTGGTTAATCTAGTTATGTGTGTAGCTTCATATCAGTATGGACTTCGAGAAGATTTGTAACAGGCAGGACATCTTTTTGGGGTAAGACCACATTAAGGATACGTCCAACGAAATAGTACACTTGAAAATACTGTTTTGTGGTGATATGCGTCAATTTGTTCGATCACATTGACTTGAGATATGTTTGTCTCGTGAATACTGAATGTACTACTGCATTAGACAATAATTTTATAAAACATCGAATGGGAATTAGTTTTCACACCCATAACTTATGTAATATTTTCGTGTAACTTTCGTGACGGAGATGAAAGGGTAAAATTCATTCCCCTTTGTGGTTAATCTAGTTATGTGTGTAGCTTCATATCAGTATGGACTTCGAGAAGATTTGTAACATGCAGGACATCTTTTTGGTGTAAGACCACATTAAGGATCCGTCCGCCGAAATAGTGCACTTGAAAATACTGTTTTGTGGTGATATGCGTGAAATTTTTCGATCACTTTGATATGGGACATGTTTGTCTCGTGAATACTGAATGTATTACTGCATTAGTCAAGATAAAACATCAAATTGGAATGAGTTTTCACATCTATAACTTACGTACTATTTTTTTGTAACTTACGTGACGGAGATGAAAGGGTAACATGCATTACCCTTTGTGGTTTATCTAGTTATGTGTGTAGCTTCATATCAGTCTGGAGTTCGAGAAGATTTGAAACATGCAGGACATCTATTTGGGATAAGACCACATTAAGCATCCGTCCGCCGAAATAGTGCACTTGAAAATACTGTTTTGCGGTGATATGCGTGAATTTTTTCGATCAATTTGACATGGGACATGTTTGTCTCGTGAATACTGAATGTACTACTGCATTAGTCAAGATAAAATATCAAATGGGAATGAATTTTCACATCTATAACTTACGTACTATTTTCTTGTAAATTACGTAACGGAGATGAAAGGGTAACATGCATTCCCCTTTGTGATTAATCTAGTCGTGTGTGTAGCTGGAGATCAGTCTAGCCTTCGTGAAGATTTGTAACTTGCAGGACATCTATTTGGGGTAAGACCACATTAAGGATCCTTCCGCCGAAATAGTGCACTTCAAAATACTGTTTTGTGGTGATATGCGTGAATTTTTTCGATCACGTTGACTTGAGATATGTTTGTCTCGCGAATACTGAACGTACTACTGCATTAGACAATATAAAACATCGAATGGGAATTAGTTTTCATACCCATAACTTATGTAATATTTTCGTGTAACTTACGTGACGGAGATGAAAGGGTAACATTCATTCCCCTTTGTAGTTAATCTAGTTATGTGTGTAGCTTCATATCAGTATGGACTTCGAGAAGATTTGTAACAGGCAGGACATCTTTTTGGGGTAAGACCACATTAAGGATCCGTCCACCGAAATAGTGCACTTGAAAATACTGTTTTGTGGTGATATGCGTGAATTTTTTCGATCACTTTGATATGGGACATGTTTGTCTCGTGAATACTGAATGTATTACTGCATTAGTCAAGATAAAACATCAAATTGGAATGAGTTTTCACATCTATAACTTACGTACTATTTTTTTGTAACTTACGTGACGGAGATGAAAGGGTAACATGCATTACCCTTTGTGGTTTATCTAGTTATGTGTGTAGCTTCATATCAGTCTGGAGTTCGAGAAGATTTGAAACATGCAGGACATCTATTTGGGATAAGACCACATTAAGCATCCGTCCGCCGAAATAGTGCACTTGAAAATACTGTTTTGCGGTGATATGCGTGAATTTTTTCGATCACTTTCATATTGGACACGTTTGTCTCGTGAATACTGAATGTACTACTGCATTAGACTAGATAAAACATCAAATGGGATAGAGTTTTCACACCTATAACTTACGTACTATTTTCTTGTAAATTACGTGACGGAGATGAAAGGGTAACATGCATTCCTCTTTGTGTTTAATCTAGTTATGTGTGTAGCTTCAAATCTGTCTAGCTTTCGTGAATATTTGTAACATGCAGGACATCTATTTGGGGTAAGACCACATTAATGATCCGTCCGTCAAAAGAGTGCACTTGAAAATACCGTTTTGTGGTGATATTTGTGAATTTTATCGATCATTTTGACTTGAGACATACTTAATGTATTACTGAATCAGATAAAAAAAACATCAAATGGGAATAAGTTTTAACACCCATAACTTACGTACTATTTTCTTGTAACATACGTAACGGAGATGAAAGGGTAACATGCATTCCCCTTTGTGATTAATCTAGACATGTGTGTTGCTGGAGATCAGTCTAGCCTTCGTGAAGATTTGTAACATGCAGGACATCTATTTGGGGTAAGACCACATTAAGGATCTGTCCGCCGAAATAGTGCACTTGAAAATACTGTTTTGTTGTGATATGCGTGAATTTTTTCGATCACTTTCATATTGGACACGTTTGTCTCGTGAATACTGAATGTACTACTGCATTAGACTAGATAAAACATCAAATGGGATTGAGTTTTCACACCTATAACTTACGTACTATTTTCTTGTAAATTACGTGACGGAGATGAAAGGGTAACATGCATTACCCTTTGTGGTTTATCTAGTTATGTGTGTAGCTTCATATCAGTCTGGACTTCGAGAAGATTTGAAACATGCAGGACATTTATTTGGGATAAGACCACATTAAGCATCCGTCCGCCGAAACAGTGCACTTGAAAATACTGTTTTGCGGTGATATGCGTGAATTTTTTCGATCAGTTTGACTTGAGATATGTTTGTCTCGTGAATACTGAATGTACTACTGCATTAGACAATATAAAACATCGAATGGGAATTAGTTTTCACACCCATAACTTATGTAATATTTTCGTGTAACTACGTGACGGAGATGAAAGGGTAACATTCATTCCCCTTTGTGGTTAATCTAGTTATGTGTGTAGCTTCATATCAGTATGGACTTCGAGAAGATTTGTAACAGGCAGGACATCTTTTTGGGGTAAGACCACATTAAGGATACGTCCAACGAAATAGTGCACTTGAAAATACTGTTTTGTGGTGATATGCGTCAATTTTTTCGATCACATTGACTTGAGATATGTTTGTCTCGTGAATACTGAATGTACTACTGCATTAGACAATAATTTTATAAAACATCGAATGGGAATTAGTTTTCACACCCATAACTTATGTAATATTTTCGTGTAACTTTCGTGACGGAGATGAAAGGGTAACATTCATTCCCCTTTGTGGTTAATCTAGTTATGTGTGTAGCTTCATATAAGTATGGACTTCGAGAAGATTTGTAACATGCAGGACATCTTTTTGGTGTAAGACCACATTAAGGATCCGTCCGCCGAAATAGTGCACTTGAAAATACTGTTTTGTGGTGATATGCGTGAATTTTTTCGATCACTTTGATATGGGGCATGTTTGTCTCGTGAATACTGAATGTATTACTGCATTAGTCAAGATAAAACATCAAATTGGAATGAGTTTTCCCATCTATAACTTACGTACTATTTTCTTGTAACTTACGTGACGGAGATGAAAGGGTAACATGCATTCCCCTTTGTGGTTTATCTAGTTATGTGTGTAGCTTCATATCAGTCTGGAGTTCGAGAAGATTTGAAACATGCAGGACATCTATTTGGGATAAGACCACATTACGCATCCGTCCGCCGAAATAGTGCACTTGAAAATACTGTTTTGCGGTGATATGCGTGAATTTTTTCGATCACTTTCATATTGGACACGTTTGTCTCGTGAATACTGAATGTACTACTGCATTAGACTAGATAAAACAACAAATGGGATAGAGTTTTCACACCTATAACTTACGTACTATTTTCTTGTAAAAATTACGTGACGGAGATGAAAGGGTAACATGCATTCCTCTTTGTGTTTAATCTAGTTATGTGTGTAGCTTCAAATCTGTCTAGCTTTCGTGAAGATTTGTAATATGCAGGACATCTATTTGGCGTAAGACCACATTAATGACCCGTCCGTCAAAAGAGTGCACTTGAAAATACCGTTTTGTGGTGATATTTGTGAATTTTATCGATCATTTTGACTTGAGACATGTTTGTCTCGTGAATACTTAATGTATTACTGAATCAGATAAAAAAAACATCAAATGGGAATGAGTTTTCACACCCATAACTTACGTACTATTTTCTTGTAACATACGTAACGGAGATGAAAGGGTAACATGCATTCCCCTTTGTGATTAATCTAGACATGTGTGTAGCTGGAGATCAGTCTAGCCTTCGTGAAGATTTGTAACATGCAGGACATCTATTTGGGGTAAGACCACATTAAGGATCTGTCCGCCGAAATAGTGCACTTGAAAATACTGTTTTGTTGTGATATGCGTGAATTTTTTCGATCACTTTCATATTGGACACGTTTGTCTCGTGAATACTGAATGTACTACTGCATTAGACTAGATAAAACATCAAATGGGATTGAGTTTTCACACCTATAACTTACGTACTATTTTCTTGTAAATTACGTGACGGAGATGAAAGGGTAACATGCATTACCCTTTGTGGTTTATCTAGTTATGTGTGTAGCTTCATATCAGTCTGGACTTCGAGAAGATTTGAAACATGCAGGACATTTATTTGGGATAAGACCACATTACGCATCCGTCCGCCGAAATAGTGCACTTGAAAATACTGTTTTGCGGTGATGTGCGTGAATTTTTTCGATCACTTTCATATTGGACACGTTTGTCTCGAGAATACTGAATGTACTACTGCATTAGACTAGCTAAAACATCAAATGGGATTTAGATTTCACACCAATAACTTACGTACTATTTTCTTGTAACTTACTTAACGGAGATGAAAGGGTAACATGCATTCCCCTTTGTGATTAATCTAGTTATGTGTGTAGCTTCATATCAGTCTGGACTTCGAGAAGATTTGTAACATGCAGGACATCTATTTGGGATAAGACCACATTAAGGATCCGTCTGCCGAAATAGTGCACTTGAAAATACTGTTTTGTGGTGATATGCGTGAATTTTATCGATCACTTTGACATGGGACATGTTTGTCTCTTGAATATTAAATGTACTACTGCATTAGACAAAATAAAACATCAAACGGGAATGAGTTTTCACACCAATAACTTACGTACCTTTTTCGTGTAACTTACATGACGGAGATGAAAGTGTAACATGCATTCCCCTTTGTGGTTAATCTAGTTATGTGTGTAGCTTCATATCAGTCTGGACTTCGAGAAGATTTGTAACATGCAGGACATCTATTTGGGATAAGACCACATTAAAGTTCCATCCGCAGAAATAGTGCACTTAAAAATACTGTTTTGTGGTGATATGCGTGAATTGTTTCGATCAATTTGACAGGGGACATGTTTGTCTCGTGAATACTGAATATACTACTTCAATAGTCAAGATAAAACATCAAATTGAAATTAGTATTCTCACCCATAACTTACGAACTATTTTCTTGTAACTTACGTAACGGAGATGAAAGGGTAAAATTCATTCCCCTTTGTGGTTAATCTAGTTATGTGTGTAGCTTCATATCAGTATGGACTTCGAGAAGATTTGTAACATGCAGGACATCTATTTGGGATAAGACCACATTAAGGATCCGTCCGCAGAAATAGTGCACTTAAAAATACTGTTTTGTGGTGATATGCGTGAATTGTTTCGATCACTTTGACTTGAGACATGTTTGTCTCGTTAATACTGATAGTACTAATGCATTAGTCAAGATAAAACATGAAATGGGAATGAGTTTTCACACCCATAACTTACGTACTATTTTCTTGTAATTACGTGACGGAGATGAAAGGGTGACATTCATTCCCCCTTGTGTTTAATCTAGATATGTGTGTAGCTTCATATCAGTATGGACAACGAGAAGATTTGTAACATGCAGGACATCTATTTGGTAAAAGACCACATTAACCATCCGTCCGCCGAAATAGTGCACTTGAAAATACTGTTTTGTGGTGATATGCGTGAATTTATTCGATCACTTTGACTTGAGATATGTTTGTCTCGTGAATACTGAATGTACTACTGCATTAGACAATATAAAACATCGAATGGGAATTAGTTTTCACACCCATAACTTATGTAATATTTTCGTGTAACTTACGTGACGGCGATGAAAGGGTAACATTCATTCCCTTTTGTGGTTAATCTAGTTATGTGTGTAGCTTCATATCAGTATGGACTTCGAGAAGATTTGTAACATGCAGGACATCTTTTTGGGGTAAGACCACATTAAGGATCCGTCCGCCGAAATAGTGCACTTGAAAATACTGTTTTGTGATGACATGCGTGAATTTTTTCGATCACTTTGACATTGGACATGTTTGTCTAGTGAATACTGAATATACTACTTCAATAGTCAAGATAAAACATCAAATGGAAATTAGTATTCTCACCTATAACTTACGAACTATTTTCTTGTAACTTACGTGACGGAGATGAAAGGGTAAAATTCATTCCCCTTTGTGGTTAATCTAGTTATGTGTGTAGCTTCATATCAGTATGGACTTCGAGAATATTTGTAACATGCGGGACATCTATTTGGGATAAGACCACATTAAGGATCCGTCCGCCGAAATAGTACACTTGAAAATACTGTTTTGTGGTGATATGCGTGAATTGTTTCGATCAATTTGACATGGGACATGTTTGTGTCGTGAATACTGAATGTACTACTAGTGTATGATTTGGGGGACTTCCGGTGGTGAATTAATTTGAATTTGGTGCAGCAAACTTGCGAAAATATAAGGATATTTGATGAAGATAAGTGATATTATTGAGCGTATAGCATACATAACGTAATTATAGATATATATTAAGCAATATTTTTTGTTAAAAGTTAGCTAGAGGGAGTAGTCTAGGGTAGATTAAAAGTAGGCGATTTGCGAGCGATAATTGCGGACGTTAATGTAATCGGAACATTGTTTACAAAGTAGGTCACTGTCGAAGTTAGCGTACCGTGAACGACAATAGAATAGCGTTATTTGAGATAATCGGTGTAGTTAGATGAGTAATTAAAACCCGAAATAACAATCTTTTAAAGTGTATAATAGTACACAGGAAACAGTCTTTGTAAAGACTACCTTGTATCTAAGCCTAACTTGAATACATTGTCATCGACATCGTAACTAGGTAAGGCACGGTGTGTCAGTGTGTGTTAACAAATATAACTAACTATAACCTAAACAATCTGGTGTAAATTGTACACAGAAAAGTCTTTTCAAAGACTACATAAAACTATTTTGAACATAAATAAATTCTGATATGGCACCTTGCAAGCGGCAACTCAGGGCAAAACGACACCTAGTTTGCAACGACTGCCAGGGCTGGGTGGATTTTGCGTTGTCTGGCTGTCCAAAATCATGGGCAGAGACCAAAGATGACGGATTCACCTTTCGGTGTATGGGGTGTTTGAGGGTGGAATGTCTGATGAAGGAGGTGTGTAAGTTGACGGATATAGTGAAGGAGATGGAGGTGAGACTCAACATAGAAATAGATGGAGCAGAGAGGGATGACGCGGAGAGAGTTGAGAATTCTACAACACAGAAGGAGCAGAGTTGTGACACGGAGACTGAAGAAAGGAGACTGAGAGGAAGGAAGGTGACCGGTGTGAAGGAACAAGACATTGAGAAAACAGAGGGACGGAGGAAAAGTGTTCGGCAGAGGAAAAGAAAACAGGCCAGTGGGGATAGATCAGCAGGTAGTCAGACTGTAGAGAACGAGGAGAGACACGACAACGATACAGGTGGTGAAGAGGTAGATACCACAGAGGCAGTTGGTAAGACTGTGAGACAGAAGACTGATGGAAGAAGACAGTGTTCAGCAAAAAACAGAAAACATGACAGGCGTGAAGGTGACAGGGGAGAAAGTGACCTTAGTGAAGGAGGTAGCCGGGGAAAGGGACGGGAGAGGAGAAAATGTGATGGGAGGAAAGAAGAAGGGATGAAAGGAAGTGAGAGTAAATGTGCTAGAAGAGAAGATGACAGGAGGAAAGGGGACAAGAGAAAACGCGACAGGAAAGAAGGGAATGGAAGAGAATGTGACAGGAGAAGATGACAAGAGGAAA
>CM034542.1:6219151-6224151 GCA_020002185.1 Paraescarpia echinospica
CTGGTATCATTTTAGTCGCTCTCCTCTGTACTCTTTCTAGCATATCTATGTCCTTCTTGCGGTATGGCCTCCACGCTTGTATACAATATTCTAAATGAGGCCTAACTATTGTTTTGTACAGCGGTATTAGTTCTTTTTCTTTATATGCTATATAATCAATCCAAGGATTTGATTTCCTTTTGAAGCTGCAATTCCACACTGCTCTGAAACCTTTATGTCAGCACTAATTGTCAGCCCTAAGTCTTTTTCTTTTACAGTAGTACTTAGTACAGTTCCCCCCATTGTATATTCTACATATTCGTTCCCATGTCCTGTGTGGAGGCATTTACATTTCCCAAAATTGAACAACATTTGCCACTTTCAGACCATTTGATCAACCTGTCAAGATCATCTTGTAAATGCTGTCTATCCCCATCACTTTTAATCCTTCTAAACACTTTTGTATCATCTGCAAATTTCAACACCTTGCTAGCTATATCATCGTCCAAATCGTTTATATATATTAAGAATAATATAGGTCCCAGTACTGATCCCTGTGGAACCCCACTCAAAACTGATTTCCAGTTTGAAGCCTCCCCATCAACAACTACCCGTTGTCTTCTGTCAATCAGCCATTTTCTATCCAGTTAATTATACCATTTCCTATGCCATGGGCTTTTTAGTTTAAGCAGTAATCTCTGATGTGGCACTTTGTCGAAAGCTTTTGAAAATCTAAGTAGATGATATCTACTGGTGATCCATCATCTACCCACTTGAGTGATATCTTCCAAAACATAACATATTTGTTAAGCGAGCCTCGCTTTTAGAAACCCATGTTGAGATGGGTTTATCAAGTTATGTTTAACAAGAAAATCCACCATGTGATCTTTAATTAGTCTTTCTAATAATTTACAAATCACCGATGTTAAACTAACTGGTCTATAATTATTTGACTTGTTTCTCGAACCTTTTTTAAATAACGGTATAATGTTTGCTTCTTTCCATTCTAAAGGAACCACTCCCTCTTCTAATGACAAGTTGAAAACTATTGCAAGCGGTATGCTAATTTGTTCTACAATTTCCACTAGTAGTTTGGGTGGAATACCATCCACTCCAGGTGATTTATTTTCCTTCATAGCCCTAATTTTCTTAGCTACCATTTCTGGGGTTACAATTAACTGTCTTAAATAGTCTGATTCTGCCCCCTTGAACTTAGCCTCTGATACTGGCAGTGAACTAGTGTCTTCTCTGGTAAACACTGAACTAAAATACTCATTTAGGTCTTCAGCTATTAAGAATCCTTCTGATATTATATTTCCAGCACTATCTTCTAGAGGGCCGACCTTATCCTGAACTTTCTGTTTGCTTCGAACATACGCATAAAAACTCTTGTTGTCATGTTTCATATTACAAGCTAATTTATGTTCATAGCTTCTCTTTGAATTTCTAATTTCAGCTGTAGCTTGGTTTAGTGCTTCTTTATAAATGTTGTAGTCTTCGTCATTGCCAGTACGTCTATATGACTTCCACATCATTTGTTTATACTTAATTTTTCTAATGGCTTCTTTCGATAAGTATTTCTTTCTGGTCCGTTTCCCTTGTTTTTTGAAGGGAAAAAATTTATCTACGATGCACTCTATTTGTTAGAACACAGTACGTTTTTGCATATGACGTGTTATAGCACAGAGCCTTCAAATTGTTTGAACACGATATGTTCTTGCCTACCCATTGTTAGAGTTCGGTATATTGTCTCCTTAAAACTGCTAGTATATTCTTGCCTACAAAATAGTTAGAGCACAGATTATTGTTGCCTTCAAATTGTTAGAGGATAGTCTACTGACTTGTTGTGTCACGACATGTTATTCCGACACGGTCTGTGCGCCACACAAAAGACAATCGACACGGCCAATGCACCGCTCACACTGTGGTTTGTCTGATAAACGGCACTTAAATGACACGTGTGCCTATGACGCATCAAACAGCCAGTCACTCGCTAGTGAATGGCTGACCGTTTAGTCCAATATGAAAGGGGCTGTCCCTGTATTTTCCGCGACACTTAACATTGTCATTATTGGCAATACAAAAACAGATTTGACGTACGAGAATGACAGGCAAAAATTTGGTTGACTAGTGTGTCTTTTATGTGGTATTCCACCGATCTAAACTATACGTGTGTTTCAACAAAGGCCATCTTCGTCGTCTGTGGTCTCACACGGGTTACGACCGACATGCTCACCGAATGAACCAGTGACTACCACAATCGTTATCTTGAAGAGAGCTTAGTTAGGGCGACACGAGGACGGATTCAACCACCATGAAGGGTATCTAGTGAAGTATAGATTGTGTGGTGTATGCATGAACGCAGGAGGAGCGATTCCATGTTCATTCAACGCTTGGAGTAGAGCGGTACATTAACGGCATCTTGTGGTGGTTGAGCACATTGCTCTAGCGTAACATAATTATGATCGCTGTTGAAAATCAATAACTGGTTTTGGTACAAACTGAGGTTGTATATGAAATTTGCTGAATATGCAAACATTCAAATTCAAGTGTGACAGGGAAAAAGACAAAAAGTTGTATACAAGGTGCACAAAAATGGGGGAAAACATTTTATTATTTACAAAAATTATTTCAGCAATCTGTGTTTCATTGCAAAATCCATATTGCTACCATCTGTTGTCATGGACACTGACAATACTACTGTACTTTAGTTCAGCAGACAGTTTCAACGCTTTCAGAATAATTAATCATTAAACTTCACCTATCTACAAATTTCATTGCCCAACATGAGAATATGGTCACAGCCAATGATCACCATTGTTTCACTAAAGTTGTTAACTAAACAATATTTCAAGATGTTGTTCAGTCGTGTTTGGAATACATATACATCGAGAGTGAACACCATCCTAGAATTGTAATATGTTGTTTATAAAATAAAGGACTTTGCACAATGCACATTATATAATATGTTGATTATAGAATCTTCCCACATTTTATTTTTTTGTGCTGAAATGCATTCTGACACAAGGTCTAGATGGTTGCAATTTAGATATTGCACTGTAATGCAACAGTGAAATACTGGCTGCCCCAAACAATTTAGGATAAAAAAATTGCCTGCACCCATTAACACACGGTCCTTCTACCTAACATTCGTAAATGCTGTGTATATATAATGTTATCAATATGACTTCACATTAAGCAAATTTCAGATATCATTCTAATAAACTTCTTATTACACATGTGAACACCTAGTTTTTTGCTGAAGTATTTAAATATGGCCACTTGATCACTGATTAAAATTTAAGTAAATACTTAGGCACTAACTGTTTGTCCATTGGTTGATTTCACATGGAATGAACATATTGGATAAATGACAGTCACATAATTTCCAAAAACAAACACATTGACTGAGTTTATAAGCCATTGACAGAATTACATTGTAACATCATTATATTGACCATACAACAATTGTGTAATTTACCACCTTGATGCATACATTATGCAAATTAGCATTCTAAAAGGCTGTCATAGACAACAGGTATGACTATTTATTTATTGTGGGCTTCTGATATTAACATAATTACATGGTTATATAATACCACTTAGAACTGAGTACTGCCAGTGTACGTTGAAGTACATTGATCACATAAAACATTTCCAAACATGACAATTAAAATAAAAGTGATCGTTTTACCAGGGGTGATTAAATTTGAGAAATTATTATTATACAAAAGTCGAAAAAGCGGTTGCGAATAAGTACTTATGTAATATACTTGAAAACAATATCGATGACGTGAACAGTTTAGTTACCGCCAATGTGCAAGTGATGTCCGTACCTTGACGTAACCGACTAATTGCCTGACAAACGAACCAATCAGGCACGCTAATTTATATATCCCCAACTTCACTGTGGAACACAGCATTATATGTTTAAGTATTTATTATTTCAATTCCATTTGTAATATTTTACTTAACCGAGATACCCGTCACACAAATAATAGCAGTCGACCTCCTTTTGAATGCAAACAATTGAAAGTATATGTCCTGTACAGAAACCTATCCGCTGTTTTGTCTCCACTGTTGCTTATTGATCGATTTGGGATGTTATTTCTATTTGTTAAAAAGGACTACCAAATGGAAAACGGCCACCTTCATTTTGTGGTTCAAATTTAATTTGTTGTGCACCCTTTGGGGTACAAATGTGTACCCTTCTTCTCAGCACCCTAATTGCACCTTTATGGCACCGATGCTGCATCCTAAATTGTAATGTCACGTGATTAATGGGGTGCAAATCTGTATCCTAAAATCTATGCACCGCATATGCACCCCGTATGGTGCAATTCTTGCACTAAAGGGTTCATATGCGGGGTATCAATATGTTTGCACCCCAGCAGCAACCCAGTTGAAACTTAATGTCTTAGTGTGTACCACACAACCGGTGGGACAACAAACCTTGGTGAAAAATAAATAACACCAAGTAATTATATTTATGTTTTTTTTTTTCCAATACCCCGCCAATTGGTAGATCAGATAGAAATGGTCCAAGGAAGCGAAAGAACATATGACGAAGCGAGTGGACCTCGGCGCCTCATAGGAGATCAACGTACAACGTTCGAAAGTTAGCATGTAACGTACAGCAGCCACGTGTGCCCAAGGACAGTAACATACAACAGGAACATGAGCTCAAGGACAGTAACAAACAACAGGAACATGTGCCCAGGACAGTAACATACAACAGGAACATGTGCCCAGGACAGTAACATACAACAGGAACATGTGCCCAAGGACAGTAACATACAACAGGCACATGTACCCAGGAGAGTAACATACAGCAGCCACGTGTGCCCAGGACAGTAACATACAGCAGACCCCTGTGCGCGGGACAGTAACATACAACAGGCACCTGTGCCCGGGACAGTAACATATAACAGGCCCCTGTGCCCGGGACAGTAACATACAACAGGCCCCTGTGCCCGGGAGAGTAACATACAGCAGGCACAAGTGCCCGGGACAGTAACATA
>CM034542.1:6229151-6248252 GCA_020002185.1 Paraescarpia echinospica
GCTCCTGGATCTGCTTGTCCAGGGCTGCGACTGTACAAAAGCAGGAGTTAAATATACGACAAGGTATAAATGATTAGCCGTTCTTAAAGTTACACTAACATAATATTTGTTACCGTCTGTTCACTGATTAAGTTTAGAAGCTGTATAGTATGCCTAGTAATTTACGAAAAGGAACATTACACAGCATTTGTACCTAAATAAACAGACAACATTTGTTGATGTAAGTGGCACACATTTGTGTTGTGGCTTATAGAGACAGGAATAGATAACGGTGTCATAGCAGTACCATAAAGGAAACACGAGTTTGCAGGGATTGGGTTTAGAGTATCAACTACAATAATTGCTCTTATGAATTGATGACACGTGATAGTTTGATGTTGATTCACATATATTGCACAAGTTTGCAACAAGTACTCTCTTTTATTATGATAACAATGATTAACATATATCATCCTAATGATAGGTTGTTTCCGTCAGCTATGGTACTGGCTGCAAAGCTGGTTTGGATTAATGTTTTCCGTAACGTAGCATATCAAAAACAATGACAGCAACAACAACGGTATAGGTAAAACATATGAACGAGACACTGGGTAGACACAGTCTGGTATGTCCAGGTCCCAACTATATTGATTGTGTACAAATGAACAACGAACCGTCTTGTCTCGTGAGCAGCCGATCTGGGTCACAAATCCATGACTTGTTGCCGTTGTTACCGCAGTCGTCGACGTTGATTTGCGGATTCGGGAATTCGGACTTGGTCCACGATTTAGTCTTCATAGAAGCTGATCTGAAGAAGTCAAAGTTAAAAAGTTATGGCGCGTGCTTGTGTGTGTGTGTGTGTGTGTGTGCGTGCGTGCGTGCGTGCGTGCGTGCATGCGTCCGGACGGACCGACGGAGGGAGGGAGGGAGGGAGGGAGGGGAGGAGGAAGGGAGCGAGGGAGTGACGGGGGGACGGACGGACGGACCGACGGACATGGACGGACACGGACGGACACGAACGGACGGACGGAGGGTGGAAGACGAAGGAAGCAGGAGTGACGGAGAGGAGACTGTGTGTGCGTGTGCGTGCATGCATGTGCGTGCGAGGGAACACACAGTTTGACACGTGTTAATAAAATGAATCTTGAAACCAAAGAGCGCAGTGTGTCAGTGGGTTTGCAAGCATGTACTCACATGTATTGGTTGAGAAGATACTTCAACGACGCCTCCAAAGTCTTCGCTGTCAAGATATCTGTCGCATTTTCGCTTAACTCCGCGATGCATATGTCTGTAAGATTCTTCCGCACTCCACTCGCCGTGCTCGTCCACACCTGCAAGGGTAGATGTTGTGTTAACATGTCATCAGGATGTCTAGTTTCCAAAGCTTGAAACGTTCAGGTGGCAGGCAGCTTTCAGAAGAGGATAACGGCACTGATCTAGGTGAAGAGGATAACAGCATTGATCCAGGTGAAGAGGATAACGGCACTGATCCAGGTGAAGAGAAGTACTAATTGAGTCCGAAACAACGTTTGTGTAACCGTCGTGTTAGGAATAAGTGGAACAATTCCTTCGTGAACAAATACAGACAGATGGACACTTTTTAAAGCCAGCTGTAAATAAAATATACTTGTAGGTATACGTTCAACGTTAAACTGTTGTGCACCTTGTCTGCAGTCACCTAATCTGGTCTGTAGATTGAACCGTGAATTTGATAATGTATTTATTATTTATTTCTCATATCACGCGAAATCATCTTTACCTAATTAGAGATACAATTTGGGAAGACAATCTGGACATGTAGCATACCTTTCTGTCAAACCTGGAAACCACAATCACGAGGTCGTTGTCGCAGTTTCCAAATTTCCATGACGTCTTTCGGAGGTGGTCGGCAAATTCATGCGTCGCTTCCAGCTTGTCACTGTCGCTAGATGGAAACCTGTAAAAGAAGAAACATGAAAACACGTTATTTGACATTGAACTATGTATGTACAAACACAATTTTGATAAGTTAATGGTGCTACCAAATTTCCCCTTCATAAGGTTAACCTACTGCTATAAAAAATACCGCCTCTTGTGGCAATGCGGACGTCACTTGCACCTGCGTCATGTGCACCGGAATCCTACAATCCAGACGTTTAAGAATTTGTTATTCGAAATTTTAGTGCTTTAAGGGTTTTACAGGGTTTACAGTTCGAACCGAAAGATAGAACTTAGATGGACGTAAACTGATTTAGTCCATCCATGGGCCAGATGGGTGAAACGCTTCCCCCTAAGAAATTCACGCCATTACGTGTTTTCGGAAGGGAGCAGTGGGTTACACCTATCCCATGAGCTAACAGCTCATAATGTTATGCGTATTGTTTGCGATTGTTCAGATGACCGCCGATTAGGGACATGTCTCAACTATGCATAACTAACGCGAAATGTATTTCATACACAAAGTACTTACGTGCCGTCGCTCAGCCGGATTCTCGGTACGACGGCGACTGCGGGGGCCCAGTCTTGGCATGATTCGTCTCCTCGTAGTTGAATGATCAGCTTGTTTAGTTCAACGACTAGAACAAAGTATATAATTACTAGCCTACATCTATCCAGTACAAATAAAGGTTCGTCGATGAAGATTACACATTTCGCGGCATAGCTATATTCATGAATGGCTGACACAATTTAACTATAATCGAGCTTGAGTGTAAATATGTTAAAGTTTCCCTCCCAGACGGCTTGAACATTGGGCGCCAAACTTTCAGAGATTAATATACGAACACACGGCGATTTGACACAGGATAGTTAAATAACACTAATACAGGGAAAGCTTTCCACGTAGACTTGCAAAACCGCTTTCGCATACTCCAAGAGGAACATGAATTGAGCATCGACAGTTTCAATCAGGCACTGACAGAAACAAACAGGGAAAGTTTAGACTACAAACGAAAAAGGATAGAGGAATGTGTCAAACCAGACACATGAACAACAATCGATGAAAGAAAAGCAACAAAAAAGCTAAATGATGCCAAATCCCAACGACTGAAGGAACAGTAATAAATCAGATACTCAGAACTTGACAAAGAAGTTAAAAGGAAGACGAATGCAGACACGAAAGCCTTCATCGAAATTCTGGCGGACGATGCAGAAACAGCGGCACAGACATGAAAATTGCCGCACTGTACATGAGAACAAAGTTGTTTACCGTCGGTTTTAAAAATAACGACGTCCCATTGAAAGATGTAAATGGAAATGCTATCATCGGTGTAGCGGAACAGATCCAAAGATGAAAAACACAATTCGAGACCATCCTTAACGAAGAAGCACCAAAAATCAAGCAGACATTACAGAACGCGAAGAGGACCTGCAGACAAAAACAGACCCACCATCTGCGGAAGAACTGAGGAAAGCAATCAAGACCATGAAGTCAGGGAAAGCACCGGGGGCAGACGGCGTGAGTGTAGATATGCTGAGAAGAGGTCACCGTTAGAGCTTCGACATAGATCCTTGAAGGTATATGGGAGGCGGAAGAAATACGCGGTGACTGGAAGATGAGGCTGATCGTTAAATTACCCAAGAAAGGAGATCTTAGCCTATGCAACAACTGGAGAAGTATTATTCTCCAAACTAGCAAAGTTTTCAGTATGGTAATCATTGACATAATTTCAGCAGCTCTTGACCCACAGTTGCGCAACGAACAGGCAGGCTTTAGGAAAGGGAGACCTTGTGGGGATCACATTTTTACATTAAGACAGATCTTGGAACAGTGTCAGGAATGGAACACACCAGTCTATACAAACATCGTCAATTTTGAAAAGGCTTTCGAGATCGTTTACAGATACTCTATCTGGCGTATACTCCGGCATTATGGAATCCCTCCAAGGATTATGAGCGTAATCAAACTGCTCTATGGCAACTTTAGGTCCAAGGTCTTCTGCAGCCAATACCCGACAGAAGATATTGAAATCAAAACCGGAATGAAACAAGGATGCATATTACCCCCCCTTCCTCTTTTGCCTTGAGATCGACTGGGTCATGAAAGAAACAACACTAGAAGAGAAAGGTGGCATCAACTGGACCTTCACAGATACATTAGGTGATCTAGACTTTGCAGATGACATATCTCTCTTGTCGCACCGCTACGGAGACACCCAAAAAAGTGAGAAACTTGCCAGAAATGCTGGGAAAATAGGGGTAAAGATCAACACCAACAAAACAAAGGCGTTGCGAAACAACAGCCAAACACAGACTCAATCACAATTGGAGGAAGAAATATTGAAGAAATGACCGAGCCAAATAAAATATCTAACTCGGAACTCCATGAAAGGACAGGCATGCAGTCCATCTCTGTTGTGGTGAAACTCACAAAATGGAGATGGATCGGGCACGTCTGCAGAATGCCGCTGACATCCGTTCCAAGAATGGCCATGCGTTGGACACCCGCAAGAGAGCGAGGTGGGGACACAAGGAGATGTGGATGAGATATGTGGAGCGGGAGATGAAGGCAGTCGGGTGGAGCTGGGGATAAGTAACGAAGCTGGCAGCGGACTGACATTGGCGTTCTTTGGTTGTCAGTTTAAGCTAGGATTCCATATGTACGGAAACGTGCACGCATGCGACAGGCGGAACGGGGAATACCTCAGAGTGACGTCACGTTTGGAATTTCCTATCCGATTCCTGAGCGGATACGTTTCAAATCGCTACATGTAGCGATCAAATTTGCCGCATGTGTACCCGTATGCCGTCCCCGTACTTATGTGATCCTAGCTTTATGCGTGAACCCACACAAAGAGGATTACGTAAGTAAAGTAAGGAAGTATCCATTTCCGTTGCTTTTGATATTTGGCTGAATTCTCATATTCGATACGCCGTATAATACATATATTATAGTCTAGCAAATGAACTCCGTCACGATTGCAGTAAACGGTGGTTCGGCGGAAAATGTTTCCCTTTTTCTAAATTCGAAAGAATTTAACTAAAAACAAATTTTACAAATTTGCTAACAAGTTGCATGAAAACCATTTAATTAGTTGCATAACTGGTTGGGATTTAGAATACCGATACCATGCTGAAAGTTTTTCTTTCGATTTTTGTGAAAACAGCATACTCGATTTACGCTCGGTATAAACTAGCTACTGGACCAGTATTCTTACTGGTACTTCCCAATTTTGAGCAGATTGTTCCATAGGATATACATATTCTAAATGTCTACCATTTATTTAATTCAATTTGTACAAAACTAATTTTATGACAAGGTGCTTTGAGTGAAGTACTTACAATTTTAATATGGCGAAACTGCGTAGCGCCATTGTTCGCGTTATGTACGGCAAAACATTGACAATAATATCTGCTAAGTAAGCAAAGTTAGTTTTGTATTTATGTATCATAATCATGTATATGATCCCTTCCCACGTGTAGTTGATCGACCTAACTTTGGAATTTATTTCAACAAAACCCATTCTTTTGTGTTGCTTATTCTAACCTGTGTAAACCCAGGCAAGCGCCGCCTCTAGCGCGAGATCATGATTTTTTCAACCTGCGACTTTTACGTGCAACGAAATAGACCGACGTAACTATATAATTATGTCGGCTATAGCGTTATTCAACGACTAGTTGGAATACAAGGAACATGATTAGACACGTAGTATTTCTCCGCGACTGGTTTATTATGCGCCGACACAATGGAGTATTTCTGACAATCAGATCGGTCATTATTGTGGTAATAACTTTGCGAGTTCATTTTATTGTCAGTAGACGGGTCTTATTGTTTGAATGGCATAGTTTGTGTTGTTGTTGTTGAAACGATAGTTCATTAAATAGCTGTCGTATTATTGTTAGTGTGAGCATATCATTGTTCTAAATATCTAAGACTCAGAGCGGTATTTAACCTGGAGGTAAATACCCCCTTGAGGGTAATTCGGGCATTTTTGGCGGTAACACAAGCGTTTTGAGATATACATTTGTCAGTAATTAATTAATCATGACATCGCTCTTGTAGCACGATATATTGCATAAATTCCATGGAATGACGTACCGGAAGTTAAGAACGCCTGATACTGATTGCTACAACTCCCTTAAAAGAGGAGAGGATTTCATCAAGCCAGGTCTACTTAATACACCAAGCCTCGTCCTTGGCGAGAAACAAGGGAGACAGATGAACCATATACCACAGTAGTAAAGGAGGTCCCTTAGCGTAGGCAGTTGTCGCGTCGCGGAGCAAGAGCAAAGTACCCGGATGTAGGTCAAGGTCAAGTACCCGGATGTAGGTCAACGTCACGTGGCGCCCCCTACCGGAATTTTTCGGAACTAAAATATGGTGACCGCGGCGCACCTATCGGAATTTTTCGGAACTAAAATATCGCCACCTAGCGGATAGTTTGTGAACTAAAATAGTTCCCGCCAAAACTATAACCGCGCCACCTAGCGGATAGTTGGTGAACTAAAATATTTCCAGCCAAAACCTAAATAGCTCCCCCTGGCGGATAGTTGGTGAACTAATTATTTCCCGTCAAAACCAAAATAGCTCCCCCTGGCGGATAGTTGGTTAATTAAAACAGCGCCCCCATCGGAATTTTTCGGTACTAATTATACACGTGGTGTCATCTTGTGGACAAGTTGTAAACTAAATGTTCTAGTACTGCAAATATTCGTGTCTCTTGCACGCTTGCGTGCAATAGAGCCCCCTGCCGGATACATCACGAACTACAAACATCATCCCCTAGTGGACAAGTGAGCGAACCACATATGAGTACTGCAAATATTCGTGTCTCTTGTTTTTTCTCGTCCATAAACACCTGGTGAATATATAATCATCAACTGATAGCACCCCTGTTAGATAAGTGGTGAACTAAATAACTACTCAGCAGTCCGCGCTTGTGTACATTCTACTCAACAGTCCGTGCTTTTGAATTTTCTACAATCCGTGAGCTTTCGGCACGCCCACGTGACTTTTCGGCACATTCTCTAACTATATAAGCGCGGTGTTTTATCAATCGGCCCGTCATTCGTAGCACGACGTCACCATGGTCAACATCATGTTGAAAACACCGAACTACCACACGCCTGCGGCCTTCAGCGACAGCGACGTAGACGAACCGTGTTGCCGACCGTTCGAAGCATCTGGCACCCGACCGCAGTCACTGGATGTCAACCGACCACCCTCACCGTTGTATCACGATAGCGCCAACCTCAAAACACCCAACTACCATGCGCCTGCAGCCTTCAGCGACAGCGACGTAGACGAACCAACTAGCCGACCGTTCGAAGCATCTACCAGCCGTCCACATTCAGCGTCTGTCAATCAACCAGTCGTTGCGTCAAGCCTCTACTCACCGCAACCGGAACCTCTACCCGAACCGGAGGTTGCTGTGAAACCGAAACGAGTTGAATTTTCAGGGGCCGACTCTCCCTTGTCAAACCTTTACCCTTGCAGGGTCAAAGCATTCGGTCGGGTTTTTAATTCGGTCGTGCATGCTTATCAATACAGGAAGGCATTGTATCACGGCGACGTCGAATGCGCAGAGCACATCAAAGCTGCGAAGCATGCGCGCTTGGCAAAACGAAAAAGCAAACAGATTGGAGAGACGAGATCTGGTTGGAACGATGTCCGTGTTCACTGGATGCGACATTTGCTCCTCGCAAAGTTCAAAGCGTCAAAGGATTTGCGAGCCGTATTGTTGGCAACCAGAAACTGGTGGAGCGTGAATCATCGAAAGGGGGCTTTTGGGGATTTGGTCGTGGCTACAAAAATGGACGAAACACTCTCGGAAAACTATTATGCACTGTCCGCGCTAATTACTTGTAGACACTGCGTTGTATAATATATATATATATATATATATATATATATAGTTCATTGCAAGCCTCTGTGTCATATCAGTGACGAAACAATGTTCAGTCTCTGGTTCTTATAGTTATGGAGCGTGACATGTAAATACGTTTGTGTTGTTCACGAATAAACTGTGCAAACCTCATCTTGTATCTTTTTCATAGTGTAATGCAAAGCATATGTTGGGAACCTTACTAATAGTCTTACACTTCACAAGTATGTCTGTGTAGTTCAGTAGAGATGATAGCCACTTATGTCTGTGTAGTTCAATACAGATATGTTAACCACTCATGTCTGTGTAGTTCAGTACAGAGATGTTAATGTACTCAGACCAACTAGTGGTGCAAACGAAACACTATGCTTTGACCAACACACGACACGAATCGAACTCAGATCAACTAGTTGCGCAAACGAAACACTATGCTTTGACCAACACGCTGAACGAATCGAACATTGAACTCAGACCAACTAGTTGTGCATCCTTCGTGTCTGTTCACTTACTCACTCACTCACTCACTCACTCACTCACTCACTCACTCACTCACTCACTCACTCACTCACTCACTCACTCACTCACTCACTCACTCACTCACTCACTCACTCACTCACTCACTCACTCACTCACTCACTCACTCATCCTTCGTGTCTGTTCACTCACTCACTCACTCACTCACTCATCCTTCGTGTCTGTTCAGTCACTCACTCACTCATTCACTCAATCACACAAGCCCTCACTCACTCACGTCCTCCCTTCGTCGCTTTTCTAACATTTTATCTTTTCAACAAGTTACCGTGGTAACATTTTCGTATTTTAGTGCGTTCAATTCATCTCGCCATTCATTTCATTGCTTGCACTTGAACCACAAACACCTACATCATGAGCTTATGGAGTAGTCTACCAGCTGCCAACATGTCCACACCATCACCTTTCCAATGCCCAAATTGCAAGAGACATTTCTCACGTCGGGAGAACTTGAAACGGCACATTGCCTCCATTCACGGTGGACGATTGACAAACACCACGTCACTGGATTCACTTGTCTCGGGGCCCACTATGACACATGTACCTATGGTTCCTTCAACAAGCTCGACATTCCCGTCTCCATCTCAGGTGACCATGGAGTACACAAAGACGATGGCCCTGGTCGATCCCCGTATTTTGGAAAACATTCAACCGCAACGTCCTTCGACTGCTAACCCTATCGAAAGGGTCTTGCAACGACTCGACAATGAAATGCTAGACATACTAGAACGAAACGATATACACGAGAGGGAAAAGGTTGTGTTGTATAACCAGGTGTTGAATCGGTACAACGATCTTTCCGACAAACGTATCCAAGAACCCGTGCGTGTGGTCATCGAAAAAATTCCCAGTGAAGAGAAAAACAAAGTACAACCTGCTAACGAAAATGAAGTCGTCGAAAAGGAGAGTATCGAAAACGAAATCATCGACAGCGTTCCAAAAACTATGAAGCAGAAAGCACGAAGACTACTCGATAAAATGAAAGGGGCCGTAAGTTGGAACGATCGTGGCGAGATGATGTACAGAAACAAGGCGGTTCCCGGAAGTAATATCGTGGACCTTGTGAATGACGTGTTGAGAAAACGGAAGTCGTTTGAACCGGTGGGATGGGAAACCTTTGCTCGTGGTCTCAAGGATGTCAACACGCCAATGGATTTAGTTGGGAACTCAGATCGTTGGCTTTACATGCAGACAACATCAGTGGACGGCGACGTATCAAAGGAAACCAGCATTCCGTTTGACAGTGGTCGTCATCGGAATCGTAGACGACATGCATCGTCGCGGCGCGCAGCTCATTCGGCGACACCTTTGCAAATCACACGTTGGGAACCTTATTAGCTTTACCGATTTGGAATTCACAGGAACAGTACGCAAGAGATATTATATGTGAAATATTCAAATAAAAAAATCGTATCTTGGGTGTCTGAATAAAGCATTTCACAAACGCACATATGGTGTCGACTTTTTTATTGCTTAATTAAGGTAATACAAGAACGTGCATGCCAACATTACATGCAAACATTACTTGGCACTCTTAACAAAATCGAAAACACGACAGACATTGTTCACTAAATCGTTCCCGAAAGTGTTCACAAACGTCTTCGTAGGTACGCCTCGACTTCGGTGCAGCAAGTACACGACATAGTATTGTCCACACACGTTAGACAGCGGGCTCTGAAGCGTTCTCTTGTTGAAAGTCCAAGTCACGCAGTTGCTCTGTAGAAAATCCACGAATTCGTCGTGTCGAGGTGGCAAACCGTAGGAGTCGAAGTAATCTCCACGTCCGTCTTTTGCGATAAACATGCAGATCCAATGTTGACCCGGTTCATTGCTCGAATGAGTGTTGCACACGAAAGCTGCCGGATAGGTCGTCATAGGAGTAGTGGGTAACCCGTCTTTAGGTAGTACGCCTCGAACAACGGTTCTAGTGTAAGCATCCGCCGCAAGGAGTCTTTCTATCTGTGCCGTATCCATCAGTAATCGTAGACGACGTTTCTGTTGCGGTCAATCTCCAAAACCGTCTCGAATTCTCCGTAGACGACGACGTTGATCGTTTGGTCGAGAGGTTGATTAAAGTGCATCTCGACTCGTAGGTTGCCTTTATGTACCAAATTGAAATGGGGACCGTCACAACAATCTGGTGTGATGTCAAACGCAAACAGGGTATATCCTTTGCCAAACTCGTCACGACTGATGTTGTTTCCCTCGTCTTGAAACATCTTTCCCGTTCCAGCAAATAGATTACTGTAACTTCTCACGTAGGAACCATCGTTGAAATTAGGTTGGAGTGGTTTCGCAGGAACTTGTTGCCCGTCGACGTACAATGCAAGAAAGTTCAAGTTGTTGTGTTTTACGTGGAACGGATTCTTGGCGAATGTTCCGTTGTATGCGTCGTTGTCTATACAACACAAGACTATTCTCTTGGGTAAGACACCCAAATAAACGTTTTCGTGAGTGTGCGACATGGCACCTCGGGGTATGGAAAATACCTTGCAATCGACTCTTCGCAACGGATACTTGGCCGTTCCGTTTTGTAGCGCTTTGATGTGACCCATCTGTACGGCAGGATTCAGTTTAGCTTTTCGCGCAAACAAAATTGCTTCGACTATGCGTACCTTGTAATCGGCATTGTCACCACCAGCACCCATGAGTGCAAAAGCATCCTTGCTCTGTACTAGTCGAATTTTCACGTCGACGCCATTCAATAGATAGCGGTCTTGAAAGAAGAGGTCGACGTGTAGACGGCCCATCATATCGACGATTCGACTACCGGAAATATAGGTCTTTCTTTTTTGCAGCCCCGTGTTTGCGTCGTCGGTGGCATCCATGTGTCCAGCCGTATCTTTGTACCACAAGGCACTAGTCAGTTGACTCTTCTTTGCTTCTGCTCCGTGACTCAGTAACGTTTCTATGTACGCTCGATAAGGATAGGTATTCGTTGAAGGTGTGACGAGGGTACCGTTCAAAGACACGTCGACTTGACTAAACAGAGAATGCATCCAGTTGTTTACTGGTCCAACAGCTGCAGCTTGAGCGATATCGTCCCCGTTTCCTTTGACTACACGTGCTCGCACCAACAGGTAAGTATTGGCCACGTCCAGGTAATCGTCTCCCGATCCGGGCAATAAGAATTCGATAGGACCACCCGAACCTATCGAGGCGACAGGTCGATGCTCGATCCACTGTGCTCGTTTGTGTCGTCGGTAAACTAAATAGGTCCAATTCGCTTTTGACTCCCTCACACGACAACTGGTGGACAAAAGCCATGTCTAGTCGAATATGTCGTCTCGATGCGTCTTCTGTCGTCTGCGTCTCTTGGCGACACTGGCTAGGGTTCTCGTCGGCTTGCGTTTTATAGGAGCGTTGCGTATGCCAGGAGGTCCACTGCTTCCCAACACTCTACTGATCATGTCCTTTCCGGTTTCTTTCGCACGCCTCTTTGCAGATTCTTTAATGCTCTGTCCAGACAACACGTCACCGGCCACACCAAAACCTGTCTTTAACGCTCCTTTTCCCAAAGCGAGTGCGCCTCTTTTTATGAGTGGCATAGCACTTCGAATGAGGCCACCGAACAAACTACCTAGACCGTGACCTCGTTGCACTCTTGCACCAACAAACACGGGCAACCCGTTACCGACTTGTCTGACGTAATAGTCTTCGTAAGAACGATTACGACTCATGTTTCAAAAAATGATGGTTTGCACCGTCGAAAGTGAAGTGTTGCCGTCACTCTACCTTGCTCGAATGGTACGCGCCGTCCCGTGTCGTCTCTTATATCGATCTCGATGGTCGTAAATTCTTTGTGCAAGACGGGAACGTATTGTACATTATCAAAACTTTTTGACACCACGTCTCCGTGTTTCCCTTCTATCGGTACAACCCTCAACAGAGGGACGACGGTATCCCCGACCACACGTGATTCAACAACGTCGGTGTACAGTACAGGGTGTCGACTCCCCGATTCATGTCCACCGTATACCGACCCTCGTACTCGTAGGTATACGTGACGGGAGCGGTGCTGATGACGACGGCCCTGCCGACCGCCAAGATGGGTGGGCTCGCGATCACACTCGAATCGAAGCCTAGTACGATCTTCAGATGACTCTGAGGGGGTATGTTAAATTTAACACCCGGCGATAGGTGCAACTTCATCCGGTTAGAGATGGGGCTGAACCCCAGGCGGGCCTTGACTTTATCGGTGCACAGTTTCCCCAGCGCCTCGTTGATTTTGTGCATCAACTCGTAAGCGCTGTTGTAAAAGCCGTAAGGAATGGTGCCTTGCCGGTGAATCCGAGTACTACCGCCGTCACCGGCGGTGTAAATCCCTCGCTCCCCCGTCGCACAACTCAAGTCGAAGTACACATCCTCCTTTCTCACGTTGTTCCAAGTGTGCGGGTATTGAATCTCCACCAGTCCGCACTCCCACTGACCGACTAAACTGATGCGTTGAGGCAAAGCCGTGACATAGTGGGTCAACGTGTTGTCGGGATTTAACTCCATAGACGCGTTGCTGGGCAATGTCAGGTAAAAATCAGACGACATGTTCACCGCGTTTCATAGCCGGATTAGGTAACTGCTCAACAACTTGCCCCAACAAACACGGGCAATCCGTCACCGACTTGTCTGACGTAGTAGTCTTCATAAGAACGATTACGACTCATGTTTCAAAAAATGATGGTTTGCGTCGTCGAAAGTGAAGTGTTGCCGTCACTCTACCTCGCTCGAATGGTACGCGACGTCCCGTGTCGTCTCTTATATCGATCTCGATGGTCGTAAATTCTTTGTGCAAGACGAGAACGTATTGTACATTATCAACACTTTTTGACACCACGTCTCCGTGTTTTCCTTCTATCGGTACAACCCTCAACAGAGGGACGACGGTATCCCCGACCACACGTGGTTCCACAACGTCGGTGTAGACGTATAGGGAGTAAAAACCCTGCGCCATGTCTACCACAGATTCGGCTTTTTTAACGTAATAATAATCTGGTCCTTCTTCTTCGGGTGTGGTGTAAACAGCCTGGCTTAAACCTAGCAAATGCTGAAGTTTCAACGAGTACACTGAGAATGAGATGTTTTCTATCATGTGTATAGTCACTTTTTGTGTGGTGTCACTGTAGCTTAGTTTTATTTCCTTTTCTTTTATCGGTGACTTTATGATTCTGTTGATTGCACGAATGAGCGCTTGGGGACTATCGTAGTGGCCTGCCTCGATATTCACCACATAAGTCGTACCATCGACATTCACGGCAAAATAAGTTTCCTCTTCTCTCACGTTGTACCAACTGTGCGGGTATTGAATCTCCACCAGTCCGCACTCCCACTGACCGACTAAACTGATGCGTTGAGGCAAAGCCGTGACATAGTGAGTCAACGTGTTGTCGGGATTTAACTCCATAGACGCGTTGCTGGGCAATGTCAGGTAAAAATCAGACGACATGTTCACCGCGTTTCATAGACGGATTAGGTAACAGGTACCCCAGGCAACTGCTTAACAAAGCCGTCCACAGATTAGAGTTTCCGTCTACTTTAGTAAGGTTGTAGATACTGACCAATATAACGATGTACAGTATGACGATTTGGCAGAAAAAGACGATTTCCGATTTCGGGCACGTATTTCCAAACAACACCCAACGTCTGCTGTTACTTCCTGTATCTTCGAGCTCTGTGTTTTCGAATCGAACGTCCGTCGTATCTTCCATGACACGAATGACGGCTCGACCGGTGTGTACTAACCTTTATACGCGACGAGTGACGCCTTATCCAACCAGCTGTTAAACGAGTCGGAATACCCTACCCACTTGACCAGGACCTGTGTCTTTCTTCCTCGCTTGCGCTGCTGCAACACTTTCTCGATACGATAGAGTTTATCCTTGGCCACAACCACTTTCTGTAGTTCTTGTTCGTAAAATGTTCCCTCTATCGGCGAGGTTTCATCATCGATCAAACGATAAACAGGCGGATCGGAAAGATGAACTGTTTTGACGGTAAATATCTCGTCACTCCAGTTGGGTAAGTAACCTTTTTTGAATTGTCTCTTGACTTTGCTGATACGCACGTGATCGCCCACTTTTAAAACCGGTTTGACTTTTCCGTGTCCTTCATTTCCGTACAACCTTTGCCAAACCTCTTCTTGATTGATCACGTTCACTTCAGATGGCGCCATTCCAATACTTCTATGATAACTGTCGTTGTACGAATCGACTAGGTGGTGTAATACGCCCAGGTACTTTAACGTCTGTTTTTGTGTGAAATATCTCCACATGCGTGTCTTCAGAGTACGATTGAAACGTTCCACGATACACGCCTTGGTCTCTTCGTTGTGTGTCGTAAAATGGTGGATACCTTTCTCTTTCAGAAACTCTTGCAGTTGCCTATTCAGAAACTCTTTTCCTTTATCTGTTTGCAATGACAGTGGGCCATCATTGTCCTTTAACAACCGACGAAACGCCGTCGTGAGTGACGGCCCCGATTTGTTCTTTAAAGGAACAGACCACGCTTTCTTGGAGAACACGTCTATCACGGTCAAAATGAAAGTGTGACCGTCGTTGTACCTTTTCAAACGTGACATGTCTACCAGATCGGCCTGCCATTGTTGATTTATACCACCCACTACGACACGTCTACGCCTGAAACGATATGTCACCGGTTTGTGTAGTGAGTAAGTGTCTTGTTCCGACAACCACCGTTTCACCTCTTTCGACGATGCACGTGAAGCATGTGAAGCACGTGAAGCACGATGGAGGGCATCAACACCTCCGTAACTTCCGGTTAGTTTCGTGTCGTAGTAAATACTTTTCAATACATCGTGTGAACGCTTCGTCTTCTTACCTACGCGAGGAGACATGCCGTAATAATGCTGGTGTCCTGTCGTGCAAGACTATTAATACGGTTCCCAACGCAAGTGTTGCATCGGTGTAGCCGAATAAACTGCGCGCCGTGATGACACCGGACGTCTTCGATGTCGATGACGAACACTCCCTATAGGACTGGTCGAAGGAGGTTGCAGTTGAACGTTATCCAAAATACGTGGATCGACCAGCGCCATCTTCTTTGTGTGCTCCATAGTCGTGTAGTTACGACTGCAACAACGTCGTCACCAAAGGGGCTAGAAGGGACGTAGCCAAAGGAGCTAGTAGGGCCGCAAGGAAACCACCTTTCTGTAGAATACGTTTCTTCTGATGAAGACCGATTTTCCTGATGACCAAGGTTCTGAGGTCCTTCTTGTACCGACGCAGTTTAGTCTTGTGATCTTTCTTTAGTGATACGTTCCCTTTTAATATGTTCTGTGCACACTCGCACAGACTGTGTACCAGATCGGGTTTTCCCTTGTCGATGATGGCTCTGGCTAAAGCAGGATCCGCTTTAGCAAGGAGACAAAGGCACAACGCATTTCTCTTTACTCGCGCCGACATGACGAATGACGAGTGTCACGGCGTGCTTCTATTTATATCTTCGGAAGGTAGGCGTACTGCAATTTGTTTGGTTCCTTAACGATATTAGTACGCAGGCGCAAGTGTTCCGGTGTGGCCTGTTTGAGGTCGACGAACAAATACCCGTGTGGTACGGACGTTGCGTCTCTGAAAGCTTCTTGCATGTACTTTATTCGACCCGGATACATCTGTTTGGTCAAGTTGTTGTGTGTTGTCGCGAGGGTTCTTGAAGAGTACCATGTACTGTGCGTTTATACTTATAGTGCGACTCTCTTTCCCTTTGGGAAATACATTTTGCACTAAATATATTACGGACGTGTTGCAATGATGACTCTTCTTCGTAAACAGTTTGGTGACCCTCTCGTCCGTTTCCGACATGAGATCGTCGATAACTACCAAGTTTCTAGTTTTAGGATCGAAAGACGACACATCGGGAAGACCTTCGACAAATTCTATGTTCGGATGTATCGTAGAGAGCGTGAAATACAACGTCTGCCATTCACCGAAACACCACGTGATCTTTTCGGGCGGTGAGTTTACGAGTGTGGCAGAATGACGTAGTAAAGAGACAACAAACGTCGTTTTACCACAGCCCGTTGGCCCAGCAACGATACAAGTAAAAGGATGAACTAACCTCGTGTCCATACTTTATGCAACTGATGAAAGAGACTAAGATGCACGGCACTTATACTACTCATACTTCAAAAAATGACACAATATAAGGTTTGAACATTTTATTACAACACAAACGTATTTACAGGTCGCGCTCCATAACTGCAAGAACCAGAGAATGAACATTGTTTCGTCACTGCTATGACACAGAGGCTTGCAATGAACTATATATATATATATATATATATATATTATACAACGCAGTGTCTACAAGTAATTGTCGCGGACATCACACAATAGTTTTCCGAGAGTGTTTCGACCATTTTTGCAGCCACGACCAAGTCCCCAAAAGCCCTCTTTCGATGGTACACGCTCCACCAGTTCAGCATTTCCGGTTGCCAACAATACGGTTCGCAAATCCTTTGACGCAGCGAACTTTGCGAGGAGCAAATGTTGCATCCAGTAAACACGGACATCGTTCCAACCAGATCTCGTCTCTCCAATCTGTTTGCTTTTTCGTTTTACCAAGTGGGCATGCTTCGCAGTTTTGATACGCTCTGCGCAGTCGACGTCGCCGTGATACAATGCCTTCCTGTAATAATAGGCATGCTCGACCGAATTAAAGACCCGACCGAATGCTTTGACCCTGCAAGGGTAAAGGTTTGACAAGGGAGAGTCGGCCCCTGAAAATTCAACTCGTTTCGGTTTCACAGCAACCTCCGGTTCGGGTAGAGGTTCCGGTTGCGGTGAGTAGAGGCTTGACGCAACGACTGGTTGATTGACAGACGCTGAATGTGGACGGCTGGTAGATGCTTCGAACGGTCGGCTAGTTGGTTCGTCTACGTCGCTGTCGCTGAAGGCTGCAGGCGCATGGTAGTTGGGTGTTTTGAGGTTGGCGCTATCGTGATACAACGGTGAGGGTGGTCGGTTGACATCCAGTGACTGCGGTCGGGTGCCAGATGCTTCGAACGGTCGGCAACACGGTTCGTCTACGTCGCTGTCGCTGAAGGCCGCAGGCGTGTGGTAGTTCGGTGTTTTCAACATGATGTTGACCATGGTGACGTCGTGCTACGAATGACGGGCCGATTGATAAAACACCGCGCTTATATAGTTAGAGAATGTGCCGAAAAGTCACGTGGGCGTGCCGAAAGCTCACGGATTGTAGAAAATTCAAAAGCACGGACTGCTGAGTAGAATGTACACAAGCGCGGACTGCTGAGTAGTTATTTAGTTCACCACTTATCTAACAGGGGTGCTTTCAGTTGATGATTATATATCCACCAGGTGTTTATGGACGAGAAAAACAAGAGACACGAATATTTGCAGTACTCATATGTGGTTTGCCCACTTGGCCACTAGGGGATGATGTTTTTAGTTCGTGATGTACCCGTCAGGGGGCTCTATTGCATGCAAGCGTGCAAGAGACACGAATATTTGCAGTACTAGAACATTTAGTTTACAACTTGTCCACAAGATGACACCACTTGTATAATCAGTACCGAAAAATTCCGATAGGGGTCGCTGTTTTAATTAACCAACTATCCGCCAGGGGGAGCTATTTTGGATTTGGCGGGAAATAATTAGTTCACCAACTATCCGCCAGGGGGCGCTACTTTGGTTTTGGCGGGAAATAATTTGTTGGCGGGAAATATTTAGTTCACCAACTATCCGCTAGGTGGTGCTATTTTAGCTCCGAAAAATTCCCGGTAGGGGGCGCTATTTTAGTTCAGAAAAAAATCCGGTAGGGGGCGACACGTGACATTGACCTACATCCGGGGTACTTGACCTTTGACCTTGACCTACATCCGGGTACTTGACCTACATCCGGGTATTTGACCTTGACCTACATCCGGGTGCTTTTGCTTTTGCTGCGCGGCGCGCCACCGTCGAACGTACTTAACCTCCTTTACTACTACTGTGCAAGCAAGCGGGTCGTGCCAGCTACGAGCACTACCTGAGCGAGTGCAGGTTCCTACCTGAGAACGACCGGTTGTACCTATCCAAAGCGCGCAATATAATCGGAGTGGACTGCGACGACGGCTCGGATGATGAACAGTCAGCTGGAGACGGAGACTGCACTGGCGACGTGTCGACCGTGGCATGTCGTGTGAACACAAAACAGTCGCCATTTTTCAAGTCATTTTACCGACATCATCCATTACGACTCACACTAGACACCGGTGCGGAGACAAACATGATCAGAGAGGCAGTCGCTAAAAGCATCGGAGCTAAAATCGGCAAAAGCTCACAGCTAGCGAGGCAGGCTGATGGTGTTACTCCGCTGAACGTTATCGGAGAAACACACCTGACCTTGTCGCGCGACGGAACTGACCTCCAACTCGATGCGCTAGTTGTTGCAGATCTCGACGTGGACGTACTCGCGGGCACGCCGTTCATGTCTACCAATGACGTATCCGTTCGTCCTGCCAAACACGAGATCACAATCGGTGAAACCACTGTCATACAGTACGGTTTCCAAACGTCAGGTAACGAGCAATATCACACCGTACGCAGGGCTCACGCATACGTGTTGCACGCACCCTCGCCATCTACCACGGTTTGGCCGGGTGAGTTCGTAGAGCTCCAGTTGCCCACGGCCCTAGACGACCAGACTCTGGCAGTCGAGCCACGCAGCTCTCCACACAACGAAGGTTGGCCAAAGCCTGGAATCATTGAGGCCGTCGGCAACAAAATACGACTCGTCAACACGTTGCCCAGACCACTAAAGCTGTTTCGCCACGAAC
>CM034542.1:6249252-6398285 GCA_020002185.1 Paraescarpia echinospica
CACACACACACACACACACATACACACACACACACACACACACACACACACACACACACACCACACACACCACACACACACACACACACACACACACACACACACACACACACACACACACACACACACACACACACACACACACGCACGCAAGCACACACACACACACACACCCATGTCGGTGTCCCCTCCAGACAACTACGACGATTGTTGCCTCTAGGCTCCGACGCTCGGCGGGGTGGTATCAGATATATTGGGAATATTTCTAATATCTCAGGTGGCACCACCGTTCGTAATAAACATTACCATTGCATTAACAGAATTTAAGTCACACAATGAAATCAAAAGGAATTGCAAATTGTAACGTTTAGTCGGTTGCTAGGTCCCACAATAGTCAACCGTTTCGTACACTTTTATTTTGGAGTATATTTTATTTGCTGTGAAACTTAGAAATGCATAAAATTATGCGTTATCAAAAGCACTTCAAAAGGTTGTGGTGCCATCTGACGGTAAATGTGAAATCATGCGTCTGCAACCACAATCAGTCTGGTTAGTAAACAACCTAGGGAGGTTACTGTTCCGGGCACAGGTGCCTGCTGTATGTTACTGTCCCTAGCACTGCGTATGTTACTGTCCTGGGCACAGGTGCCTGCTGTATGTTACTGTCCTGGGCACATGTGCCTGCTGTATGTTACTATCCTGGGCACAGGTGCCTGCTGTATGTTACTATCCTGGGCACAGGTGCCTGCTGTATGTTACTATCCTGGGAACAGGTGCCTGCTGTATGTTACTGTCCTGGGCACATGTGCCTGCTGTAGGTTACTGTCCCGGGTACAGGGCCCTGCTGTTCGGTTCTGACCCGAGCACGTGTGCCTGCTGTATGTTTCTCTCCCGGACACAGGGGCCTGCTGTATGTTACTGTCCCGGGCACTTGTGCCTGCTGTATGTTACTCTCCTGGGCACAGGTGCCTGCTGTAGGTTACTGTCCCGGGTACAGGGGCCTGCTGTTCGTTACTGTCCCGGGCACGTGTGCCTGCTGTATGTTTCTCTCCCGGACACAGGGGCCTGCTGTATGTTACTGTCCCGGGTACAGGTGCCGGCTGTATATTACTGTCCCTGGCACATGTGCCTGTTGTATGTTACTGTCCCGGGCACTTGTGCCTGCTGTATGTTACTCTCCCGGGCACAGGGGCCTGTTGTATGTTACTGTCCCGGAAACAGGTGCCTGTTATATGTTACTGTCCCGGGCACAGGTGCCTGTTGTATGTTACTGTCCCGCGCACAGGGGTCTGCTGTATGTTACTGTCCTGGGCACACGTGGCTGCTGTATGTTACTCTCCTGGGTACATGTGCCTGTTGTATGTTACTGTCCTTGGGCACATGTTCCTGTTGTATGTTACTGTTCTGGGCACATGTTCCTGTTGTATGTTACTGTCCTGGGCACATGTTCCTGTTGTATGTTACTGTCCTTGAGCTCATGTTCCTGTTGTATGTTACTGTCCTTGGGCACACGTGGCTGCTGTACGTTACATGCTAACTTTCGAACGTTGTACGTTGATCTCCTATGAGGCGCCGAGGTCCACTCGCTTCGTCATATGTTCTTTCGCTTCCTTGGACCATTTCTATCTGATCTACCAATTGGCGGGGTATTGGAAAAAAAAAACCATAAATATAATTACTTGGTGTTATTTATTTTTCACCAGGGTTTGTTGTCCCACCGGTTGTGTGGTACACACTAAGACATTAAGTTTCAACTGGGTTGCTGCTGGGGTGCAAACATATTGATACCCCGCATATGAACCCTTTAGTGCAAGAATTGCACCATACGGGGTGCATATGCGGTGCATAGATTTTAGGATACAGATTTGCACCCCATTAATCACGTGACATTACAATTTAGGATGCAGCATCGGTGCCATAAAGGTGCAATTAGGGTGCTGAGAAGAAGGGTACACATTTGTACCCCAAAGGGTGCACAACAAATTAAATTTGAACCACAAAATGAAGGTGGCCGTTTTCCATTTGGTAGTCCTTTTTAACAAATAGAAATAACATCCCAAATCGATCAATAAGCAACAGTGGAGACAAAACAGCGGATAGGTTTCTGTACAGGACATATACTTTCAATTGTTTGCATTCAAAAGGAGGTCGACTGCTATTATTTGTGTGACGGGTATCTCGGTTAAGTAAAATATTACAAATGGAATTGAAATAATAAATACTTAAACATATAATGCTGTGTTCCACAGTGAAGTTGGGGATATATAAATTAGCGTGCCTGATTGGTTCGTTTGTCAGGCAATTAGTCGGTTACGTCAAGGTACGGACATCACTTGCACATTGGCGGTAACTAAACTGTTCACGTTATCGATATTGTTTTCAAGTATATTACATAAGTACTTATTCGCAACCGCTTTTTCGACTTTTGTATAATAATAATTTCTCAAATTTAATCACCCCTGGTAAAACGATCACTTTTATTTTAATTGTCATGTTTGGAAATGTTTTATGTGATCAATGTACTTCAACGTACACTGGCAGTACTCAGTTCTAAGTGGTATTATATAACCATGTAATTATGTTAATATCAGAAGCCCACAATAAATAAATAGTCATACCTGTTGTCTATGACAGCCTTTTAGAATGCTAATTTGCATAATGTATGCATCAAGGTGGTAAATTACACAATTGTTGTATGGTCAATATAATGATGTTACAATGTAATTCTGTCAATGGCTTATAAACTCAGTCAATGTGTTTGTTTTTGGAAATTATGTGACTGTCATTTATCCAATATGTTCATTCCATGTGAAATCAACCAATGGACAAACAGTTAGTGCCTAAGTATTTACTTAAATTTTAATCAGTGATCAAGTGGCCATATTTAAATACTTCAGCAAAAAACTAGGTGTTCACATGTGTAATAAGAAGTTTATTAGAATGATATCTGAAATTTGCTTAATGTGAAGTCATATTGATAACATTATATATACACAGCATTTACGAATGTTAGGTAGAAGGACCGTGTGTTAATGGGTGCAGGCAATTTTTTTATCCTAAATTGTTTGGGGCAGCCAGTATTTCACTGTTGCATTACAGTGCAATATCTAAATTGCAACCATCTAGACCTTGTGTCAGAATGCATTTCAGCACAAAAAAATAAAATGTGGGAAGATTCTATAATCAACATATTATATAATGTGCATTGTGCAAAGTCCTTTATTTTATAAACAACATATTACAATTCTAGGATGGTGTTCACTCTCGATGTATATGTATTCCAAACACGACTGAACAACATCTTGAAATATTGTTTAGTTAACAACTTTAGTGAAACAATGGTGATCATTGGCTGTGACCATATTCTCATGTTGGGCAATGAAATTTGTAGATAGGTGAAGTTTAATGATTAATTATTCTGAAAGCGTTGAAACTGTCTGCTGAACTAAAGTACAGTAGTATTGTCAGTGTCCATGACAACAGATGGTAGCAATATGGATTTTGCAATGAAACACAGATTGCTGAAATAATTTTTGTAAATAATAAAATGTTTTCCCCCATTTTTGTGCACCTTGTATACAACTTTTTGTCTTTTTCCCTGTCACACTTGAATTTGAATGTTTGCATATTCAGCAAATTTCATATACAACCTCAGTTTGTACCAAAACCAGTTATTGATTTTCAACAGCGATCATAATTATGTTACGCTAGAGCAATGTGCTCAACCACCACAAGATGCCGTTAATGTACCGCTCTACTCCAAGCGTTGAATGAACATGGAATCGCTCCTCCTGCGTTCATGCATACACCACACAATCTATACTTCACTAGATACCCTTCATGGTGGTTGAATCCGTCCTCGTGTCGCCCTAACTAAGCTCTCTTCAAGATAACGATTGTGGTAGTCACTGGTTCATTCGGTGAGCATGTCGGTCGTAACCCGTGTGAGACCACAGACGACGAAGATGGCCTTTGTTGAAACACACGTATAGTTTAGATCGGTGGAATACCACATAAAAGACACACTAGTCAACCAAATTTTTGCCTGTCATTCTCGTACGTCAAATCTGTTTTTGTATTGCCAATAATGACAATGTTAAGTGTCGCGGAAAATACAGGGACAGCCCCTTTCATATTGGACTAAACGGTCAGCCATTCACTAGCGAGTGACTGGCTGTTTGATGCGTCATAGGCACACGTGTCATTTAAGTGCCGTTTATCAGACAAACCACAGTGTGAGCGGTGCATTGGCCGTGTCGATTGTCTTTTGTGTGGCGCACAGACCGTGTCGGAATAACATGTCGTGACACAACAAGTCAGTAGACTATCCTCTAACAATTTGAAGGCAACAATAATCTGTGCTCTAACTATTTTGTAGGCAAGAATATACTAGCAGTTTTAAGGAGACAATATACCGAACTCTAACAATGGGTAGGCAAGAACATATCGTGCTCAAACAATTTGAAGGCTCTGTGCTATAACACGTCATATGCAAAAACGTACTGTGTTCTAACAAATAGAAGAAAAAAAACGTACTGTGTTCTAACAAATAGAGTGCATCGTAGATAAAAAATTTCCCTTAAAAAAACAAGGGAAACGGACCAGAAAGAAATACTTATTGAAAGAAGCCATTAGAAAAATTAAGTATAAACAAATGATGTGGAAGTCATATAGACGTACTGGCAATGACGAAGACTACAACATTTATAAAGAAGCACTAAACCAAGCTACAGCTGAAATTAGAAATTCAAAGAGAAGCTATGAACATAAATTAGCTTGTAATATGAAACATGACAACAAGAGTTTTTATGCGTATGTTCGAAGCAAACAGAAAGTTCAGGATAAGGTCGGCCCTCTAGAAGATAGTGCTGGAAATATAATATCAGAAGGATTCTTAATGGCTGAAGACCTAAATGAGTATTTTAGTTCAGTGTTTACCAGAGAAGACACTAGTTCACTGCCAGTACCAGAGGCTAAGTTCAAGGGGGCAGAATCAGACTATTTAAGACAGTTAATTGTAACCCCAGAAATGGTAGCTAAGAAAATTAGGGCTATGAAGGATAATAAATCACTTGGAGTGGATGGTATTCCACCCAAACTACTATTGGAAATTGTAGAACAAATTAGCATACCGTTTGCAACAGTTTTCAACTTGTCATTAGAAGAGGGAGTGGTTCCTTTAGAATGGAAAGAAGCAAACATTATACCGTTATTTAAAAAAGGTTCGAGAAACAAGTCAAATAATTATAGACCAGTTAGTTTAACATCGGTGATTTGTAAATTATTAGAAAGTCTAATTAAAGATCACATGGTGGATTTTCTTGTTAAACATAACTTGATAAACCCATCTCAACATGGGTTTCTAAAAGCGAGGTCATGCTTAACAAATATGTTATGTTTTTGGAAGATATCACTAAGTGGGTAGATGATGGATCACCAGTAGATATCATCTACTTAGATTTTCAAAAAGCTTTCGACAAAGTGCCACATCAGAGATTACTGCTTAAACTAAAAGCCCATGGCATAGGAAATGGTATAATTAACTGGATAGAAAAATGGCTGATTGACAGAAGACAACGGGTAGTTGTTGATGGGGAGGCTTCAAACTGGAAATCAGTTTTGAGTGGGGTTCCACAGGGATCAGTCCTGGGACCTATATTATTCTTAATATATATAAACGATTTGGACGATGATATAGCTAGCAAGGTGTTGAAATTTGCAGATGATACAAAAGTGTTTAGAAGGATTGAAAGTGATGGTGATAGACAGCATTTACAAGATGATCTTGACAGGCTGATCAAATGGTCTGAAAAGTGGCAAATGTTGTTCAATTTTGGGAAATGTAAATGCCTCCACACAGGATATGGGAACGAATATGTAGAATATACAATGGGGGGAACTGTACTAAGTACTACTGTAAAAGAAAAAGACTTAGGGCTGACAATTAGTGCTGACATGAAGGTTTCAGAGCAGTGTGGAATTGCAGCTTCAAAAGGAAATCAAATCCTTGGATTGATTAGGCGAAATATAGCATATAAAGAAAAAGAACTAATAATACCGCTGTACAAAACAATAGTTAGGCCTCATTTAGAATATTGTATACAAGCGTGGAGGCCATACCGCAAGAAGGACATAGATATGCTAGAAAGAGTACAGAGGAGAGCGACTAAAATGATACCAAAACTGAGGGATCTTAGTTATGAAAAACGCCTAAAAGAATGTGGTTTAACAACACTAGAGACCAGGAGATTGAGAGGAGATCAGATAGAAGTGTTTAAAATATTGAATGGTTATGAAAATATTGATAGAAATATGTTTTTTTCAGTTAAGAAAGATAGAAAGACTAGAGGACATGAAGTTACATTAGTAAAGGAGCAGTGTAGATTAGACGTGAGAAAGTTCTCATTTTCACAAAGGACTGTGAATGAATGGAACAGATTATGTGATGATTGTGTGGGTGCTAGTAGTGTGAATATGTTTAAAAATAAAATCGACACATACCTCAGAAGGGCTGGATATATGTAGATAAAAAGGTTGGACTCTAGATAAGCCAAAGGGCTTCCTTGTCCACCTGCCATCTAGAGTTAATTCTCTGGATGGCAATCTTGTTAAATCTTGTTAAACAAGCTGAAGGTAACAACATACTGCACTGTAACCTTTTGGAAGACTAACACTGGTGCGCGGTGGTCTAGCGTTTAAAGAACCAGATTGGGGGCGCGGTTTGAGCTGTGAGATGTCGATCGAGAGTTCTGAGGTTCGAGTCCACCTACTGCCGCTTCAAAACGTGGGCAATTTTGTTAACCTCACTTTGCCTCTGTCTTTTGGAAAAGACTTAGAAAATCGTTCGTCCCATCCATCAGGTGTTCTTGCCAAAGGAACTAAAAAGACCACACACAGGGAAATGGAAAAATACAACAAAACATAATTTATTCCATACATACAAATTACAGTGTCCTGCATGGCGTTTTCACATCAACCATGAATTGTGCGGGAATCTATCGCAGATTTACACCATCGTCAGGCAACATCTTCTACATCTGGCAGATAGGCCTAATGTGATGCGCCACGACGAAATAGCAAAACAAAAGTCTTCCATGGAAACCGTCGAGCCCTCGGAGAAGAAGTTACCCTAACATGACTCTGAGAGACACGGTTGAGAGAGATACTGGTCTCAGTGGGACTTGTCTTGCTGACGCAATGTCAGACAGAAAACATTAGAAATACATTGTCGTGTTAAGTGTAAGATATATGCTCAAGTAGGCAAGTATAGTGCACAAGAATAACACGAAGTGAGCGTTTTTAATAGATTATTGAGGACAAAAACAGCTGCTATTGCGAAAGTTTCGCATATCCGTTTCACCACTCTCAACGGTGGTGATATCTCGCGATGAATGGGGAATGCAGGCGTAAGACCACAATTAGTGTCCGTCCGCAATTACTGAACGAGTACAATTTAAAATAAAAGTAAAAAAGGTAAGTTCTTAAATAGCGAGGTATCCCGTCCTTAGGACTGCTCAATCGAATTCGAATAATATAATATTGATGCCTCAAAATACATGTATGTATGTATGTGAATATATGTATGTATATGTGTGTATATGTGTGTATACATACATGTATATAATCATATATATAAATACATGTCAGGGGTAAATTTACACAAAAGTCAATGACTTCGTATTTACCCCCTTCAAACATTGTATATTCTCACTTGTATTATAGTTAAACTTGTTTGGTTGTCTTGTCTTGTATATATTGTTATCAATGTTCTGAATAAACGTTCATTCATTCATTCATTCATTCACTCAAAGCGCTTTACACTTTACTCCCTGGCAGACCTGTTCAGTCGAACTCCATATCGACTTATCTGGGAAGCATTCAGCCACGCTGCAATTAATGCACAAATACTATTCGTTCACAAATATCCACCACTGTCTATAGCCCGGTACCCATTCATACAGTTGAGTGAACTGGAGCAACGCATAGTGAACGAATTTGCCCAAGGTTCGACACCGCCGCACAGGATTCGAACCCGGGTTCTCTCGGTTGAGAGTCAGAAGCTCTAGGCACTGCACCACGGCGCATTTTGGTGTGATATGTGAATTATTTTCGAACAGTTTTACATGGGATATGTTGATCCAGTGAATAATGAAAGTACTATTGCATTAGATCTTTCACGAGCGTGTGAATATATGTATATATATATATATGTGTGTGTGTATATATATATATATATATGTATATATATATATATATATATACACGCTATTCGTTCGCGTGTTCGCACTGTGGCTATTTTATAGAAAGCACCAATATTTCAAAAACTTTCGCCAGATTGGGACGAAAATTAAGGGTATCGGGTTTCGGTGGATTTTACTGAAAAACGAGGCATGTAATTTTCACAAATTTTCAACACCAGGTCGTTTGATGTTTCATGAAAAGAAAAAGATAGAAAATCTCCGTCCAGCATAGGATAGGGTAAAATGGCCGCTTATGTAAAGTCTACTGTAGCCTCACTCCTGTACCCAGAGGCTGAGCGCCTGTTTCATCGAACGACGGACGTCTAGACACGGAACTGGTTCAACTGCACAATATGCGGTTACAATAATCACATTCATATTCTATATGAATGATTACATTAATTTATATAATATTCGCTAAAGCAAGATTGCCGTCTGTGTTGTTATTAAACCGCAATCTTGCTTGAGCGAATATTATAAGAACGAATGCGTCTACTGTTGCTGTCAAATGAGCCAGCTCGGTATACATGTTTCCTATTGTGGCACTATGTTGGAATGACGCATCGTAGGCTTTGTGACAATACCTGCACCGACAGCACGATGCGCTAGGAAACGGGGGACATGACGTGATTTTGCGTTGTGAACATGGGTCAAACTGGGGGTACGTGTGGATGCGGCGTAACCGTACATCTTTCATTGTAGGAACTATGCTCGAATGACACATCGTAGGCCTGATGTCAAGAAATACACCGACAACACGATGTACGAGGACAGAACGAACGCGATACGATTTTCCACATTGCGAACATGAGTCAAACTGGGGATACGCGCTGGTGCTTACGTTTTTAATTGTTGTAACAAAAAATCCCAAAACGTATTTTTGCAAGTATCCGGCTGAATCCTTATAACCCAGGATGCTCATCTGCCCTCCCACGGTGGCGACAAGCAGGGAACACTTGACAATGCCACTGGAATGTGTGAAACCTTGCTGAAGTAGAATTCTCCATCGGATATCATATCCCAGCTCATATACACATTCGTGATTTTAAAGATAAGGAAAGAGTCACTTCCGCGAAAAGACTGCATATATGAATTGATTAAGGAAAGACCAAAACTGAATGTCGCCTGTTTAAAACTATTGGTGACCGAAAAGCAACCCATGTTGCCACATACGGAAGGCTGAGACTGGCATAAGCATGCCAGTCGGCACATGCAGCGGACTGTGGGTAGGTTCAGTTCAACGAGCCACGTTCTGTCTAGTGTGATGATCAGGCTCGATGTATCTAACCCAATGTTCATCAGTTTCGTAAGCTTTGGTAGCTGTTTCGAACCCTATGTCTGCCCGAAGAAATGGCTGGATATGGTCCGATTGTCTCCATCTAATATCAATAGCGAAAAACGGAAGCAATCTCAGTCAGTTTTCCATTGCATACCCATGTTACTCTTTATAAGTCATCCCTGGAGGAACACGTAGAAGAAATTTCCCACTGTTACACCACTTTGTAAGCTGGATTTTTAGCAGTGTAATATTACTAGTGTATCGATTACAATATGAATAATTTGACTTTCAATGACGTAACATCAGTAGTATGTACCAATTATAATATTAGTAATTTACATTTTATTGCAAAACGGGTTGGCCCTATTCCATTGAAATTGCCGTTTTCTTTTAGCGAACGTTTATGAAGACGCTCTTTGGAAAAGAGCCTATGACGTTTATAAGGCAGAATACTAGCGAGGAAAGATTCGACGACAATGATTGAAAAGGGATTTTAGACAACATTGGGACGGGCGAGTTGTTTTGACTGTCGGGAGTTAAAGATCTAGGGGCAACGTCCCACCGTTCATAATGTACAGTAATATGCCCTGCTGATACCCGCAAAGTAAACACGAAACAATGCAAATTAATCTGACTAGCAGCGACAGCGTCAAAGTTCCGTAATGATTACGGTACTTTGGTAATGTGTTTATTGTAAAGACTCTCGGATCGAACAAAGGATTAATAAATAGGCGACTTGGTGAATTCGATGGATTTGACAGACAGAAGGACGGTTTCCATCGAACCTCCGAACCCCGTAAGTTCGCCACTGGTCCTACTCATTACGATACATCCCCCCATCGTCTCTCATCGCTCCTATCCATCATCGCTCGCCAGGGGTCGCTGCTGCTGATTACGTCAGTGCTTGCCAGCAGTAACCCCTGGCTGATCGCTTTGCGAAACTCTGAATTTAAGTTCAGCCTATGAAATCGCTCACTAGATTAGTGATTGGCGGCAGGTCAGGTGGTCATAATAAAACTAATTTCAACCAACCGTGGCTCGTGTTACATGCAATGTTTAGGAAGTAGAAGCAGTCGAATACACAATACCGCTCAGCTGCTCGTGCTAATGGGCGAACGGGTCAATAAATATTGGGATTCCCAGAAGTCGTTTATCCGTCTTCAAATTGGGGCGGGTATTTGCGCAGTTCTCACGGGTGAAGCAGTCGCGACTGGCGAAGTCAATTACTAGTTTGACTCAGCTAACTTCCGCACTTCGCGTAGGGGGATCAGCCAGTGCTAGTTTTGCATGGCAAACAGCCCTGGCTTGCGAGGATGCTCCTATCCCATACCCTTGGCTCAATCGTCTTCACTTCATATGGCTACAGCAGACCCAATAGACATACGGTGGCAGAGGTAGGAGAACCGGCATAATGAATATGAAATTAATGCAGCCAACATAATTTCTACGGTTTTTATTTCTCCTCCCATCACTTAATCACCAATAATATGTATAGCGTTGTTATTTATATACATGTAAATGCAGAAATAGCAACATAAATTATAGCGGCTGGTGATATAACTATATATTGCATCTTTATTTCGTTTGGCGTACTACTGCCTACGCGTCAAGACTTCATATTCGTTGCGTCAATTAGCGATAACGGCACTTACAGTACGTCACGTTAACGGCCGTCAACACAGCTACGAAGGAACCAGTCAAGCGTGGAAGATGCATTTAGCGCACCTAGCCGGTACACTGCCAAGGGAAAACCCCGCCGGGGAAATCGCCAATTCATAAAGGTTAACTACATTCAAAGCTCAGTTGGCTTCCTCCTGAGGCGGATGTAAAGCGAACGCAGAACTGCTCAATCTGAGCTCCTGTTCGGAACTAGCCAGGCGTGACGGCCGCATGTACGCCGGCCAATCAACGTGAACGGCGACAGGTTATATATATACCGGGGTTCGTGTAGCTACTGTCTACATTGACATAGACGCACAGCGATACATGTCGTGGCTAGAACGTGTAGAACGTCGAATAACTAAGGAACTACGCGTGCACACAATTGTCCGCACCGTCCCTACCAACGGAGGTAAGTTATTTTCTTCACGTGCTATGTCTAACACGTTTAGTTTGCATGTCTGCTGTCGTATTTTATTATACGGCTCGGACTGGTTAGTAACACAAACGCGTGCACTCACGCATGTTCTCACGTGCACACGCACACATACGCGCGTGCGCGCGCACACACACACACACACACACAATTTTTCGGTAAATGTGACCTAGTCCAATTACGTCCCATAAATACTTTGTTGGGGAAGAGTAACGTTCTTGTTGTACCGTATAACCAGCATGCATTCTTAAATAGTGCTTGATGTATCGTGTAGTAGGTGCATGAATTGTAGTATGATATGCCAGCCGGTGTCGCTTAGTTGGCAAACACTGCACATGTTCTCGTCATACAAGATTTACTCTTTCCATTTCAGAACATACAATACCCAGCGGTGTCTGACAAACCGACGGCCGAACGGACACCCGTGCATTCCCTTCGACTCCAAGACATATTACATACAAGACTGCGATGAAGGGTAGACAATCGGCGTTGATGACGAGGGCTGAGAGCGGCCTCATCCAGTGTCTCATCAAAGACAGAAGCAACCTGGGAGAGTTCCTGGCACAGCTGAATGAGCGCGACTACTCAGCGGAGCACCTCGTCATTCTAGTGAATACGCGACTGCACGAAACGGCGCCTAGCTCCGTGTTCACGGACTACACCCTGCTCGGCTACGCCATCGTTCACGACGATCTCCGTACGGTCGATCTCGTCCTGCGCTACGGGGCTTTCGTGCAGTCCGCCCCGTGCAGACCACGAGACAACCACATGTGTGTTCTGTCTCCGCTGCATCTGGCGTTAAAGCGACAGTGCCAGCCTGCGATCATCGACTGTCTCCTCAAGTACGGCGCGTCGACGAAACACATACAGCGACGAGACACCGCCTGCCTGCTGGAGTTCGTCGTGAAATGTCCCAGCAAGACGACATCAGCCGAGTTGTTGTCAGACGTGTCCAGTTTGGATACGACTGACAACAACAGGCGCACACTGCTACACCTGGCGGCGATGAACGGCAAGGACGCGATCGTGAGTGATGTGCTCAACAGTCGCCAGGTGGACGTCGATAAATTGGACGCGATGGGTAAGACGGCGCTGATATACGCGGCTGAGCAGAACCAGCCCACTATAATGCAACTGCTGCTTGACAGTGGTGCGACGGTCGACTTGACGGATGGGTGGGGAAGAACGGCGCTTCATTTTGCTGTACGTAGAGCCGGTCTGAAGGCCGTGTCACTTCTCCTTTCTGCAGGAGCCGACATCGGTGCGAAAGATCGGAAAGGACTGACTCCACTGAAATATGCCTTCTCGAGCGATAGCCTCCTGCATTCGCATTCGGCAAAGGAGAACGCAGAAGACTTGCTACCAACCCTCGTGTGGTCCTCAATGAAGCCGATCTCGTTGAACAAACAAGACTTCGTTCTCGTAACCTTCCTCATGGCGAGAACGGCCGAGAACGAAGCCGTCGTCATAAAGCTACTGGAAGACAACAGAGATCACGTGTCTCTGCGAGACAATGACGGTCAGATGCTGATCCACGTCGCTGCCGAGTTCAACAAACACGGCGTCGTCAAATGGTTGGTGGAGAAAGGTGGCGTCGATGCAAAAGTCACCGACGCCATCGGCTGGCAGACCTTGCACTGTGCAGCGAAAGGCGGCAACCGAGACTCACTCTTCTATCTACTCGACAAACATGGTGCCAAGGTCAACAGCGCGACACCTAGCGGCTGGACGCCAGTATGGATCGCGACTCGCAGCGGTTGGACGGATCTGGCGTGTGACGTCATACGCTACGGTGCCGACATAGGACAAAAACTGACCGTGGCCAAACTCAGGGGAGCCGATAGTCATTTCAGTCTTCCTCTCTCGCTCTTCGACCCAGCGGCACAAATGGCCGAGCCGATAGCCTACGCCCGCAGTGGTTCGCGGTTGATCTCCTTGTACGAGTTCTCTACCGAGTGTGGTTTCACGGAACTGTCGAGTCTCTTAGCTCGACGCTGAACTCCAGTTCGTAACGACTCACTTATACGACTTTCTCTTCTGTAGTTTGTAATTATGTTTATATTTGGTTGCTAAATAGTTTACAAAGACTGCACGTGCTTATGCTATGGACGGGCTGGTCCCAGATATGTGGCGCTTTACATTTGTTCGTGTTTATTAATAGTTGTATTATTTATGACAGAATCTCTCAAGTCGTGAACGAGAACAGTTCTCCGTGTCTCTAGTGCTGTCGTGGTAATCGGCGTCCCAACGTCGAGATAGAGAACAATAGACTCAACTGAGTTAAGAGTCGACCACTACTGCGACGAGATAAGCTATCGCAATAATTGTATTATTGTATAATATGTTAATAAACTTTGGTCAATGATACATATTTGCATTCATTGTCATTATGTATCGTGAAGATAACAGCGTGATCCGTTGTTCATGGACTACGCGTAGAGTTCGAAATTAACTGTAGTTCGAGACAACCACGAATCGTGCTTGACAAGGCTAATTTTTAAAGCGAGTGTGTCTATTCGGTTAGCTGGGATCAGCCAGTGGGGTTAATCATTTGCACGAAGTTTGCTTAACCAGTTCTAAGTGGTGCGACTTTGCGGTAAGTACCATGGGAACCAGCCAACTTCAAATGTAGACACCCTAGATATAAATATATTTTCATGTGGACAAATTAAACATGAAGACCAGCGATACCCTGCCACCTCCTCGCGACTCGGCGGCTGTGTTAGTTTATTTGTATTTAGAAACCCACATACCCCGTGAACACCGAGTGTTCCATTCGCTGCACGCTGAAGAGTTCTTGTTTCACACATCAGTGCCAGCCTTTCGTCCAAAACTGGCATTGTTTGTAATCCAATATAATAACAAATGAACTAATTCCAATAATTCGCATCAATAAAAAACATAGTGTGTCACGTCTGATGGTCCATTTCAAGTAAAATAAGTAAATACTGAACAGGTAGAACTCTGTCACGGTTGACCGTTTGCTGTTGTGGGTGTCTTGATATCTTCGGTATGGCGAAACATCCGGCGTTTGGTAGCGGCGGAAATCGATCACCCCCAGGCAATCGAATTAGAGGAAATTACTGGTTTCTGGCTCGGTGCACCTGTGGGGTGACATGAACAGGTTGGAACAAACAATATAGTAAATATAATGACAACAGATGGTAGCAATGTGGATTTTGCAATGAAACACACATATCAATCTGATAATTTTGGCTTGGTGAACTAGTAATCCTAAGCTCTTGGTGAAGTCTAGGTTTACGTTAATATTGTACCACGCATTGCAGGTGGAAATGTTCGGACTGCTGTTTAAAGGTGCCTACAGAGTTCAATTGTTTCGCTCGTCTTATTTCAAGTGTTGTTTGCGAAGAAAACACCTCTGTAGTATTCACTACGACATGCCAGCTCGTCTGTACATCCTTTGGTGTGGTTTTGTTGAAATCACCAGGCAATTATTAACTTACTTAATGTCAGACCAAGCATTAATTCAAGTGATTCTCAGAATTGGAATCTTAACCAATAAGCAAATCATATACAGTAGTCGGATTCACTGTGGACTAAACCAGTTGAGGAAGTAGCTTTAATCGTATTTGAGAAGAACACATCGTTTCGCAACACATCTGAGACATCGCTGCTGTTGTGCCAACCGTGACCACACTACTTGGTTAATTAATAGATCGACCGCAAACGAACAGTAGTATTCATTCCACGCCGCTCGTAATGACACGACACTTAATGTAGACGTATTTTTCTGCTGGTGTCTTTCCGGTCGCAATCAAATGAAATCATACAACCTCTCCAAGACATGCGCGTTATGTCATTATGACGTAGTTGGAAAACCGGAGTTGCTGTTTGATGTCACAATCCAACCACAGCGGAAATCCGTAGTCAATCTTTGACTTCATACCTATCTACTTATAATCGAGCTTGCGTATGTATGCGGGTAGGTTAACGTTTTCCTTTTAGACAGCTTGAACCTCGAGCGCCAAACTTTCAGGAGTTAATGTACGACCCCTAGAATATGACGTAAGACATGTAACTTATCATTCAAAATACCCCACATATTGCAAGACTCTGATCTTTTATGGGGTAAACCAGTTGTTCGGAACGTAAAACATAATGTGCGCTTAATACGTAAAACGTAACCTAATAATCGCAGGAAGCATGCCCGCGCGGCAAATAGTCCGGGAAAACGGTCCCTGCGTCATAGACTTGGCAAAACGGAATAGACGCTGACACATTAATGCCTATAGCTACCCTCATGCCGATAGCATAGCGATACGAATATTATGTGAACATTCTACATTATCACGACTAGGGCCTATTGATGGAAATGAACTTCACATTCTCTCCCACCTTTATCATTTTGAACAAACAATGATTATCAGCGAACGCGTTATGGTGTTTATGTAACGATGCTGTGTGTTCTCCAACATTTATTAAACATTACTACCACGACCGTCGTGTACCAAGGCATCCCGCCAGATGGCGGTGATTGTTGCTAGTAATAACAATAACGTTCTCTTTTTTAAGATTTAACCAAATTACCAGCCAAAGTAAAAACGCTCCAGGGGCAATTAAGTGAATAAATGTATATGTATAATTGATTTAATGTAATCTTTCTTTGTTCGATTTTAATTATTTGGCGAACAGACTGTACCATAAGGTGAATCGCGTGGCTAAAAGGATGACCTACGCAGACTTATGAATATTACACAAATGGGTTGTCCATGGATTGGATGATAACTACAATAATAAAACTAACAAAGGGAATGGGTCGATCTATTACTAGAAGAGACAGTTTTGACGTAGCCTATGCCTTAAAATGTAGGTTTAGGGCCTATGCATGTTGTAGCCTGTTCCTCGTAATAGTCTGTCATTTGTTCTTTCTACCGATTTATAATAGTTATGCACATAATAAAAAAATATCTAAAAAATCTAATCCGAATAACACAACCTACCATGCCAGATCAGCGGAGTGAACAGCCGCGCTTACTAACGATGATTTTTTTAATTAAGATCACTATCCCTGTGAATTGTAAATAATATATAAAACCATATACCATGGATGAGTACATTTTGTTGACGGTCCACTGCAGATCACGCTGTAAACGTGACATGGCTACCATCGTGAACAGAGACATGTGTGCAAGGTTCTCACTCATTTCCGTAGCAATGATTCGGCCACAGTGTTCTTGTGGGAGGAAGGAGTGAGCATCCCGGATTTTAAGGAGTCAGCGAGGGACTTATGGTGAGCTTAGGTTCCCACAATATAACAGAAAAGGCTACGCCGTACCCTCATGTACCCCCCAGTTTCACCCATGATAGGCCCTAACCTTGTCGTGTTCGTTATTTCATTGTGCTGTCGGCACTGTGCCGACGGCACGTTTCTTGTCACTTGGCCTACGATGTGTCATTCGAGCGTAATATGCCACAACTGGCACAATAGGAAACCAGGTAGCGAGTGGGCGTGGTTGACAGCAACTGCAGTTGCATTCGTCTAAAGAACTGATTTGCTCAAGCAGTATTGCGGTTAGAAAAAATAAGGCTGCTTCCTCTGCACGGTTCGTCATCAAGAATCCGGTTCTTTTGTGCTTAGTGTGATAATAGTTAAGCGATGTGTGCAATTTGGTAAATAAAAAATTATTCGTCTGAAGAAACGATTTTGGTCGCTACTTCTGGTAGCTGGTCAACTGTCGCTAAGATATATTTTAGGTAGGCGTACTTATTAATTTTGTATACTTTAAAGATACCATGCAGAATGTTTATGTTGGTATTTTATAGCGATTGTCTAGTATGCTTATGTTGTTGTTATTACTGTCTATTGAATATTTAAAAATAGCCTAAATGCTGAGTACATGGTCAAAATTACATGGCGCGTTGTCCACCACATAACATATCTTGCTAACGTCCCTGGCCTAAGTCTTAGGGGCCTACTATTCTACTGTATTCACATTTGTCATACACACTGTATTTGTAATGCATTATTGAATTAGAATTGAATTGGCTTCAAATGAAATGTCGCATAACTGTCAAGACTGTATACATCACTGTCAATTTTGTCTCGGGCTCGCATCTATCGCACCTTAATAGGCCTAATAAAAAAAATTCACTCATTCAACAATTTGTCACATTTCTGTCAAGTGTGCCTTGCTTCCGCCAAGCTGGACATTATAGATGCACAAGCATAACACTGATCTAGCTGACTGCTAAATTGTTGTTAGATCACAATCTCGTTGGTGTGTTACGACAGTAAGCCGTCATGTCGGTCTGACACGCTACATGTCCCTCACATCAGACAACTGACTCGTCCGATACGCTGCGCAGACAGTTATTTCTTTGAACCTGTGACACATTCAGCGGTCACACGCTAATAAACTGTAACTGTTTAGACCAATCTAAATGGGGACTGTCCCGGGGCTGAGTTCCGCGACACTTGAACTTGTCATTAATCATGGAAATGAATGTCATTATAGAATCACGCTAGTCTGTGTTCTGACACGCATGGTGACAGCATACGCTGCGTTTCTAACAATGCAGACTTTTACGAATTGAAATCTCAGTTGCTATATTCTCCTTCTTTTTCTCCCCTTGTTTCCTAGCGGAGTGGGGACATACCACTGGGCTGATCGTTCCGCCTTCTCAACGATATGCCCTGTTCTGTGATGTCGTACCCTTGACTACGGATGAAAAACAGTTGTACGTTCGTCGACCGTGGTCGTGCATGGGTTATGTACGGCATGCTCGCCGAATGAACCAGTGTTTACCAAACCACAATCGCTACATTGAAGAGAGTTTGGTTAGTGCGATATCAGGGTGTATTCTATGGCCACAAAGCGAACTTAACGAAGTATAGATTGTGCGGTACATGCATATATGTGGTTATAGGAGCAGAACTATGTTCATTGAAGTGCGGGGTGCGATATCATGTTGATTAGAAAAAATCGAGAGAATCTGGGTTCGAATATTTGCTTGCTGCCGTTACGAAGTTTGGATAATTTCGTTCATTTCACTTTGTCTCAGTTCACCCAGCTGTATAAATGAGTGCATAGCCTGGGATAAAATGTGGATATTATAAGTAAACGAACACCCATCCCGCACTAACTGCAGAGTAGCTGAATATTTCACAAATTAGTCAAAATAATGACCAAATGAACACGTGATTTTGTGGTGAAAAGTATAAAAAAATCGCGTTGAGTTATCCTAATGATTTTTATACTATACAAAAAAACTTACATTTGCCTTCATCCGTTGTTTTGAGTACAGCCTGTACAAGACCTGTTAAAATCAGTTACTGGTTTGAGAAGAAATTGGGGTTGTTCGGGTTTGGTAGTGTTTCTAAGACGCCGTGTGCCATTTGAGGAGGTGTGAAGAAAATCACAAGATTCACAGTGTCGACGACACCATTAATAATAGTCATTTTAAAAGGAAGCCAAAAAGAAAAACTGTAGTCGTGGTCTCGGCCCAGGAGAACAGAAGATGGTGATGAGAGCGAGGGAGCGAGAGATAGCGGGGTGGACGGAGAGAGAGAGGAGGTGAAGGGGAGAGAGAGAGAGAGAGAGAGAGAGGGGAGAAAGATGGAGGAAGGGAAGGGGATGGGGAGAGCAAGAGAGAGAGAGAGAGAGAGGGGGGGGAGGAAGGGACAGAGAGGGGGAAAGGAGACGGGGAGAGAGGTATTAGACGGGACTGGAGAACGAACGTGGATCGCCATCAACGTCAACGTCCCCTTGAATCTCGCATAGTGGGACCAAAGTGGAGCCACACTTAATCGCCTATTAATTCCCTATGCTAAGATGAAGTGTTGTACAGGAAATAACTCAACACAACCGCACAAACTTGCATCATACATAGTACAACCATTGTATGGAACAAAGCCTGATGCAGTACGCCGCTATTAATAAATCAACGGTTGTCACTGCACGAACCTATGGCGGTGACTTCCCTGCCGAAGGTGGTAAAAAGGAAACACGTCGCTGCGAGATATCTTTGAGCTATTATGCCGGTATTTACAGCCTACAGGCATAATGTCACGAAGACATTAGTCAGATGTTGTAACTAAATTGTATAAGCATCCACTGCAAGAAGCAGTGGTTCATATCAAAGGGGAGTACCAACCGCAAGACTCCAGGTGTCGACCAGGGAATATTCCTTTCCGAAGAGTGGTCATTCAAAAGGAAATATACAGCGATATTAATTTCTTTATTTTAATCAGCAAGTTGGGGGGTTTCATAAAATTAAAGTAGTCCCAATCGCTATTTGCTGAGAATCAGCGATGGAGCAACACAGCAAGGGCATCATTTATCACAATTACTGTGACGTCATCTGGAGATGACCACTCAATTCTCCCAGGTATGAGAAAAGTCCTCTAAAACACAGGGTATACAAACACACGTATGTAAATAACTCTAAATATTTATCGTTGTATTTTCTTAAGAACACCGCTAATTGGCAAATCAGAGGACAATGGTCAAAGGAAGTGAATGTACGTAGAATTTGGCCAGTGAACAATGCAGACCTGGGTCGATTCCGGTTCAACGATTCCGACTCCAGCAGACCTTTTCAAATCCGATTCCGATTCCAACTCCAGTTGTATCAGTTCGATTCCAATTCCAGCAAACCTTTCGATTCCGATTATACAATGTTACAGAAGTTGTTTAGGTGTAACAGGGCAAGTATTTATAAGTGTTACACTTCTTCTTAACCTTTTTCGACAATTGTATATATCTATAATTTAATAATTAGCTACTTTACTAATAGTCCAGGACTTTTATAGTTGGACCAGGAACAAATTGCAACAGAAGCAATTTCAACTGTTCATCAAAATTGGGGAAGTGACTTAAAACGAGGAATTAACATTTCCCATTTACCCCATGTTAAACAGCATTAATACCTATATAGTTTAGGGTTTACAATTATTGGTAATAGTCAAATTTCACTTACACTCATTACGATTCCGATTCCACTCATTGTGATTCCGATTCTTCTCATTGTGATTCTGATTCCGACTCAACGTCAAACGATTCCGATTCCACTAAATTAACTCCAAACGATTCCACTAAATTAACTCCAAACGATTTCTACTCCGACTCCGGAAGCATAGCTGGAATCGTCCTTTGATTCCGATTCCGGAGTTGAAATCGCGCCAGAAATTGCTCTGGAACAACGGCACCTAGGGGATGTAATTACAATACTCCGATGTAAGCATATTAACATGCAGTGGATGTACCGTCACATACTGCATAAAACGGGAACTTGTCACACCAATAAAACAATCGGTGGAAATGTGCGTGAGTAAAGTATGTTGCTTACTTGACATTTATCAAATATATCCATTTAGACATCGACTGAACTAATTGCGTTTTATAATGTTTTTTGCACAAAAGTTAATATTAGTCAATCTAGGTCATAACTTTACATTGGCCAGATGGACATCGCCCATTTCTGTTTATTAATGCATGGACGTTAGAAAATTTAATAATAATATATTTTTGTATCAGACACGGACTGTCGCGAGCGTCGATTATTACCAAAACGTCGTCATATACAATGCAGGATTATACCCCTTGTTAGACACCTTTGCTTGTTTACCCTACATGTCTTACGAGTCATCTGTTGACAGGAGCGTTGGTGAAGTAGGCCTATGTACTTGTAGGCCATCCGTCATGATGTCACGGGAGGTCAAGCCATAGTTGCCGATTTGCTACAATGTAGCCCGGACTCTGTGGAAACAATCTGATGGTCGGGTCAGTAGTGGTTCATCAGTCATGGTTCAGTGAGTGTTCAATACGACTTTACAGGGTGTGTCTCGGCCGATTGACGTACTCAGAGTGTATTCAGAGAGCTGCAAATCAATCATCCTGGTAGGGGGCTAAGCGTGACGCAATGCCAGTATATTACACATGTTGGTTTCCTCAAGTAAACACGAACTCCTGCGTTAGCCCAAGAATGGACTGTTTGGAGTACCCGATCTAAGACCTAAAACGAAGCTGTCAACACATTTAATTAATAATTTCTCCTTGGTAACAATATGTTGATATGTACATGTTGTTTCCCTGTCCACATCACCTAACCTGTGGCGGATCCAGGGGTCCATTGAGTTACAAAATGGGTGTACTTGGTGTTTTTTTTAAAAAGAAATCGAACATACGGAAAGAGGCATCTCTTCCCTTATCCACGCAGTCTCCGCACTTTGCGCCTTTTAACACTCTTCATACCAGAAACCCACCCCAAAAAGCTGGATCTATTCATGACTTCTGTAAATATTATGCCATCCTTGTAATAGCTTCTGTAGTTCCTCATTCATATGTGCCAAAACTACCAGGTCGTCTGCATGCAATATCTTTCTCAGAACGTCTGTTTCTTATACATTACTGCCTCCACGCAGACATCGGTCTCTCCAACATGTCTCCTTAAATAAATTAAACATTTTACTCAATAAATAAAAAATTGAAATAATAAACTCAAATATTTATGGTAAATTTAACAAAGATACGCGTGCAGATCCCAATGACAACTACAATATCCTCGATGAAAGTATTACTGCAGCTACGGATAAATGTCTTGCATACTTATAATATAATTCTTAAAAGAACTATTGGGCTAGCCAAGAAAATACATTTAAATCCAGTTTAAAAAAGCATAAACACGATGTTAGGAAGACGTGGTGTTTAATTAAAGAAATTATTCTGAAAAATCCATAGAAAGTACAAATTCCAGATTATTTCAAAGTCGACGGGGAATTGATCAACAACAAATGCATTATTGCAAATAGGTTTAACACGTTTTTTTTGTAATACCGGTCCTACTCTAGCCTCTAAAATAATTTCAACTGAAGGTAAATCATACAAAGATTACTTGAAAAAACCGACGTTTCACAAGTTTAATTTTAACACAATTGACATAGATACTACTGTTAGTATAATTGATAGCTTACCTCCAAAATCCCGATTACTCGATTACTTCAATGTTATTCCCAACACACACATCTGTGACGTTCTTAAGCACTACACGCATGAAAGAAATAATATGTATATGTCCAGAGTCAAACATAAATATGCAAAAAAATGCATATACATAACCTAGTAGAGACAATAAACAATGCACCAAGTATTATCATTAATAAAATTTACATCCACAGTCTACATGGTTTTTCGTCATACACAACAAATTACTTTATGTCAAATTATGAATCCTTTTGTAGCATTAACTATTGTTATATTTGTACTTCATAATACATATTGAAATGTATACATATGTATCTATATGTACGTCAATACACGGGTACATATAATAAGTAATTGTATATATGGATGTGTGTTGATACGTTAAGTAATCCTCAACTATCTATTCAAGTGACATATTATTCCGATCGTTTCTTGTAAATTTTGCTGTTGTTTACATTGATGGGGTGGCCCCTGTGCTACCGATATAATATATTAATGGGAGTCTCCCGACCTTACGTATTACTTAAGTTATTCGTTGCATATGTATTGTATACATAGGTCAAATAAATTGATTCTGAATTCCGAGTTATGTCTCCGTCTCATAAACGACAAACGACAGTTTTCTTGATATAATATGCCATTTTGAAAAGACATACGGTATATATATATGATCAACATAATGATAGATCCAGCAATCTGTTTAAATTTAATACAGAATATGTAGATGTCAACAGTAGTAGAATCTATATTAGTCGTGATCAGTGACCCGAGTGTAGGTTATTAAGTTTTGTACAGTTTGTATATAGTCTAATAATATTTTTATTTTGTTAAGCGCCACACCCAATGTTGTTCACAGCGCTTTATAACGATATACAAATGTACTTTCAAAATAATGAATTTGAATAAAAACAATAATTGTTATATCATAGATAAACTGTATTAATAATAGTAATTAAGACAATCAATAGAGTAGAAAAGGAATAAAAAATAATTAAGATCACATTATTATTTTAATAAACTAAGAATAATGTAAGTATCAATAAATTAGGGTAACATTTATAGGAAAATAAATAAATATATGTTAAACATCAATCAGATGTGATAAAAGAGTGTTAGTAATCGTCCAAGTTACTATGGTAAGAGTGTTAGTAATCGTCCAAGTTACTATGGTAAAAGAGTGTTGGTAATCGTCCGAGTTACAACTCTACAAGTCAAGCATAATTATGTTGTGACTAATCTAAACAAGATACAAAATGAGTGGCTTCAGTTGCTATTACCTACGCACATTGGCGAACAGCAACAGTGAAAAAACAAGCGAATCATGCATTTAAAATTACTGCAAATTAACGTTGTGCGACATGCTTGATTAGTTAGTACTACGGCACTGGTAGTATAGTTAGTATGCGGTATAATTTACGGAAATAAATGGAACCACACTGAAAACGATTTTTCTAGATCTGGAAAATTCTAGATAGTATAGAGTCTACTATTCATAGCTCATAATATTGTGGCGTATTACAAGTACGTCGCACGCATCTTGTAAGAAGTGTGTGGGTGTGTCGCAGGACTGAATGCGGTCCAGAAACTTCCTGGTAGGAAAAACCTACACACCCATAAGAGCACCATGCGTTACTGACCGAGTGTGACAGTAAATTATCACGTGATGCATTGACAATGGTTATCAGAACACTCGTCTATTTTTAGCATTTGCTCAATGTTTTCAACAGTGACTCTCTTTATAACGACCATGTCTAGAAAGTTAAAGTAGGCCTATACATCACAAACTAACAGCCACAAAATATGCTATAAACACAATAGATCCTGCTCTATTGTTCTTTGTGAAGACGCAGATAGAAGACATTTCATGTTGTTCTCAAACATCTGTGTTAGTTGCGTACATTGACAATAACATTTGTTGACAGTCGCCCAAGACCAAGCATGTTTACTACATTCCTCCCTGAAGTGCACCATGCATGTTACTTACTGTCAGTAAGATTTATGACTTTTAGTACTCGATGATGGATATGACGCTCATGACTGGTTGCCAGAGTAGTTACGAAGTGCTTTTCGTTGTCGTTTATTGCACAGACTCACAATAAAGATGGTTTGCGAACATCATCAGGAAGTCTTCCTTGTTCATGTTCGTCCAACTTCATTGTTCGTGGTCACGACTCGATCCATTTTACACCATGGGCGGTCCAGACCATTGAACAGGGTGCCCGTTTACCGGAAAGACCAGGGGCCGGTTTCATGTAGAGGCTAAGGACGTTTTTAACGCCAAGATGATTGTCTTAGTAAACGGCGTGATTTTTTTAAATATAAGCGAGCATAGGAGTTTACGCAAACACGTGACGTTAAGTAATTGCGTACCTTTAAGTACGCTTTATGAAACCGGCCCCAGGTGACAGGGGTACCATTATCCAAGTGTTTACAACGCACGAGCACGCTTGCATATGCGCGCACCTGTTCCAAAGGAGATTCTATCAAGACGATGCATATGTTCAACAGGCCATACATTTCTGATTGAAGTTCCCAATGTGTGTCTGTAAGATATACTACTTTTAGTACACGACGATAGATATACACCACGCACGAACAAAACACTTCCGCCAATGATTGATCGCTAGGGTTATTACATGTGTAGCATGACAACAGAGGTAGGACTACCGTGACGCCATCTAGCGGTAGTCGTCTGAAGAAGGCCGTTAAAACCAGTCGAAACGTCACAATAAAAGGTAGTGACTGTAAAATAAGTAAAAAATATCACTAATTATGGTAGCAAGTAAATAAGTAAGCCTATATATTCTTCGCGTTGTACACGCATGTTCTTAAAAACAGTTAAATATGGCAATTTAACTCGGAATGAACTTTAAGATTTGTCCTGGTCTAAATAATCATGTAATTACCCTGGAGATCAATCATCTTACCATGACGATCAATAATCTTATCGTTTTACCTGCATATATTTTAATGCCCTATATATCTAGTGCTCCCACAACAAATTTTGAGTTGATAGAAATTGTGTAATTTGCGTGTTAACGTTTTCTTGTTGCCCCTGCTATCATGTTAAAATAAAGTAATACAGTTGGTATCTTATCGTTTTATCTGCATTTGTTTTAATACCCTACATATCCACAAACCACATTTAAGTTGTTATACTCATAATTTTCCAAACTCAACCAACGCACACATCCAATGACAGGAAGCCTGGGGCAGGGACTAACAGGCCAACTCCACCCACACATCAACTGTCAGGGGGCGGGGACTAGCAAACCAACTCCATCCACCGACAAGAAGCCTGGTTCCCCTAACAGGCCAACTCCACCCACACATCCACTGACAGGGCCTGGGGTGGGGATAAAAACAGACCAACTCCATCCACTGACAGGAAGCCTGGGGGAGGGACTAACACACCAACTCCATCCACTGACAGGAGGCCCGGGGGTGGGGACTAGTAGGCCAACCCCCTCCACACATCCATTGACAGGCCAACTCCACCGACATCACATATCTGCTGTCACGTAGACAGGAGCCATGTAAACTGAATAATTACCATAACCATCAGACTTACAAATATTTACAGTCCCACCAAACTAAAAATGCTATTTTTCTTAGTCTAAATTGTACTTTTTCTAGGTGATGGACAGAAAGCACCAACAGGACTACTCATGTATCACAATAGTGATTTTATACATTGCAAGTAAGAAACATAGGTTCCATCACAATGTGCAGTTTTATGGCACAGTTTTCCCATCATGGCTTGTCAATTGTGATATTTGTTACCGCGTATTGTACATGTTATGTCTTGTCACTTGTTTTGTTACACGAGCCATATCATACCCAGCTGATGCCATCAATGAGACTTATGTCTACATCTCTGACAAAGGCATAAAGTAATATTCATTGGTATCTGTTAACTGAGAGAACGACTCTGTAAGGTACGAGTGAGAACTACTGTGTTCCAAGTCTGCCATATCTTGTCAGCCAACACTAATATGTAAAATATCTAAGTGACTATTTCCTTTCTAACAACATGTCCAATTATTTCATTAACTAACTGGTATAAACTATTGGGAGGGCTGCCCTGTCTCATACCTTGTTTCTGTGGAATAAGTTATCTTCAGACTCCTTGCTATCAGTGTCAAGTATCCTGTGTTGAATGCTGAGAACGATCAGAGAACAGTCATAATTGATAAGGGGTGGGTTCTTTTTAAAGTGCACATGATTGATGGGTGGCTCAGATGTAAGTCCTGGAGATTTGATGGTGGGTCACTTTAAGCAGAATGTGGTAAGGGTGGGCCACATTTCAGTGGACAGGATTTTTGGATGGGTTGGATTTTAAATTAAGGTGGTGTATCGCCCTTGTAAATAATGACTGCTTCCCAGTTATAGTTTGAAATAATTGATGAATACGATCGCATTGTCAGAGGTGAGTGTCGTCGGGAGAGCTAACACTGTGAGGTCACTCATCAGCTAAGACACATCAGCAGGAACGGTGTCAATGCCGGACTTTCTCTTGAGCATCTGTACAATTTTGTCCTCCATCGACCAGCGCTCGGCGATCTATGGCACAGAAGGACCAGACATCAGTTGGATATTACATTATAGGTATATTTGTTTGATTTGATTTTAGAGTACTGAACTGGATCACAGAAACAAAAGTTTATACACTGATCTTAATGCTTAAAGTCACCTTGACTGTTCCATTAACTGGAATGACACTCTCAAGCCAGGGGTGATAATTGCATGAACAAGAATCTCGCTGAATCAGCGGTATTTCGACCCAATGGTGGTCTGGAGCGCAGGAATTAATAAACACAGTCAGTTAAAAATCCTATCAGCTTTGGTCAAAATCGTCGATTTAAAGAAATTGGGTGACTTGCAAAAATGGATATTTATATCTTTGATAGGACATAATGTGTAAAAAAAACTTGCCACTTTTTGCTTTGTTTAGTTACACTAAAACACATTGAATTACGTTCAAAATAAACATATATGTATATATAGAAGCACGCAGCCATACATGCCGTGAATACCTAGAATCTATTCAATCATCTTACAAACATGTTGAATGAAAATGCATAAAGTTATAAAAACTTAATATTTTGCATTCCCTATTTATAATTAACAATCTTATTTCTTATATTAAATAAATACAATTCACTAGATTTACAGTTTTGCAAACTTGACATATATGTTTAACAAGATTTAACAAGATTGCCACCCAGAGAATTAACTCTAGGTGGCAGGTGGACAAGGAAGCCCTTTGGCTTATCGAGGGTCCGACCCTTTTATCTATGTGTATCCCGTCCGTCCGAGGTATGTGTAGATTTTATTTTTAAACATTCACGCTACTAGCACCCACACAATCAGCAGATAATCTGTTCCATTCATTTACAGTCCTTTGTGAAAATGAAAACTTTCTTATATCTAATCTACTCTGCTCCTTTGCTAATGTAACTTCATGTCCTCTAGTCCTTCTATCTTTCTTAACTGAAAAAATATATTTCTATCAATATTTTCATAACCATTCAATATTTTAAACACTTCTATCTGATCTCCTCTCAATCTCCTGGTCTCTAGTGTTGTTAAACCGCATTTTTTAGGCGTATTTCGTAACTAAGATCCCTCAGTTTTGGTATCATTTTAGTTGCTCTCCTCTGCACTCTTTCTAGCATATCTATGTTCTTCCTGCGATATGGCCTCCACGCTTGAATACAATATTCTAATTGAGGCCTAACTATTGTTTTGTACAGCGGTATTATTAGCTCTTTTTCCTTATACGTTATGTTTCGCCTAATTAATCCAAGGATTTGATTTCCCTTTGAAGCTGCAATTCCGCTCTGCTCTGAAACCTTCATATCAGCACTAATGTTTAACCCTAAGTCATTTTCTTTTACAGTAGTACTTAGTACAGTACCCCCCATTGTATATTCTACCTCTTCGTTCAAACTTGTTGCTAAGTATACTGGACATTCAACTAAAGTACACATCAATGTGCACATACAATATGTGAAAAAACTAAATAGATTATTGGCATTAATAGAAGCTTACATATTTTTGTAGAATTCTTTTATAATGATTTTTAATATTTGCAGGTGTGGGTGTAACTGATTCCATGACTTAGGACCCTTAATACTGATACAAGCGGCTTTATGTGATGTTCTACTATATTTATATATAGTCATTGTTTTTATTGGGAGTATTATGATTGTGACTATCACATACTTTCTTTAAGACAATAGATGATTGGGAAGCATATTGTTGTGAACCCTAAACATGAACACGATACACACACAGTGAAGAATTGGTCCTGTATGAGACAAGTACCCTTCATGTTTACAGAATCGCATAGCCTTTTTCTGTAGCATAAGGAGAGGCTGTAAATTAATAAGAGACCCACTAAGAGTAACCTTGCATACACACTATTATAAAGAATCAAACGAACCTTACCACTTTTAGTTTACACATATTTCTGAGGTGGCCATGGTCATAATGTTGTGCTACATTTTAACATTCAGTAATGTCCTTGTTGCAATATAAATGTTGGTAATTGTCTCAACTTACTGATGCCCTTATATTAAATCTTATCTGTTTATGTATAATTCTTATCTATTTTATATTATACCTACTTACTGCTTAAATGAATGTAATATGAACTCACATTGCACGTGAGGCTGTTTATGGCTAGTATTTCACTTCACCAACTTTGGTCACAGTTGATATGTTTTAATCTGCCTTCCATGGCACATGAGAACTGGAAATACCTTAAGCAATAATTTAACAGATTTGCAATAAAAGTAGTAAGGTTGACAGGATGATAACCATGCATTTTACGTATGCCTTCATTGCCTTGACAGGACAGTCTATTGTTTGTTCATGTTGACAGAAATACCCAGTGCATGTACTAGCTTTACAATCTGACTGTCATTGCATGGTAATCAAATTAACATATACTGTGTGTGAACAACATCACATTTTGATTTATTTTAGTATAAATTGGAGTCCATAAAGGTCCATAATCTGACTAATTAAACTGTTGTAACCTTACTTATATTACTGATAGCATTATTTCACATGTACTCATTGATTATTTAAGTGCGAAACAATGTTTCTAGATGCTTACCACTTCCCAGAGAAGTTGAGATGGTGGTCGATTGAACAGGTATGCCAGAGAGTAAAGTGAACAGCGCTTTGTACAGCCAAAGGACTGGATACTGCGCTATATAAGAAATTTACTTTTTTATTTTACTTATTTACATGCACAAAAAGAAGAAAATAACTAAGCAACAAGGTGGCATGGGGGAGGGGAGGTGATGAATTGGCAATTCCTCAAGGAATATAAATGGAGGTATGGAAAAATGTGAAGGAAGAACAAGTTATTTTTTATGGGAAACAATGTCTAGGAAAGGAATAAAAACTATTAAAATAGTCCCATGAATTATGTTTACCTGGTCCCAGATATCTGGTCTTAACATGCTGGAGGAGTGTCTGGTTCTCACCACAGGGGGTGTTCCTTCTACAACATATTACCCAGCATGCACCATATTAGTGATATTACCCAGCATGCAGCATATTAATGATATTACCCAGCATGAAATGTACCAACACAGTAACTCTTATCATCCAACATTTTACACAGCATATACAGCTTCAAATGACTGCATCTATTCTATGTATGTTAAGGTGGTTTCTGTTAGTTAGTCTATTTGTATGGTGCCCACAAGGCAATAACTAATAAGAATGTTGAAAGGTATCCTGCCAGAACAGTTCTATCATCATACTGCACAAAAAAGGTAAGTTCTCATATAAGGCCTAGCATGTTATCCAGTTCTTAGGACTAGATATTACAAAATATTAATTTTCACACAAATTAATCTTGCACAACACAATGTTTGAGAGACCAGGGCTTGACATTAGCAGTTGCCTGATTGCCCAGGCCAAGTACAACATATGGTCGGGCAAGCTGGCTGTCATTTGTCATACCTTACATCATCATCATAACAATACATTAATGGAACAAATGATCAATCTATTGTATAAATGTTGACAAAGTGGATATGTTTAAAAACAAAATTGACAAATATCTCTGAAGGCCAGGCAGCACATTTAGAACAGACGGACTCTTAATGTTCCAAAGGCTTCCTTTCAGGGGCTTAGCCAAAGACACGTCTGCCTGTGTTCGAGACTGGCAAATGACTGGCCAAGACAGGTAATTACAACTGATTCGACATGTGGAATTTAGAGGGGGCCAGCTGGCCACTAGATTAATAATTCCAAGCATAGGGGCCCACATTAATGACTATCATTGGCACAACTGGTAGAGAAACAAATAGAATGGATCAGTATTAATTAAATAAATGGCTCAAATGACACTGGTTTGTCAGTGAAAAAACTAAACTGGCCAATAATGGCTGTGATTGATGTGAATGCCATGCAAACTGTTTGCACGCTAAAAGGAACACTTATGATTAATTCCAAGACTGGCAAGAAAGTATTTCTGACTAAGGGCCTGTTTCCATGTCCACTTGCCGTCCGAGGTTTCTGCACTCGATAACAATCTTGTTGGATGTCATTAAAGTATTGAGACGTACCTCCAGACAACATACTCAGTGTCTCCACAACCACCGGTCTGAGGCTCATGTTGCCCTGAGTCAACATCGACTCAAGTAGAGGCGCTCCACCGAGTTTACAAAACAGCTGGTTGAGGCGGCGCTCATGACGGAACAACTCTTGAGCCAGCAGAAGACCTGATGGGGCAAGGCAACATGAGAGTACAGTGACAAAGTGGTTGCGTGATTAGCAAACTGTTTGTGAAACATTCATTTTACCAGCTTACATCCATGGAGCCACAAACCACTCACATTGGCGCCATCTGGTGGGTGGACCAACATTCAATTGTGAGGTAAGAAAAAGGCCCTCCATAAAGGCTAGTATCGCAAAAACATGTAACTAAATGACTCTAAATAACTGTTGTTGTGTTTTGGAAAATTCTTCACCAATTGGTAAATCAGAGGTCCAAGGAAGCAATTTACACAGTGGTAATGAAACAGCTGGAGAGAAGTGCCCAGGACAGAGGACTCTGGAGAGCTGTTGTCGACGGCCTATGCCTCAGGAGGGACGATGGGCATAAGTAAGCCCACCATTTAGGGTAGAAATGCAATTTTGTAAAGATATCTTGAGATTTTACAGAAGTTAGTTCAGAAGATTTTAAAGTGAACGGGAATAACACGCCTAGATTTTCGATCATTTACACAGAAAGCACACTGGATCACCAGGTAGGTTGAGTTAAGTCTTAGGAACAAACAGCTGTTTTGAGATGATCTGAGCAGTGCTACTGACCCATTCTCTGGAGGTCTTCGTCATGGTCATTCACACGTAGGAAGTCAACAAGCTTGTGAACGATACCCTTCTCAGACAACAGCATGTGCACCTGGCCAAAATGGTGTCATCATCAGACATTTCATGTTTTCAAACCTAGAAATAATCACCAGTATACAAGAATCCATCAATATATGCTGTACACAGACTCCTGTTAGGAATCATCTGTATACCACACATTGCCTGCTTGGTACCTCTAACAATAACATGTGTGAACGGGAGTCCAGAACAAGTTACATATTTTACCCCTCTATTTTACCAGATTTCAATACGTTTTATTCAAACAAGTCTCTTCTGAAAGACACAGGCTGTTGGGAGAACGAACCATCCTCCTAGTTTACAAATTGCAGTAGGTAAATTTGAAGCTCATCTTGACTGACAACCAAGAGCTAGGGGTTCTACTGCTGAACTAACATGCTCCCCACATGGTATACAAGCTCCACTCACCTGACTGTGCACGGCAAGTTGATAGAGCAGGCACAGCATCTCTATCTTGACACTTCTGTCTTTGCTGAACAGTTCGTGTAGCATTGCCTTGCCACAGATGTCAACTAGTCTGGTGTGACATTGCCCTACAGGAGACTGACTGGGATTAAACAGAGCCTTCCAGCCCTGCGACGACCCATGCCGCATCACTGATGTTGGTGACAGCTGCCTCTTGACTGCACCTCACAAAGTGCCATTGTTTCATTAGTCATAGTTAGTAATAACATATGCTTAGTGTGAACTATATACCTGCAATTATCCCGTGAAATCCGGGTGTCTCCCAGATTTTGGGTGTATATGATGATCTCCCGGATACAGGCAGAAATCTCCCGGATTTTCTCTGAAAATCTCAACAGCACTCCCCCGTCTTCAAGACAGTGTGACACCACAGGAGACGTGCTGAACCGTTGAATTTCCAGTGAAAAATCTCCAACATCACCCTCCTCCATCTTCGAGACAGAGAACCGGTGAAAAATCTCCAACAGCACCCCCGTCTTCCGATGTCAAGATCCGAGATAGCGCGACGAGACAGCACGGGAAGCGCGCTGAACCGCTGATGAATCTCCCGGATTTCACAAAAAGAGTTGGCAGGTATAAAACTAGGAAATGATTGTTGCAACTCATTTGGGTCGAGATTTACAGTTTGATTATTGTATTTGTTTTATGGAATCTCATGGGGAATTGTTAATGTATATATTATTATTAGGTGTTATTGTATGTGTATGCATACGTACATGCGTTTTGTCATGCATGCAGGTGTGCGTGTACAATCAATGTGGCCGCAATGCAATATTGTAGAAACCTTTAAAAAGTATTATAGTAGATGATCTAACAATCTAAACAGAATGATCCAATTACCATATAGCAAATATGCAAGTATATGCATTTCATTTGTGACAAACTAATTTGATGATTTAGCTGACAATCTATTTGAAGCAATTGTGCGTGCATAGACTCACCACTAGGGCCCGGCTGACTGTCTGTCTTTTCCACTGACAACCTACGTGGCGATCTTCCACCAGTGTGCAGCTTGTTATAGCCGAGACACTTTGGTGCAGTGACTGGACGTCGCTTGTGCCCTTTTGTTTCATGCGTTTCCTTGTCTTGTGCAACATTACCAATTAACTGCAACTTCCCAACGGCAGGTGCTGGCAATTTATCTCTCTTGATATGCGTTATTGACTGATTCTTCTTTACTTTGTCATGTCTTAGTGAAGTTTCCTTCTTCTCTTCACGTTGCTTTGGACCTCCCCTCTTCTCCATATTCTGTATCAGGAACATTTCTTTCTTGTCAACACTCAGCTTTGAAAACACTTCCTTCTGTTCCACAGTTTGCTCTGCAAACGCCTCTGTCTTTTCCATACGGTCTTCTGGATATACATCATTTTCCGCCCAAATTAGCTTCAGCAACATTTCTTTTCTTTCCGCATATTGTTTTTGTAACATTTCTTTTGTTTCCACATTATCCCTTGTGGATGTTTCTTTCCGTTCTGTTCTTTGCCTCAGAAATACCTCTTCATTTGCGATAGCATCCTTCAAAAACACATCCTCCTTTTTTGTATTTCCCCTCGGAATAAAATCCGTCTTTCCTACATCTTGATCGGAAAATGCTGCCATCAGTTCATCATTTTGCGTTCGCAGGAAATGTTGCACTTGCACCTGCCGCATTGACTTCGGTGCGGATGACGGCCGACGGACCTTGTGACCGCTCCAGGGTCTGCCAGAGGGACGACTATCAGGTGTTGACCAACTACAAGTCTCCCAGCCAGTGGGACGCTGGCCTGACGTAGCCTTCTTGCCAGATGATGGCCTAACGCTCGTCCTCCCTGATGATGATGTTGACTTCCCAGAGGAAGGGTGAACTCGGATGATGACTGACGCGCTCTGACAACGTTCCTTTGTCTTCCTAGCAAACTGGTCATAGTCTGTAGAATCGAATGTCTTGGACTCTAACAGTGCTCTCCAGGCATCGTCATGTCTGTCGTAGTTCTGTCTTGATTGACAAATACCTTGAGCTTGTTTGTCCTGAGAATCTGTAGCAGATGTCTTCTTACCTTCCGACCCATCGTTCTGAATGTGGTCTGTGTTTACTGCAATGTTCGCCGGACTGTCATTGATGTTATGTGAGAAGGGACTGTCTATGGAGTCCTTACGAGGGTCACAGATTTCTATGTGGACTTCATTGATATCGCTGCCTTCGACTGCTACACCTCCCATGTCCCTCTGTGGTTCACTGATGTGACGATCACCTTTAGGGCATTCTTCTGCATCTTTCTTGTCTTCTGTGTTGTTTTGCTTGCTCTCTTCACCTTCCTTCATCTCTGTACCTTCTCCGTCTGTTGTAGGCATCCCTTTCAGAGGCTCTTTCTTAGACTCACCACTTTCTTTCAGTTGCTCCTTATTTGCTCCTGCATCTGTTTGCAGAGTGCTTATCCTGTTAGAGGCAAAACAATGGTAACACAATTAGTTACCTTTTTCCTGTGTAATTTGGGTTAAATGGCAATGAAATTTAAAAAGGGACAGATATGAACCAACAAGTGCAGTTAACAATGTTGAGGATGACTGGCCAACTTTGAACTACTGAATCTAAATTTTCATGACAAAATTAGTGGAAATCTAACTGAATTTCAGATTAATTTGACTGAAGTCCAACTGTATAGGAAAAACCTTTCTTGTTTGAGAATTGGGACACAATTAATTTACTAAACTACTTGAGCATTTTTATGACATGTACAGTCAAACTTCTGCTATATGACAAAAATTAATGACAAGACAATTATTTCCATAATTTGCATTTTATCAAAATTATCTGAGAATATAACGTCTAGAAAGGATAATAGCACACATATGACTTGATGAAAGGATATTTCCGTAAATTAATAAGGAAGCAGTTTTCATTTTGTAATGCAGAAGTAATTCACTTTCTGTGTGTGATCCACAGAGAACAGACAAGCATCTTTCATCTGTGCAAGTCAAATCTAATTTCACAATGCATGGTGAAGTGATTAAACTGACTTTGATAAGTAAAGTATGGTGTCAGATGGTATTGGTCCTTGAGGCAAAATTGTGTTATCTGTGTGCACAAAAGTGAAACAGACGTACTTTTCTTCGGGGGCTGCACTTTGTTGCCCTGTCAGGTCATCAAGTGGCTGGATCATGTGACCAAGGATGTCTAGTACTGCCCTCTGCAACAGTAAAAAAGTAAAGATAAGTTCTTATATAGCGCTGTATCCAGTCCTTCGAACTGCTCAAAGCGCTTTACACTTTATTCCCTGGCAGACATGTTCAATCGAACACCATCTCAACTTCTCAATTAATGTGTGAAGGCTATTCGTACACAAATATCCACCACTGTCTATAGCCAGGTACTCATTTATACAGATGAGTGAACTGGAAAACGTAGTGTGAATGAACATGCCCAACGTTCCGATGTTCTAGCCACTGTGCCACTGCCATCTATATAACAATATGCTTGCTTTATGGCATTGTAAGTGCATCTGTTCACAGGAGCCAAAGTCAACACCTCTCTTTCTATGACCATTTGTTCCCTTGCATCTTTCGCCTCTGATCTACCAATTGGTGATGTTTTGAAAAAACATTACTGTCATTATTGTTACCAACATTCTAAAGCGCCATATATCTGGGACCAGCCCGTTCGTAGGCGTGTATACACATTATAAAATGTATATGGAATAATTAGAAATATTTAAGAAATATAAAATCCTGGTAAAAATAATATTACATTAAAATTAAAAAGACTAGTAATTAACATGCATGACATAGGTTTGAAAATATTAAGATAACTACGTAAATAGTTATATGTTAAAATTAAGTAAAATATTATATTATATAATAAAAATTAATTAATAAAACATGTTCATAAACAGTGTCCTACAGCATTGTTCTTTAGTAGAAGTAAGCCAGTTTAAATAGGTGAGTTTTAGGGAGAGTCTTATATCTGAACAGACTGGAGAGTTAATTATACACGTTTTTGATATGCATCACTTTTGTAGAAGGCATCTCCTACAACTAAGTGATCATCAATTCAGCCGATGGGGCCCTGTACACGACCATCATTAAGTTATTTACTTATATTTTTTATATGCTCTGCTTCTCAAGACAGCCTGCTTCCTACCAGAGATAACTGACTGGTGATCGTTTCTCAAGATGGTGCCAGGAAATGAGTAGTTTTTGCTCCGTAGGTAAACTAGTGATAATACATTACCATACACCGAAGTATTTATATCACTTTGTAAGCTCAATTCACAATTACTATCGGTACGGAAATGATTAGTTTATAATTTTGCGTTATATGACTATATTTTTTTATTGATAACTGAACTCACCTTGATAGTGCTGTCTGTGCATGCGAGCCAGGGGCTGACACTCTCTATTATGCCTGCCTCAAACAATGACACACGGATATTTCTCTGTAGTAACTTCACTTGCCTCAAGCCTTCATCCGAGCAGCCTATCTCATCCACGCCTGACTGTTGTGAAGAAGTCTTTTTATCGACATCATCACAGAAACAGCAGTGTCCATACTTATGTTCATTGTCACTGTTTGTTTCCAGCCCCAGCTGGTCCCTGAGCTCCTCACATATCTCTTCATACATCGTCTCCGTTGTACTTTTCAGCAACTTTGAGGTCTTCTTCTTGATGTCATAACCTGAGTCTGTGACATCAGGCTCTGTTACGTCACTGTCAGCTGTTTCTGTGATATTTAGTGTCCCAGTTCTTTCCAAATCTGATTCATTTTCTGTGGCTGTGCACTGGATTGAAATGTCACACTGATCACTACCGGGCATCGATTTCTTTGCAGAGAGGCAGAGACACCTGGTGGCATCATCCGCTGAACACGACACCCACATGTGAATGACACCGAAAATGGCCAGGATCAAGTTCACCTGAAGAACAGAGCAAATAAGCTGTTACGTTTGGTAGTTGTTGCTTTTGTGTGTGTGTATGCGCATGCGCGCGTGTGTGTGTGCTTGTGTATGTCTGGTCTGTATCTGTCTGTGCATGTGTGTGTATGTAAGATTGTGTCTGTATTGTGTGTATTGCGTGTGTGAATATGTGTTGTGTGTGAGTGTGTGTGTACGTGTGTATGTACGTATGTGTGTGCGTGTGTATGTGTGTTGCGTGTGAGTTGTGAGTGTGTGTGGGTGCGTGCATATGTGCGTGTGTTTGTATGTATGCATGTATGCGTGTGTGTATATTCTTAGGTGTACATACAATCGGCAAACCATTGTACTACAAATAAACAAATTCACACAGCGAAATGAAGATTTCAATGAACAGCTTTCACAGTACCAGATATGTTGGCACATCAATTAAACCACCAATACCTCTTCTAGTTCGAAGATACCCTTCAGATCGACTGATTCGTGTCGTTGCCTATTTTGTCGTGATTTTGCTGACATCCCGGCACCTACACCTAGTTTTGCAGCAGTGTTCTTGTGATATGCTTCCTTCACTGTCTGAATAAGCATAGTCCATCCAATGCTATGAACGAACTTCAGTGTGAATATGTGCAGCAAATCGATGACACAGGTGGCACCATGGGCTAACTGCAGTATCACTATGCTCTTGTTGACATGGGAACGTGTTCCTCTTCTGCAATAATTAAAACAACATAATTTGGTTCAATAAATATGACTATGTGAGGCATCAAATTCATGTGCGGAATGACACATTGATGAAACAAAGCTATGGGAGCAAATTACATGCAAACCACCAGACTTACAAACATGTATTCATTTCATACACAACAGAATTAGAATGATTGACGTACACCAGCACAGATTATATACCTTTCGTAAAAAATGAAGACTTATTTGAAATTGCATTCTCACCCTAACCTTTGGCGCTCCCTTGCTCTAATGATCTTGCTTGTCCCTGTTAATGATTTTGCCCAGTGATTCTTGTATGTTGTGCCTCTGAGCTCAGATTCCTGGGGATTTAGGCACTATAGAAGTTTATCATTATCACAGCATAGCAAACAAATAAAGTTAATCTATTTACACTCACTATAGGGATGTAATTTAAAGAACATTAAAAAGGCCAACATTTGAAATCCCCGTTTGGGCCTGCACTGTGTCATATACCTATGGATATAAGGCACATCAAATGTAGGGAACAATTCGACAAAACCCCAACGAGTCCCTTATAATGGGATTTCAATCAATTCATTGTTACAACTCACATGCTTTCTGGTCGTTTTTGGAATCTCTTCCCCGCAACGAAGTGATCTATTTGGAGGTGCGTCATGATGCCGAGAATGACCACCAGGTGGCAGAGTGTGTTGATGTGGGCACTGTTGTTGTGTTTGCCCGGCTGTAGGTGCACCTTGGTGATGTTACCCTCTCTGTCCTTCTCCATCCTGGCTGCACAAAGGTACAGACAGAGACACATAGAGAGTGAACAACTGACCAACTTACTGCTAAACTCATACTTTATTTATATATAAATTGTATGTATGTATATATTATAATTATTATTAATCTATATACATTTTCTGATATATATAAATAATGGTTAAGTAATACCACCCTGGTAGTTTTTTTATATTTATTATTTAAAAATTTAGTTAAGTGTTGTTATAAATATAATGTCATGATTTTACATGAGTTCAATTTTTTGTAGCTCTTTGAGCATTTTATTGGCAATGGCACTTTACAAAAAAATTAGTGTTAATATTAACTAACATCTGATTATTTCACTGAATGAAGATTAAATAAGAGTTATGTTTTGATATTTATAGATTTGTTAACCATACACGTAGATATGATTTCAGTTCAAAGAAGGGCAAATGTGCATAATAAAATACAGTACAAGTCATAATTTGCACACCAATAACACAATGTTTTCCAAATGTTAAGTTCAATACAAACAACATTCAGTTATATGTATTTATATATACCATCATCGCTAATTCTTAGATAGTGTAGTCTCTGTTCTTCAGTTTGCTGAAACCAATTTACTCCTGTACGTCAGACATAGTCCATCAAGAAAACCACGTGAACGTCTCTGTGTGGCATCCATGCCTGCTCTCTTCACTAGCCGAGTGAATTGGGAATGAAACTGTTTTCAGTGCTCATGACTGATCCAACAACCCTGTGACTCAGGCCCGTAGCCAGAGACCCACAATGATCTGGTGATGGATCATAACGTCGTTTTATTTTCCACAATAACAAAGTCAAAACAGTGCATTGTCATAAAACGGGGCTTGTATCAAGGGAGCATTAAGGGGGTGCAATTGGAGGGTTACCGAGAGGTCTCGGAGGGGTGTGTAGTTAGAGGTATTTCGAGAGCCTCAGTCCCATGAAAATTCACCATATTTCTATGCCAATGATCAAAACATGTGAATCAGGGTTTTTCATCAAGGGTAAATAAAACACGAGAATAGGTCAATTGGAAATTTCCTTACCTTCCCTGTGTATGCTGGCTGCCAGACTGAGGGTGAAGTCTTGGAGGAAACGATCAAACTTGAGCAGTTTCTTGTTGTGCTGACTGTGACCATCCACCAGCTGCTGGTAGACACATCTCTCCATGTCAGGGTCCAAGAACTCTCCTATCTCCTTCACAACCTCCAGCCGCATACTCATGCTTCTGGCCGACAACAGCTGACACAGTGCAAACACTGCACATTCCCGCACCCTTCTACAACACAACAGCTGACACAGTGCAAACAATGCACTCTCCCGTACCCTTCTACAACACAACAGCTGACACAGTGCAAACACTGCACTCTCCCGCACCCTTCTACAACACAACAGCTGACACTGTGCAAACACTACATACTCCCGCACCCTTCTACAAAACAATCACTGCACACTCCCGCACCCTTCTACAAAATAATCACTGCACACTCCCGCACCCTTCTATAACACAACCACAGCTGACACAGTGTAAACGCTACATACTCCTGCACCAACACAACAGTTTGTAACACAGTGCAAACAGTGCACACTCCCGCAACATTCTACAACACAACCACAGCTGACACATGTGCCAACACTGCACACTCCCACACCCTTCTACAACACAACGGCTGACACAGTGCAAATACTGCACACTCCCACACCTTTCTACAACACAACAGCTGACACAGTGCAAATACTGCACACTCCCACACCTTTCTACAACACAACAGCTGACACAGTGCAAATACTGCACACTCCCACACCTTTCTACAACACAACAGCTGACACAGTGCAAATACTGCACACTCCCACACCTTTCTACAACACAACAGCTGACACAGAGCAAATACTGCACACTCCCACACCTTTCTACAACACAACATCAGGTGACACTATGCTAACACTGCACACTCCCGCAACCTTCTACAACACAACCACAGCTGACACATGTGCCAACACTGCACACTCCCACACCCTTCTACAACACAACGGCTGACACAGTGCAAATACTGCACACTCCCACACCTTTCTACAACACAACAGCTGACACAGTGCAAATACTGCACACTCCCACACCTTTCTACAACACAACAGCTGACACAGTGCAAATACTGCACACTCCCACACCTTTCTACAACACAACAGCTGACACAGTGCAAATACTGCACACTCCCACACCTTTCTACAACACAACAGCTGACACAGAGCAAATACTGCTGACAATACTGCACACACCTTCTACAACACACACAGCTGACACAGTGCCAACACTGCACACTCCCACACCCTTCTACAACAGCTGACACAGTGCAAATACTGCACACTCCCACACCTTTCTACAACACAACAGCTGACACAGTGCAAATACTGCACACTCCCACACCTTTCTACAACACAACAGCTGACACAGTGCAAATACTGCACACTCCCACACCTTTCTACAACACAACAGCTGACACAGTGCAAATACTGCACACTCCCACACCTTTCTACAACACAACAGCTGACACAGTGCAAATACTGCACACTCCCACACCTTTCTACAACACAACAGCTGACACAGTGCAAATACTGCACACTCCCACACCTTTCTACAACACAACAGCTGACACAGTGCAAATACTGCACACTCCCACACCTTTCTACAACACAACAGCTGACACAGTGCAAATACTGCACACTCCCACACCTTTCTACAACACAACAGCTGACACAGTGCAAATACTGCACACTCCCACACCTTTCTACAACACAACAGCTGACACAGAGCAAATACTGCACACTCCCACACCTTTCTACAACACAACATCAGGTGACACTATGCTAACACTGCACACTCCCGCAACCTTCTACAACACAACCACAGCTGACACATGTGCCAACACTGCACACTCCCACACCCTTCTACAACACAATGGCTGACACAGTGCAAATACTGCACACTCCCACACCTTTCTACAACACAACAGCTGACACAGTGCAAATACTGCACACTCCCACACCTTTCTACAACACAACAGCTGACACAGTGCAAATACTGCACACTCCCACACCTTTCTACAACACAACAACAGGTGACACTATGCAAACACTGCACACTCCCACACCCTTCTACAACACAACAGCTGACACTGTGCAAACACTGCACACTCATGCACCCTTCTACAACACAACCACAGCTTACACAATGTAAACTCCAGCACCTTTCTACAACACAACAATGGCTGACATGGTGCAAACACTGCACTCTCCAACATATCTGCTAAATAAAAATAATAATAATAGGACAACTATAATTCTAGACAAAAGTTTCAGTGGCTAAAATACAGTAACACATGAACGCTAAAACCAGCTCATTAAATAAATGATAATACATTATTAAAACCGAGATGCACAATGCAAAGGCAAATAAAAAATGGAGATAAAATTAATTTAAACGTGAAATAATGACATAACTAAGTTAAAATTATATTAAATTATAATAAATAAATAAATAATAAATGTTTTCACTTTGCCTAGAAGCATCTCGTTTTGGGATGTCAGGTCAGATATATTTACCAATCAGCCTGCAATAATATCTACACCAAAGTGCACACCTTGACTCAAACAACAACTACTGGAATGTGACCACACTATTTACGTACATGCAATAGGAATGTGACCACACAATATACTTACATACAATAGGAATGTGACCACACTATGTCTTACATGCAATAGGAATGTGACCACACTATGTGTTTATATGCAGTAGGAATGTGACCACACTATGTACTTACATGCAATAGGAATGTGACCACACTATGTACTTACATGCAATAGGAATGTGACCACACTATGTACTTGCATGCAGTAGGAATGTGACCACACTATGTACTTACATGCAATAGGAATGTGACCACACTATGTACTTACATGCAATAGGAATGTGACCACACTATGTACTTGCATGCAGACTATGTACTTGCATGCAGTAGTAATGTGACCACACTATGTACTTACATGCAATAGGAATGTGTCCACACTATGTACTTACATGCAGTAGGAATGTGGTGACCACACTATGTACTTACACACAATAGGAATATGACCACACTATGTACTTACATGCAACAGGAATGTGACCACATTATGTACTTACACGCAACAGGAATGTGACCACAATATGTATTTACATGCAATAGGAATGTGACCACACCATGTACTTCCATGCAATAGGAATGTGACCATACCATGTACTTACATGCAATAGGAATGTGACACACCATGTACTTACATGCAATAGGAATGTGACGACACAGTATATACTTACATGCAATAGGAATGTGACGACACAGTATATACTTACATGCAATAGGAATGTGACCAAACTATGTACTTACATGCAATAGGAATGTGACCACACTATGTACTTACATGCAATAGGAATGTGACCACACTTTGTACTTACATGCAATAGGAATGTGACCACACTATGTACTTACATGCAGTAGGAATGTGACCACACTATGTTCTTACATGGAATAGAAATGTGACCACACTATGTTCTTACATGGAATAGGAATGTGACCACACTATGTACTTACATGTAGTAGGAATGTGACCACACTGTGTTCTTACATGCAATAGGAAAGTGACCACACTGTCTTACATGCAATAGGAATGTGACCACACTATGTACTTATATGCAGTAGGAATGTGACCACACTATGTACTTACATGCAATAGGAATGTGACCACACTATGTACTTATATGCAGTAGGAATGTGACCACACTATGTACTTACATGCAATAGGAATGTGACCACACTATGTACTTACATGCAATAGGAATGTGACCACACTATGTACTTGCATGCAGTAGGAATGAGACCACACTATGTACTTACATGCAATAGAAATGTGTCCACACTATGTACTTACATGCTGTAGGAATGTGGTGACCACACTATGTACTTACACGCAACAGGAATGTGACCACACTATGTACTTACATGCAGTAGGAATGTGACCACACTATGTATTTACATGCAATAGGAATGTGACCACAATATGTACTTACCTGCAATAGGAATGTGACCACACTATGTACTTACACGCAATAGGAATGTGACCACACCATGTATTTACATGCAATAGGAATGTGACCACACCATGTACTTCCATGCAATAGGAATGTAACCACACCATGTACTTGCATGCAATAGGAATGTGACCACACCATGTACTTCCATGCAATAGGAATGTAACCACACCATGTACTTGCATGCAATAGGAATGTGACCACACTACGTACTTACATGCAATAGGAATGTGACCACACTATGTACTAACATGCAATACGAATGTGACCACACTGTGTACTTACATGCAATAGGAATGTGACCACACTATGTACTTACATCCAGTAGGAATGTGACCACACTATGTACTTACACGCAATAGGAATGTGACCACACTATGTACTTACATCCAGTAGGAATGTGACCACACTATGTACTTACACGCAATAGGAATGTGACCGCACTATGTACTTACATGCAGTAGGAATGTGACCACACCATGTACTTACATGCAATAGGAATGTGACCACACCATGTACTTACATGCAATAGAAATGTGATCACACTATGTTCTTACATGGAATAGGAATGTGACCACACTATGTACTTACATGGAATAGGAAAGTGACCACACTATGTACTTTCATGCAATAGGAATGTGACCACACTATGTATTTCCATGCAATCGGAATGTGACCACACTATGTACTTACATGCAATAGGAATGTGACCACACTATGTACTTACATGCAATAGGAATGTGATCACACTATGTACTTACATGCAATCGGAATGTGACCACACTATGTACTTACATGCAATAGGAATGTGACCACACCATGTACTTACATGCAATTGGAATCGAGCCACAAGGACAGGACGCAAGGCAGGACATGAGCCCGTAAGACACTGAGACAGCCCCTGGACCTTGTCAGTGATACGAGCATCAGAAGCACCTGCTTCTGGAGGTGACTGTAAGAACACATTGCTGGGGGTCATCTCACAATACCTTGGCCAACAGTGGCACAGGCAGGTAAAAGGGAACAGGGACAGGGAAAGGGTAAGTTGTTACATAGCACAGTATCAGTCCTTAGGACTGCTCAAGGTGCTTTATACGTTACGCCCTGGCAGACCTGTTCAATCAAACACTTCTCTGGGAAGCATTCAGCCATGCTGCAATCAGTGTGAAGACTTTTCATACAAAGATATGCACCACTGTCTGGTACTCATTTATACAGCTGAGTGAACCGAAGCATCGCACAGTGAATGAACTAGCCCAAGGTTCGATATGGCTGCACAGGATTCGAACCCAGGTTCTCCTGATTGAGAGTCCAATGCTCTATCCACTATGCCACTGCACTTCACATTAAGTAGGGCTTTATCAAAGGTCAATCAAATACAAAAAATCAAACATAAAAAAATTCCAATTCGAAGTAGAAATACACTAAATACACACACACATTTTAATTGTCAAGAATTCAAATGGAAAGGGAGAAAGTGTAAAAGTGCATCACTTAATACACATTTCCTCCAATATCAATATAACATGCATTTCAAAGCCACGTTTTTGTGACTTTTCTCTGCAGTTAATTAGATAATAACTGGCTCAGAAAAGTGGCATTTATATGTACAAATATTCAGTCACATTCAACATTTTTGCAAGCCCTGATTTTTAGTTTTGTTCAATGCAAAAATGTTCATGAATTTGAAACACTGAGTGAAAGCATGACTAAGTGTCTGAGTAGTTTTCTATTTGAGAACACAAATAAAACTTAATATGTTAGTGCTTAATATTTGATTAATATGCAATAAACAGCTTGCTCATAAGTTTCTAGTGTCAGTGAGTATATAAATGACTAAGTGGTACAATTTAGCAGCCTACCACTGGCCATGCTTCAGTATGTCTGAAAGAGTGGGGAAGACGTTCGTGTCCAGCACAGAGGCCATGTCAGTCTCATCTCGGTGACACAAGAGCTCCCCAAATATCTCCATGTACAGTTCCTGTGATGAAGAAAATAACACTGGACAGATATACATACATATAATTTTGGAAACAGTCAGTGATGCAACTTAATTAGCAGCATTTATTGCCAAATAGCCTCAAAATACAACATTAACATAAACTGACCATTTAGGGCATTGCAAAATTGACATTCTCTCTCCTCCTCCTCTCTTTTCTCTCTCTTCTTCCTCTCCCCTCTCTTCTTCTCAGGAAGTATTCAGCCACAGTATAAGTGTGATGGGGTTGGAAACTATGTGTATAATAACTGTATAATTTTATTATTATTATGTGATGGGTTCAGCCAACTATAAATCTGTCTGAATTTCAAGAACTCGTAAAATTAATAAGAAATGATGTGCTCACCCGTAATCTTCCATGCATGTTCTTCAATGATTCTATGTCGTCCAAGGCATTGTTGCGAATGTAAGGGATAAAGAACGCATGTCTGGCCAGCGTACGCAGCACACATGCACATCCATACATAGTCGCCTCGTCAACACTTGTCCTCAGTCGCAGTAAGATCGCTGCAAGTCCCGTCTCCACCATCGTGGTCAGCCACAGTCCAGCGTGATCTTCCCTCGTCACCATCTACTGCCATGAGAACCTCGTATTTAAAAAAGGTAGGTTCAATATAGTGCAGTATCCAGTCCTTAGGTCTGCTCAAGGCTCTTTACATTTTACTCTCTGGCAGACCTGTTCAATTGCACACCATCTCGACTTCTCTGGAAAGCATTCAGCCACACTGCAATTAATGCACAAAGACTATTCGTACATAAATATGCCCCAATCTATAGCCAGGTACTCATTCATACAGCCGGGTGAATTGGAGCAACGTGAAGTGAAGAAACTCTCCACTGAGAGTCTGACACTCTAGCCATTGCACCCCACCAAGTCCTCAGGAGAAATGAAGAGAACACTAAGGGACTTAACATGTTCATATTTGCTAACTTAGGGAGTCTTTATTGATCAAATTGGTGGGCCAGAGGAATGGAGGAACACACCTTGATTCGAAATCCAACCCATCCTAAACTCCTGTGCACTGAAATCTAATCTTTGTTTTGTACACTAATAAAACATTATTGTTTGGAAAATGTTGTATATCGAAAATGTACCCTATGCTAAATCTTCAATACTGAAATATAACCCACCCACAAATCCAGTGCACTGAAAACTGAGTCCATCCCAGATTATTCCCCCCTAAACCCCCCCATGACCATGTTAAAACTGGATTTAAAATCTCCCAAAACAAGATGGTGGCAAAGACAATGTTCATTATATTATTAATGAGACTAAGGATCTCTGCAATAGATCAGTATCCAAACTGTCTAAACAAGTTTCATTACATGATCACTGGGAGCCATCAATTAAATACCTGGCATTATATTAGCAGCACACAAATACGTTCACTGTATTTTACTTATGCAATACACATTGACATAAACTGTGCATTGCATAGCTCGGGTAAATAACTAACTATGTGTATAGATGTTTTCACTGCAAGACCTAACCATCTAGGCCCCTATAAATGTAGCGGACCTGCATTTAAGCATCAGAAATAAAATATTCTAATCTCCATGAAAGTAACTGTTAAGCCATAGAGCAAGCTATCATTTAATTGACTCATGATGACAAAGTTAATTACAAACCTTAACATATGAAAAACAGTTGAACTTCACTTTATGATCACCTCAATAATATAGCCACCTTGCAAAGACAGTCCAAAGTTATGTCCACAAACAGTAAAATATAGGAAATTTGTCCTGCTAATAAGGTCACCTCACTAATCAGGTCAATTTTGTTCAGTCGCAAGGGTGACCTTAATAGAGAGGTTTGACTAGTAAGAAAGTTGTACAAGTGCCTGTTCTATGACGTCAGTGACATGTCTGTGGAGCTGTCCAGAGGACTGACACTGCAGCAGTGACAGCAGCTTGTCAAGAGTGCCGTGGTTGAGGAATATGACAACGTTTTTGTCGAGTCGACACAACTGCTGCACAGTGAGGAGACTGATACCTCGTAGACCAATGTCTTGATGACTCAGTAGTTCTTCTAACTGCCAACACACATGGGCTGCATTACTGGTACCGATATCAATCGATTGATCGATCGATCGATCCATCAATCAATCAATCAATCTTTATTTCAGATAAAAAACGTACATTCAATATGCATCATGTCCATAATAAAAAATATTTAAAAAGTTTATTAGAGTGTATTAGAGTTCCTGCATATATCATATGTATGATACAAAACATACATGATCTGACCAACTTGTGTGTTGATTTGCATGGGCACACATGCATGCACATCATGTGTGAATGTGCACTTGTTTGCCTGTCTGTGTACATGTGTGGATGTGCGTGTGTGCACGGGCGTTTATGTTTGTACGTGGGCGTATAGGTGTGTGTGTGTGGTGTGTGTGCGTGCTTGTGAGCACCATACAGATACCAAGTCTACTAGTGTTTTTATTTCAGACAAGCATTGTGTCTACATTGGAAAACAGTACATCGATAAAAACATCCATACAAAATAGAAACATAAATAAACAGTTAAAAAATAAATATGTTCATAAAAACAGGATATTTAAAAATTATACAGAGCCTTGATCCACTGATGCCACAATTGCGACGTACTGTATATGTAGCTTGTAACAATACTCTGAATAATTGTATTAACAGACCTGTTAATCCGCGTGATTAAGCTAAAAATAGCTGTTCTGATAACACATCTACATGATTTTACATTTTGATGGTATAACTCACATTTTTGTTTATTTTGGGATAATCTCACTTTAGTGCCAAAATATACTGCCAGACTGATATTTCAAAGTTAAAAAAAAAATCGCTCATTTTCCAACTATACTACCATAACCAACATTTAAAAATCCAACAACAAATTAATCAGTAAATATAACCTATAATTAAAAAAAATTATCCAGCTCCATTACTCCATACACTCCCCTCATGACTGCAACATGAGGGGAGTTCATGGCATTACATCCTAATTTAATTCCATCACATCATGAAAAGCCTACCACTTTTTATGCAATATTAATTGGCACCAATGCTCTAGTGCACATGTAACTGTGTTTTACTTTTATAATCTATTAGCATGTTTATAATTTTGGTTCTATAAAACGTAGTAACGTTGTCCTGAAATTGAAGCTGTATTTAAAATGATTTGCATTAGAAGCTTGAAAGTGAATACTTATTTGCTAAAGGCCACAAGGGCCAGCCTTATTTGGCACTTTGAATGACAGCCATGACCATGTGTAGGCTTGATGAGACGAACCCGTATCAGCTGCTCTGAGTTCACGGTGTCATTTCCATGGTAACTCAGGGTGAGGTTTCTCAGCACGACTATGCTTCTTTTGTTGGCAGGTTTTTTCTCATACAGCACAAACGCTCGCAGCAGTTGATCCAATTTCAAACCTGAAACAATATTGCCAGCGTCTTAACTAGAATTCCCCTTACAAGGATAGATGAGGAAAACAGCTGTTATTGGGGATAGCTGATGATTGAATAATTAGCTAAGGGTAATAAATGTAGGGCCCACATATATTTAACAAGATTGCCACCCAGAGAATTAACTCTAGGTGGCAGGTGGACAAGGAAGCTCTTTGGCTTATCCAGAGTCCGACCCTTTTATCTATGTGTATCCCACCCATCTGAGGTATGTGTCGATTTTATTTTTAAACATATTCACGCTACTAGCACCCACACAATCAGCAGATAATCTGTTCCATTCATTTACAGTCCTTTGTGAAAATGAAAACTTTCTTATATCTAATCTACTCTGCTCCTTTGCTAATGTAACTTCATATTCTCTAGTCCTTCTATCTTTCTTAACTAAAAAAAAATATTTCTATCAATATTTTCATAACCATTCAATATTTTAAACACTTCTATCTGATCTCCTCTCAATCTCCTGGTCTCTAGTGTTGTTAAACCGCATTTTTTAGGCGTATTTCGTAACTAAGATCCCTCAGTTTTGGTATCATTTTAGTTGCTCTCCTCTGCACTCTTTCTAGCATATCTATGTCCTTCCTGCGATATGGCCTCCACGCTTGAATATAATATTTTAAATGAGGCCTAACTATTGTTTTGTACAGCAGTATTATTAGCTCTTTTTCCTTATATGTTATGTTTCGCCTAATTAATCCAAGGATTTGATTTCCCTTTGAAGCTGCAATTCCGCACTGCTCTGAAACCTTCATATCAGCACTAATGGTTAACCCCAAGTCCTTTTCTTTTACAGTAGTACTTAGTATAGTACCCCCATTGTATATTCTACCTCTTCGTTCCCATGTCCTGTGTGGAGGCATTTACATGTCCCAAAACTGAACAGCATTTGCGACTTTTCAGACCATTTGATCAACCTGTCAAGATCATCTTGTAAATGCTGTCTATCTCCATCACTTTTAATCCTTCTAAACACTTTTGTTTCATCCGCAAATTTCAACACCTTGCTTGTTATTTCATCATCCAAATGGTTGATATATATTAAGAATAATATAGGTCCTAATATTGATCCCTGTGGTACCCCACTCAATACCGATTTCCAGTTTGAAGCCTCCCCATCAACTACTACATGTTGTCTTCTGTCAATCAGCCATTGTTCTATCCAGTTTATTATACCATTTCCTATGCCATGGGCCTTTAGTTTCAGCAGTAATCTTTGATGTGGTACTTTGTCGAAAGCTTTTTGAAAATCTAAGTAGATGATATCTACCGGTGATCCCTCATCTACCCACTTAGTGATGTCTTCCAAAAAACATAACATATTTGTTAAGCATGACCTCGCTTTAAAAAAACCATGTTGAGATGGGTTTATCAAGTTTTGTTTAACAAGAAAATCCACCATGTGGTCTTTAATTAGTCTTTCCAATAATTTGCAAATCACTGATGTTAAACTCACTGGTCTATAGTTCTCTGACTTGTTTCTCGAACCTTTTTTAAATAACGGTATAATGTTTGCTTCTTTCCATTCTAAAGGAGCCACTCCCTCTTCTAATGACAAATTGAAAACTGTTGCAAGCGGTACGCTAATTTGTTCTACAATTTCCAATAGTAGTTTGGGCGGAATCCCACCCACTCCAGGTGATTTATTATCCTTCATAGCCCTTATTTTCTTAGCTACCATTTCCGGGGTTACAATTAATTTTCCTAAATAGTCTGAATCTGCCCCCTTGAACTTAGCCTCTGGTACTGGCAGTGAACTAATATCTTCTCTGGTAAACAATGAACTAAAGTACTCATGCAGGTCTTCTGCCATTAAGAATCCCTCTGATATTATATTTCCAACACTATCTTCTAGAGGACCGACCTTATCTTGAACTTTCTGTTTGCTTCGAACATATGCATAAAAACTCTTGCTGTCATGTTTTATATTACTAGCTAATTGTTTTTCATAGCTTCTCTTTGAATTTCTAATTTCAGCTCTAGCTTGGTTAAGTGCTTCTTTATAACTGTTGTAGTCTTCATCATTTCCAGTACATCTATATGACTTCCACATCATTTGTTTATAGTTAATTTTTCTAATGGCTTCTTTCGATAAGTGTTTCTTTTTGGACTGTTTCCCTTGTTTTTTGAAGGGTACAAATTTATCGACTATGCACTTAATTCCCCTCTTTAATATATTCCAGCATTCTGTTGCTGTCTTATTTTTCAGTGTGTTATTCCAGTCTATCTTTGCTAAATATTTCCTCATGTCCTTATACCTTCCTTTGTGGAAATTTCTCCTATGCTGCTTTTTACTATTCCTTTCTGATTTTACTTTGATGGTAAAATGTATCTGGTTGTGATCGCTACTCCCCAGTGGCTCACATATCTTGACATTGTCAACTAATTCATTCTGTGAGGACAAAACTATGTCTAACACATTTTCACCCCTGGTTGGTTCTAGCACATGTTGAGAAAGGAAAGTATCTTGAACTAAAAACTTGTGGTCCTCACTCCCCATACTCTGAAGAGATTTCCATTGTATATGCCCGTGGTTAAAATCCCCCATAATGATAGTCCCGTTTGCTTACTTCCCTTATAGCGTTTTGTATTTTTTCATTCTCTTCTATGCTTATGTTTGGACTTCGATAAACTAACCCAACTGTTAACGTTGAGTTTCCTGTAAGTATGTTAAACCAAACAGCTTCTTCGCAATCTGCTTCTCTTTCTAATTTTATTTTATAAGCCTGGATAGACTCTTTAATATATAAAATAACTCCACCTCCCTTTCTTCCTATTCTACCTTTTCTAAACATTACATATCCTGTCAGTCCCAATTCAGCATCTGATATATCGGTGGTGGTCCAGGATTCGGTTATACCTATTATATGAGGGTCAATATCTTCTACCATAATGTTTAGTTCATTTCTTTTGTTTACTATACTCCTTGCATTTAAACAAACACATTTATATCCAGCTTCAGAAGAGTTTTCCAGACTGTTATTTACTGATTTATTTGTGCTGTCTTTATCTATGCCTCCATTTTCAGGCTTTTCTGTGAGTCCCCCCTGCGAATCTAGTTTAAATAGATTCAACCTGTCCCACTGTCAACAGATCGCAGCAGGTTCTCTGAGAAAACTGCTGCCCCCTTTCCACTAAGATAGAGGCCATCTCTCATGTACATATCTTCCCTCCCAACAAAGTATCCCCATAAATCTGTGAATCCCACGCCCTCTTCTTCACACATCTGCTCAACTAGTGCATTGATCGCCATCCTCTTACAGTTTCTGTATGTTGCCCCCCTTCCTCCCATTACTGGCAAAATTCCTGAGAGAACAACCTGTTCCACTCTTGTCTTCTTTAGCTTCCTTACTAGATGTCTGTACTTCTGAACTATCCCAGTTGTTCCCTCCTTGTCTGCATTGTTCGTCCCTACGTGTACTAGTATAGGGGCATTTCTATAATTTGGGTACATTTTATGTCTCTATGATTACATTGGAATTTAGGCACCAAATATCAAAGGTAAAGATATATATTATATAATAATAAACGATTAGATTAATCCACCAATACAGGTTATATATAGTTTGTGTACAAATATGTGGCATTTTATCAATAATTTGTATGGTAAGTAGTATAGCTGCTGCATAATGGGTGTCCCTACGCACACTCTAACGTCGTTGAATCATAATAACTGATTTCTGAACGAAATTGTTGTTACCTAATATCGGTTATAACGACTGCAAAAAACCGGATTGAAACAATGCTTCAACAATTTGACGATTACGATGCACACATTTGCCAAAATAACAATTAGTATGGTTGTCCCTCAATATGTATGTCCACTCGGTTACTGTATAGATATCGAGCCAATCTGCTTAAAAGCTTGATCACCAGATGGCAGCACTGTATGTGTTTACGGTAGCAGCCAGTTTGGCGTTCGTCGTACATCGGATGAGGTCACATCAGCTTTCAAGCACGCAAAGGTAAGCATCCGACAGCTAAACATGTCCCCTCTGTTACACCACTTTTCATAGAGCACAATGATATCATATATGTCATAATTCATCCACGGATATATCAACGCTACTCATTTATGGTGAGCAAAATTTGCAGCAACTGCGAAAACAAATTGGATGCCGTAAGCCGCGAAAATGCAGGAATTTTCCACTCGGTTACTGTCCACTCGGTTACTATATCAATAGCAACCGAGTGGACAGTATAAGTAACCGAGAGGACAATTGCAATCAAACAACTAATAAAACAGTTACAGCATTGCATATTACATGTAAATACTATACTACTTATAGCATAACTAAAACTGTATGATATAGGCTATAATTATATCACATAATTATAATAGGTTATTTCAGGCAGGTAGAGTAGCAGATCGTAATATCACCAAAACAATCAACCAACATAATGCAACAGATTATTGACAATGCGCAAAACACAGCAATTAATTATAGTTCTATAGTAAATGTATTGTGTATTGTGTTCCAGATGCCATTGACTTCCGCAGAGAAACAAAAGCGGTATAGAGCAAAGAGAAATGCCGACCCTGCAAGGCGGGCAGAGTTTTTACAGAAAGAACGAGAAAGCTGGCATAAAAGAAAGAAATTGGTGAACAGTCCGAGTGAGAGAGAAAAAGAGGACGCGGAAGATTTGGAAAAATTCAAAAGCGAATGCACGTAAACAACGCGACAAAGAGCAAGTTATGATTGACTTGACACCGCCATCCACTCCAGTCGAGCCACGGTCATCACCGCCATCACTGCTGTCTCCAGCGATTCAACCTTCCAGACAACACATACGAGGGCGGAAGATCCGAAATCAAAACAAACAGGCCATGCGGAAAGAGCTTACAAAAATTAAGCATAATCTAGCTGTTCAGCGCACATTGACTGAACGCTTCAAGAAGAGATGGCAGCGAGAAATGAGGAAAAACAAGTTGCCTGACACTCCACGAACCAGAACTCGTAATCTAGTGCATCACGCAACTTCAAAGGTGGTTAGGAAAAGTCTTGAATTTCACAACGTGCTAGTGGATTCGATCAAGCAGCGCTATATGGAGACGAAACAAGAGCGCCAAAGGCAGCTCTTTGCGAGACTACTGACAGGATCACTGGTACGCCAGTACAGAATGCAGAAGTACGCGCAAGAGACGTTTGGCTTCTCAGCAAAACGTTGGCGATACAGGCATTGCTCTACCGAAAATCTCTTCATCAGGAAGAAATCTTCATCGTTGGGAGTGCGACTGAAGGAGCGGGTGGTGCGTTACTTCACAAGAGATGACGTCAGCAGAGTAATCGCCGGGGTGAGGAGTACGTGCACTCTCCGAAAGGAAAAGCAACAGAAGCGGTTACTTAACGACAGCCTGCAGAACCTGCATGCGAAATACCAAGCGGAGTTTCCGAACCACACCCTCAGTTTTGCATTGTTCTGTAAGCTGCGTCCCTTCTACGTGGTCATCCCGAAGGAGAGTGATAGGCAGACTTGTTTGTGTAAAATATGTGAAAACCTGAAGCTGGTGGTCGACAAACTAAAAGCCCTGAAGTGCTTGAGCCTGGACGTCGTGAACGTGGATCAATTGCTAAATGCGGTGACATGCGACAAAACAAGTGAGAAATGTATGCATGGAGGCTGCTCGCAATGTCAGGAGCCGCACGACCACATTCCACTCAAAGCAAGCGTCGACCTCAATGAGATGACTTCATGGCGAACATGGAAAACCGTCAAAGAGAATCGTGAGATTGCGAAAGAAATGAAGCAAGTGACAATGACCGTGAAAACAACATCCGAGGGGACAGTCAGCGACTTAATAGGCGAGTGCACATCCACCACCAGTTCGCATTCAGTCGAAAGTTGCAACAGAATATCAAGGAAACCGAGTGCATCATTCACGTCGATTTCGCAGAAAACTACATAGCAAAGATGGAGAGCGAGATCCAGAGTGCGCATTTTGGAGCCTCGAAAGTTCAAATCACCCTGCACACAGGCATATACTACGTGGGAGGACCTGAGAAAAAAGCGACATCATTCTGTTCAATATCGGACTCGCTACAGCACAATCCAGCAAGTATCTGGGCGCATCTGGATCAGATCTTGGATGACATCCAAAAGAAACACCGACAAATCGACACTATCCACTTCATGAGCGACGGGCCAACAACACAATATCGCCAGAAGGGAAACTTCTTCCTCTTTCTCGACATGCTCTCTAAACGGCAAATGAAGCTAGGTATGTTACGGCAACTCTCCTATTAGGCTGATATAGACTAACAATATATAATTATATAAATCACAGCTTATTATAACTAATAGTCTACTACTACATCTACTAGCCTATATACTGGTACATGCTGCTTCCGCTGCCTCCGCCGCCACCGCCTAAGTTTTGTTGGTCACAAGTCTGTAACAGTGCATGCTATAATGTCTGTTGGTTTTCCAGGGACGTGGAACTTCTCCGAAGCTGGCCACGGAAAAGGCGCACCAGATGGTATCGGAGCGACGGTGAAACGTCTAACAGATCGACTCATCCTCCGTGGAACTGACATCCCGGACGCTGTAACGATGTTCGAGAAGCTCCAGCCACACACCTCCGTCGCACTGTATCTAGTCAGCAAAGATGCAATACTAGAACGTACACAACATCTGTCCAAGCATAATCTGGTGCCAGTGCCAGGTACCATGACCATTCATCAGTTGATTTGCATTGCACCAGACACGATGACCATGTACCACCGCAAACTGAGTTGCATGTGTAAGGCAAATACCATGTGTGATTGTTTCGCTCCCACTGTCTTTACTTTTCGTGACTTAGGCCTACCGGTAGCCAGCAAAGATACAGTCGGCACTGCCATGGGCGTGGGTTCATTCGAATTAGACAGCCACGTAGTTGTCTCGTATGGCGGGGCGCCATACCCAGGTCTAGTTGTCGATACCGACAACGCAGACGTGCAAGTAAAATGTATGCATCGCGTAGGAGATAACCGCTTTTATTGGCCTATGCGTGATGATGTCTGTTGGTATGGACCAGACGCTATATTAGCAGTTATTCCTGCTCCACAGCCAGTCACCTCCAGGCATTTCTGTATCGATGCTTCGATATGGAAACAGGTGACAGCATGAATTGTTTCTAGCTCGAGCTCTTGTCATAATCATTTCCTCAGATCATAGCAACTAGCCTACATGGCCATTCACAGATATCGCCATCAATTGATGTGGCCTATAGTTGACATGTTTTCCAATAAAAACGTTCATTGTTTGACATAATTATTACACGTGTGATTGTAGTCGGATAGCGTGATATGAACAACATGTCCACTCTGTTACCATATCGTCCACTCGGTGACTTGCTTGTCTCCTCGGTTACTGTGACTAACGACAACCATATAAACACAGCAAGTGTAAAAGTGCACATCTTACGACCGTAGATGAATAGCGTTCTTTATTCTTAACACATACAAGCGTTTATGATGAATGCTAGCCACAAATGCAAATGCTATAAGCAGTAAAGCAATGCAATATTATACAATTTTATAAGGTGACTCCCACGACCAATGCAATAACAAGATTTCTGCTGGTCAATGTAAGAAAGTATTTCATTTTGGGCTAGCTAAAACAACTTAGAAGCAAATATAACTGGGATTTGCACCTAAATGTATCTACAAAAAATTACATTAGAATGGAAGTAACAGAGTGGACATTTATTGAGGAGACGGGTAGCCCAGTATTTTTTTTGGTAAAAGTTACAATGGTTGAACTGTCCAACTTGCAGCGATGGCAATAGTAAGTGCCACGCTAAACAATTAGTAAAAAACACAGCGATTATTTAAAAACCGGATTTGTGGAAAATGAATATTCAAAATGTACCCGAATTATAGAAATGCCCATAGACCTTCCCTTGCCATGCCCCAATACCTTCTCTACCCTTTCGGCCACACGCTCTATCCTAGCCCCCGGTAGACATACAACAACGTCCTTCCCCTCGCATATAGTCTTGTCTGTTTTTCTGAGAACTGAATCGCCCATAAACACTCTCTCTTTTCTCCTTGCCCCCTCAATCACTGCCTCGGAGTAGCTCCTCCAGTTTTTGCGAGGTGTAAACACTTGTGGCCTTATTATTTGTCATTTGTTGCACATATACACACGTTTACCAATACCTACAAAAATACAGTAAACGTCAGATATAATGAATTGCTTGCATGGACCAGCCAATTTATTTGTTATATCCGAAATTCATTAGATCTTAAATTGACCACCAACTCAGTCATATTGATAGAAATAGGCTTGGACAAATAAATGAATAAGAAACTTGCAATCATGTGCTTGACCTAAGTGGTGAGAAACATACTTTATTCCGTAGTATTCAACGAAAATTAAAAACATGGGTCAACTAGTATTTTTTGCTTGTATTTTTATTTCACATCATCAGTTTGTTATATCAACGATTATATTTCAATGGATTTTGGCCATTGGGACTGACAGAATTGTTCGCTATATCAGATTTTTTTTAAATAAAATATATTACATACTCGCAGAAATTCATCAGAAATTCAATAACAAAAAATCCGGATCAATTCATTTATTCATTATAAGCAAGAAATCGTTACGAGTGAATTCATTATATCAGAGGTTTATTGTATCTATACACACGTTGGTCACATGTAGTGAGAAAGCCTACCATCTTGTTCTGACGTTTCTTCTGTTTCGTCCACTGTTGGTGTACGACTCTCTGGCTGGCTGGTCTTGTCACAAGTACAGACGCCGCAGATGATGGGGTATCGACGAGGGGATGGCTTACACAGGATGTCCCCCATGCGGTAGAGAATGGTCAACCCATCCTCATAATCTTCGTCCCCAGGGACGGGCTGACAGGGTGTCTGATGTGGGGTGTAGTTCACATCTGCAATGCTGCTCACAGAAAACATGTGCTGTAGTATTTTGTTATTAGTTGCAGCATGGTGCTAGGTGACAAGGGGTGTTCATAACAAACCATCTCGATATGTTGAAGTATATCTACCCTGTTTGATACTATATTTAGTGAGGCAGAGCTGCATTTGGCCTTTTAAAACAATTAAGTCTGATCAGGCACAATTGAAAATAATTCAACAGTGCCTGGTTTGATAATCTGAAACTAATTCAAACATTTACACAATCTGGTGGATACTAGATACCAAGTAATAGTATAGTAACATTTTTTGTGAAAAGATTCTAAAATGACTGTAGTGGAAAACTGAAATCAAGGAAGGAGTTGAAATGTAGTACTTCAACTCATTTGCATCTTCTAGGATGCCATGTAGCAGATTACAAATTACAGTATTACCATTGTTTTCTTGTCAAAAATCTGTTTTTGCCTGAAAAGCTATAAAACCATGTAGACATTATTTTGTCAGTTGTTTCTGTTAGCATACTTTACATTTTTAATTTAATATACTGACACAATTGTTTTTCAGAAAAGTTCATTAAAATGATGATTAAATAAAAACGATGATTAAAACATTGTCAATTTAAGCACAATTGAACGTGTTAATGCCATCAAGTGCATTGTAAACATTACACAAAATAATTATACATTGTATCTAACGACAGATTAAAACGTTGGGTAAACAAACATTACCAATGCGAATAAATTAAATATTTATAGAACATAAATTGTTTTCTATTTTCATAAACATATGTATATATTACATATTGTGTGATCTTAATACGCATTTCTTTAAATACTTTTAAAACACATGCAACATACATAGGTCCTGTCAAGATGATTAATCAGATTTTTACAATTTGTTAAATTTTGTATCCATTACATGTATTAGTAATAATTAGCAAGTCAAATGTATGTATAAAAATGTTGCTGAAGGTAGAATTACCCACCTGTTGGATTGATTCCACATGCCCGTGTACACGTGGGGCACTGTCTCGAGCTGAAGCACCGACTGACCAATAAGACAAAGATTCACTGCGGCACTGCCCTGCCCAGGCATCATGTTGCCTAGTCTACCACCTTTCATAAATGTCGCTTGCAACCAAACACCAGTAAACTCTACTTGTGTGCATACTGAGGCTGTACTCCAGCCAGCAATATGTTATTTTAGTCGCATAAAGACCAAGGCAAGTGGCGACAGTCGACACAATAGTTCCAGTGACAAGGACCTGTAAAAAATTAAAATAATTATCGACATCGAGACCTGCATTCAGGCCATGCTACTGAAGATTATGCCAGTGAATAAATGAGTGACATAAATACAAGACTCAAACCACAAGACTGTGTGAAAATAAGGTAGTCATAGTGTCATATTGCGGCAGCAGAATATGCATAAAAAAAATGCGCATCCGATACGAAAGCATTACAATTTGGCAGAGACCCTATTGTCAGGCTGTGTCATGTCTTTGCATATCTGTAGCTGTCTAACTGTCGTCCTTTGGATTCCTGCTAATCAATCATTTGTTGTGTGCACAAGTAAACAAAAGGTGGCTACACTTTGTTGGGGTTAGTTGAACCCAGTGTCATTACCTCTATAAATCTAACCGGATTGGACTAGCTGTTGTTATCTTGTGTTAACAATTTATCTTACCCATTTACCCAGCCATTTGACTTTTGTGTTTTTACACATCAGGTAAACTTGTGGATACTATTACATGGTGTAAAATTGTGGAATATAATAAAAACAAACTGTTCAGCTACAAATAATATGATGATTATCATAATCATCATATTATATGCAGCTGAATAGTTTGTTTTTATTCTGTGCGTGTGATCTGTCGGTTAAGCTTTTTTTGGCTTTTGCCCGCCCAGCCTCAGCCTCTCACTCAGTCTCAGACTCAGCCTCAGGGCCAGCAAAACTGCCAAAAGCCAAAAGAAAAGCTTGACCGACAGATCACACGCACAGAATTCAGTACGTCACGATTATGTTGAATTTATTTTATGCAATACATGTCATATGGCACTTAATCCAATCAATGACAATCACACTTAATCGTTGACTGAGTCGACAATGACTCGAGGAGTCGAGACTCGAGTTGACTGTTCAGAAGTTGAACTTGAAGTTGGGTGTGAATCGAGTTTGACTTCGTAACATACTGTCACCTGTGATAATGTTGTTATACTCCCATGGAAACTTGGAAGATCTAGTGGCGATCGCCGATCGAATCAAAGGCAAACAAATGTGCCATCTGTTTTGTTTGTTCAAATTATGATTGACGACACGACATTTAGAACGTGCATGATAAACAAATTAAAAACACAAATTCATGCGTTGTCGCTCATGTTCAAAACGAGGCAATTACTAAGTGTCGCAAAAGAAATATTTACCGACAAAGAATAGATGCGTATGCGTTACGTGCTACTTGTAAGACAAAGTATACTTATCTCACTTTTTCACAACCAATCAAGTTCAGCCACATTTGGTTGTTTAAGCAATCAGAAATAAATAATGTGGAATGCATTTTTATTTAAGATGTTCAACATTTTAGGTGGTGAACATTCCCATGCGACATCAAAGCTTCAAAATGGCTGAAAAGGTTCCGTCTGCGGAAACAAGAATAACAACACATTGCAGTAATGTTACTAATTTGTTCATTATACCGTACATTTTCGTGCAATAAATTTTAGTAGTGACCTTTCCTGTTCAACAGTGTGATTTATTTGTGCACTAGGCAGCATTTCCTTTTACTGCAGTTGCAAATGTTTACTACCTAACCTACTGACTGTCCCAGCCAGACCATACTGTCCATAAGCATAGTCATAGACATAGTTGTAGACAGTATATATAGTGCCGGCGTGTCCGGCTTTCGCAATTTTAGCTGCTAGTGGTTGTGCCTGTGTGTCGTGTCGGAACTCGGAACACTAGGCTGGCATTCACTAAAACATTTCCCTAGCTACCCGAACCGGCACTTGTGTGGAATTCGGCCCCAACTTCGATGTCGTTGTTATAAGTAGGTTTTTGTCTTGGTTGGGTTTGCTTATCCATTTCCGGACGTTGCAACCTTGATTGATTATCTATAGACAGCTCTTTCGTTTGCCAGTCTCCCCACTCGCCACACGTCTGCTTCCATCCATTCGACTATGTCCTTCTCCCATTGTCTCCTAGGTTTTTGCCTAGTTATACTTATAAATAACAATGACAGATACTGGGTCGGCCGACGAGCGTCCCCTTATAAAGGCCTTCGTAATGCCAGAATAACAATGATTCCACCCGCACTATGTCTATGGACAGTATGGCAAGTCCGATGGTGATTGTGATTCCAACCTATATTTTGAATCCGATTCCACCCACCCTACACCATATGGCGATTATGATTCCACCATTATTAAATTTCGGATTCCATATATGGTAATAATTATATATGTATTTTACCTTATTATTTCACGCCACTGTGGGAACAAGTTTTAAAAAGTCTAAATACAGTAATGGTGATGCATGCAGCCATTAATTTTGTTTGTTGTAATGGTAAGAACTGCAGCCATATGTAGATGTAAGTTAGTGTAGACTTGTACATCATTGTAACAACAGTTATATGACATTTATTGTATTGTTTTTTAAATCTGAATACTGGTATATGTATGTGTTATCAATAGCAAATGAGTCATGTTTGTAGAACTGCATAAGCTTACTCTGTCTCATCTCTCTCAGTTTCTCCCATGCAGGGAGTGTTGATGCTGGAGGCAGGGGCAATGGGTCAGTTTCCACAGATGCTGCAAATCCACACACAGGCGACAAACGTCGTTCCGTGGAGAATTCTTCAGATGAACCAGCGGCAAAAAAATCCACAACGTTAAAGATCACAAAGCCGATGAAGAAACCAGGCATTGCTTTCAGTTTAAGTGGCACAAAGATGGAAACAGTAAAGAAACCAGCGCCATTTATAAAACTGAAGCTTGGAGAACGGGTAATAATATACATATACTAATTAGAATAATGTTTTAAACAAAATTATCCATAAAGTTCATAATTGTTTACAGTGTTGATTACTTTAATGATATAAATGTATATTTGGTAAGAGATCATTTTAGTTTGGTACATTAGAATAACAGTACATAGAAAAGATAAATACATAATATATGTCCCTTATCCAATAAATCAATCTAGACATTTTAAATGCTTATATAAAATCATACTGTGATATGGCACCCCATTTAAAGTTCTCCATGTTTTCAGTCTCATACATAAAGTTGTGAATTCAAACTGGTAAACTTAGTGTCTAAATCAGTGATACTAGCCATTGTCAATACTGGTAATAACAAATGTACAACTTCAGTCAGAGCAGTTTTATAATTGGTTACATGATATTGTATTTCAGCACAGTTTCAAGGCTCATGAATATCTGCTCTGAACAACATGTCAATGAGGATTCAAGATTGTTTAAATATTCAAACATCGTTGCTCAATGCCATGACATTTAGTTACACTTATTTTGTACATTTTTGTTGAAGAACTTGTTTGTTTCCCCTACAGAAGGAACCTGTGAATCTACCAAAGGCGAGTGCTACTGTCTCGTCCGTGTTCAATGATGATGACGATGTGAGTGCCTAAAGTCAGTTTCTCACAAATGCACACACATGATACCGGATGTCAGAATGGCTGATATATTATTAAATATGTGTTTTAGCTGTTATTCTTTTTATTCTTGGTGCAGTATGCAAGGATTAATTGACAACAAACTTTGCATTCACTTATATTTAATTACATAGGACTCTTTTGGCAATGTTATAACAAGTAACTCTTATTACACGAGCAAATGTCAACACCTTTATGGAATACATCTTTTTAAACGTGTCACCAGTCCAAATTGCCATCAAAAGGTGGCACAACTACATTGTATTTAGTGAAATTCGCTTGTCAAGTGCTAGTCGTGCTATTTTGTACAAGATGGAAGTGAACCAGAGAAAGGTGGATTAACAGAAAATGAAACAGGACAACTTAAACTTAGTACGTTTTGAAAACTTCAGTGATAATCAAAATTATTTGTTATGTTTATGACAGAGTGAAGAAGATGAAATGCCAGCAGTTGCAAAAATGAGAATGAAAAATATAGGGAGGTATGTATAACTATTTCAAGTCATTAACAGGTTACACCACCTTATTAATAACTAGTATGGTATGAATAAATTAAATAATGTGTGAATATACTTTTTGCGTGTATGTATGTTAGGTCTAATGTGTATGTGTGTGTGCGTGGTGTGTACATGCACATATGTATGTACATATATACAACTATGCATGTGAGCATGTATGTATGCATAAATGTATGTATATATATGTGTGTGTGTGTGTGTGCATGCATGTATTAAATCTGTTAAATAGACATTACAGTATGTGAATCCCATTACCCATAACAATAAAATACTACCAAAATGACTTGAGTTTCAGTTAGTCAATAAACATTCCAAGCACAAAAATGTATCTACAGTATTTTAAACAGGAAAAATTGTTGTATGCAATCAATATGATGCGCAAGTGTCACTTGGATTACGTTTACATATTTTGTTGATATAGTTCAAGCTGTTGACCCCCTTTGTAGGATCTGTTCCATCATCTCTACACCAATAAAATAAAGAATCCATCTGTATGTTATGTATGCAGTGCATGTATATATGTATGCATGTATGTCAGATCATACGTCCATCAGTTTTGCACGTATGTGACTGACTTTTTGTAGGCGTGTTAGCGTGCTCATTGGGTTGGATTGTAGATGGATAGTTTTTATTCTATTTCTCCTGAGGAGTCCCCATGTGGTGGGATCTTGGACGCCAGTATTGTCTGTGGTTAATCGCTTGAGAGGCCATCAGCGACTAAGTGCATGCCAACTTGCAGTTTGGCATTATATACTAACATTGTAGCTCTCTATGGGCATCGTATAATCTCTGATCTAGTGGATTTTTTTAAACCAGAAACTATTAATAGGTGTTTTCTCTTCATGCAATGCTGGAGTAACTCAGTTAGTCATATGTGCATAAATTCATCTGTGGTATGTTACCCGCCTTAGCGAACCGGGTAGTAAATCGCACGGGCCTATTATACATACAGGCCAAAGTAACAGTAGGCCATGTCCAATCAATTTTGTGATTTTGGCAGAAATACATACCTTATAATCTTATCTTTCACTGTACAGTTTATTTTCCTCAACAAATAATCCAAAATTATACCATACATACATTTACGAACCTGTAGATTGAAAAACAATAGATAATAATGATGAATCAAAATTACCTAACTTCTCAAAATGTTGCTTTTCAAGTTTGCTTCAATTTTAACAAGAAAATCAAAAACTACTGTAGATATTTCAACAAATGAAACATCATTTTAAAGCTTACGATCAGTGGAATAAAACGGATACAAATCTTAATTTCACAATATTGCGACTTAATTCCCACAATGCTGTGACTGGTTACATATCATTGAATTTGTATGTAGCAGAACACAAGGCTGCATATTTAGATGTTGTACTGTTGTTTCCAGAGATACACCGACGGCAGCAGGTCCGAACTCATTTGGCAAGGGACGATTGGGTTTCTGCAATAGACAACAAACCATACAGAAAGATCTCGGTAGTGCCGATGCAGACAGTTAGACTATCTAAGAGCTTTCTATTTGGAAAATATTGGATGCACCCGGGTATGCTCCGCAGGTTTTGTAGAATTCATCGAAATTTATCTGTCTTCGAAAGAAGGTTTTCTGTTGTTAGCATGATACTGAAGCAAAATGTGATCCTGGGATTGTTTCACTGAGACAGTGAATTCACAAGGAAACTCTGACATAAAACAGAATTCAGTGTTAAATTTTACAGAGTTTTTTAAAATACAAGCACATACGGATACTATTTCCATGACAAGGACGCACCACCGGGACACTGGCGAAAGTGTCCTAGTGGTGCATCCTGTTGTTGACAATTTTCAGTATACAAGATTACTGTTAAGCAGCGAAATCAATTTTAGAGCAAGATCTGGCTTGTGAGCTCATAAGAGTAAGTAAAACGGTCCCCTGGTTTGGTAAGTTTGTGTTTATATTGTTGCCAGTTCTATTGTGTTAATAGCAGTTGATATACTACTGGCTCAGCAATCCTTATTAGGATGTCTTTTATGTAAAATATTTGGCTATTTGCTGGTCTGTATTGATTATCGCTTTCAAATATACAGCACCACCGGTACGTGGTGAATTGTTACGGGATCATGTATATACAGACTGCGGCTCTGGTTTGGTTATGTTACCATGAATGTGTTTTACAGAATTTCGTTTGAAACATTAGTTAAAGAATTTATATGAAATGTTGCAGCTGTGGTGTAAGGTTTTCAGGTACCTACAGGTAAAGGATGATATTATAAAATGTTATGGTTTTTTAGAAAAATGTCTGATGTTAAACAGTTAATTATCACAACTGTACCAAACGGTTTAGTTATTTTGATGTGAACATTTATTTCTTGATGCTACCCTGCCTATTGCATATAATGCCATTTGTCACTAGTTTGTGCCACTAACTATAAGTTACGTTTTTTTGTTGTGGCTGTGGTGTACATTTGTCTTATTTAAAAGGTCTGTAATATCTGGGAGGTACTTGCTAGATTTTATTGTCTTAAATATTGACATTATAGTCATGCAACATTCCTGGAATATTTTTTACTAACTTCAAGATCAGTATATTGAAAAATATGATGCTATTGAAGAAATGTCCACCCAGAAGTTGCGATGAAGTTTGGAATATGGTGTGCACAATGCACACCAGATGTTAAGTGGGTAGCAATATACAAGTAGTTCACAGGAAGTTTTTCCATAGTAATAACTAGACTCATATATTAGCCTGAATAACTCCAAGGGTGTTGTGGGAAGTTGTGTAGATGATATCCACCATAAACTTGTCCCTGATTTTATAGATGCACCTTTAAATGTAAAGTAACATGAACTTTTAATGTTTCTGTTTTGTTTGGCAAGGAAAGAGCGTTACATGTAAAGTTTTCCATAGAACTGAATTCCACAATAGTCATTAGTGTCGAACCGGTTCTCTAAGTATCAAACACATTGTGAAAAGTGTTCTTTGCATGTTGATTAAAATAATAAAAAGTACTAGCCAACTTCCAAAAATGCTGTATTGTGTTCTTTAATGTTATAACGTTCTCGTATAATTATGTTTTTACCAGTGTAATGAATATTTACTATGATTTTATCCAGACCCAAACTGTGCGATGGATCTGATCGGGCATATGAGGTTGAAGAAAAAATGTCTTCCATGATGATAATTATAACTGTATTTCACATCACACAGAAGTTGAGAGTTTATCAAACTGATTAACTTGCAAAAAATGTAGTCTTACTAATGCCCATCGTCCGTCCTGGGGCATAGGCCATCGACAACAGCTCTCCAGTCCTTTGTCCTGGGCTCTTGTTTCAAGCTGCCGCCAAGTGTGTCCTGTCTTCTTGGTGTCCGCTTGGAGGTCCCTTTGCCACATGTTCTTCAGACGGCCTCTTTTTCTCCTGCCTTGTGGGTCAGAGCCTGTCTGGTGATGTTTGATGCAGGTTTCTGTAGCGTGTGATCAATCCATCCCCATCGTCTTATTTAATCTTCGGCAGACAGTTGGTGTGTCCTCTGTAAGTTAATGTTGCTGATGGTGTCTGGCCAGCAGATGTGGAGGATTCTTCTTTAACAGTTGTTAATAAAAGTCTGTACTTTCTTGATGGTGATGTTGGTTGTCCTCCATGTCTCAGCTCCATACAGTAGGACTGACTTCACGTTGGAGTTAAACAGTCGGATCTTCGTGTGTAATGACAACACTTCGGAGCTCCAGGGGCCGGTTTCATGAAGCATACTTACAGTTAAGCAATTACTTAGCGTCACGTGTTTGCGTAAACTGCTATGTTCGCGTAAATTAAAAAAATCACATAATTTACTAAGACAATCATCTTAGCGTTAAGAACGTTCTTAGTGGTTTCATGAAACCAGCCCCTGATGTTCTTGAACTGTATAAATGCTCCTCTCGCCTTGCCAATCCTTGCTCTAACATCCGCGTCTGTGCCACTCTGTTTATTAATGACGCTACCCAGGTATATGAAGGCCTCTACCTCTTCAAGTGCACTCCCTTCCACGGTAACTGGCTCAGTGATGGCTGTATTAACTTTGAGGACCTTTGTCTTTCCTTTATGTATGTTGAGGCCCACTTGTGAAGAGATCGCTGGCCTAAAAGCGAAACCATTTTCCTCAGAATTTCGACTGGTCTTAGTAGAAAAAAATAGTGTGGTGATTTCATAAAAGATAAAGAACACATCCAAATAAACTGTCAAACAAGTTATACTTGTAATGGATACTTATCAAACGTGACACGCAAAAAATGAAATTGGAGGCATGTTAAGTGCATGTAGGGATCAGCACACTGTTAGTTTTCCCATTGGCGGCCATGTTAACGTTTTGTTTGATTATAAGAATACATGACCTACACAATTTCTTAAACATCTCACCTGCTGTTAATATCCTCTCATTGACATGCTGGTCGAGTTTAGTCAAAATCTAATATATCTAGCTCTCGTAAAATGCCTGTATGTGTGACACCCGTCTATATTTACGAATGGATGCAGGCAGTAATCCGGCTAAAGGGTCAACTAGCCAAATACCCTTACGCTTAGTAAAATCAGCTAAAAATACACAATTTTACTGTCAACAGCTTCTACAATCAAATCTGGAAATCTGACTAGTCAATTGCACTTGTCAGGGCAGGTGAATTTCGTAAAAAATAATTTCTAAAAAATACACTGCACTTTTTTCGTCAGTAATGAAACAGGAAGTCTAACTGTGTCATGAGCCCAAATAGACGTGGCAATTTTGGAGAAACAATTTGAAATTAATATATTTTACAGGCACTCCTATCCCAAACACTGTGCAATATTTTTTTTTAAATTCATCCACATGTTTTTATACACATTTCAAAAGAGTCACCCTACTTGACAGGGCATCATATGAGTAAGCATTTCACTGGACATATTTTAATCTAGCATATATCTACTCTGTACACACTTTCTTATCTGGCATATATGAACACCTAACCGTATTTTCCAGAAAGTCCAATATGTGTTCTGTAAACATATTAAATACAGGCAGTTGTTATGTTGCATTTAGGTTTATATCCCCCCAACCTCTTCATGTGTGTTTAATTAGCTGAAGTAAACAAAACAGATTGTTTAGTCACCCTTCTGCAATGCAACTGGTCCATTTCTGATATAGATTTCCAAATGGAGGCTTCACTAATGTGATTCCCCACCCTCCTTATCACGCCCAAGGTCGGTCACTGTCATTTGGACTTTCAGACTCATTAGTCTGTGATTTCAAATAACGTTTTGTCCTTTCAACGGTGATTTTGCCGGAATTATTCTGCATTATTACAATGAAGGAGACTGCAAATGATGAGACAGGTAAACTTAGCATACATAGTGATAAGAAGACACCGTCTGTTGGAGGAATGAGGAGAAATCGGCGCGGTTTCCAACAAGGCCACCCATATCACATGTTGAACCAATGCACGGAGGATCAACAGAAACACCACACACTGACACAGTCATGTATAAATACCACGACTCGGCATGGCTGACTTTTCAAGAGTTGTACAAGAAACTTCTGGTGGACTGTTAGCAGGCCTGGCAATTAGTACCAGCGTTAGCCAGTGAAGCGTGCATTAGGGTCCGCACGATGTTTTTTTCTTCTTCATTTTTGTGACCTTCTACACCTCTAGGTCAATAATCGTACTGCCTAACACACCAACTTAAACGCCCTCCTCCCCGTACGTGCAAAACGTCCAAATGGTACATTATTTGAAAGTCCAAGATATCACCATCACAACGATGTATGTCTTAGAACTGCCAAGTGATGCAGTAAGTGTAACACCAAGGTCAAACAAGGTCACCGTCAAATGAAACTTTTTCGAAATTGTGCGCTTCTGTATTAAAATTACAATGAATGCACATATATACTTTGTTTAAAAACAAAATGAGTATGTCATATATTCTGTAAAGCTTATTGTCTCCCCGTCACAATGAGATACGACGTGGAGCTGTTACCCGGAATAGTAAGTGTGGAGCTAAGGTCAAACAAAGTCACCGTGAAATTATGAATATTGGAACTTCTGCAATATGGCACACTTCATAAAGTTACATATTATAACTCTGTATCTGCTTCGTTTCTATGGACATGTTATACACATTGTGAAAGAACAATTTCTTCTCGTCAAAATGTGATACGACTTTGAGGTGTTAGTTGATGGAGTTTGTGTGGAGCGACAATCAAACAGTATCACCGTCAAGTAATAGATGTTCGAAATGTTGCCATCCCGTAAACGTTATACAAAACCAATGGTGGCTTATATACGTTACCTATATACTCATAGCCATGTCATATACCTTTGGAAATCCTACCATCTGCCCGTAACTACAGGATACCACGGAGAGCTATCACGTGGTGCAGTAAGTGTGGAGTGAAGGTCAAACAAAGACACCACCAAATGATGAATGTTCAAAACTGCGCTATTCCGCAGACATTGTGTAATTACAATGTTTGCATATCTACGTTGTCTACCTACACTAGGCCATGTTATACATCTATATGTGTTTTGTATCCCCGTCAAAATGAGGCAAGGCATAGAGTTTGAAAGTGGTGGTCTAAGTGAGGAGTGAAGTTTGAAAGTGAAGGTTGAAGGTCACTATCAAAAGATGCATCAATCAGCATCGCCGTCAAAAGATGCATCAACCAACATCACCACGTTTGATGAGTATGCAGACATTTTCATTCCGCACATTATGAAGCACTTAAATCACTCCAACAATATTGGCGTCGACCGGGACACGTATCTCACCAGCAGGATCAACTAATAAACAAGAGAGAAGTGTAGTAACGGGATTCTGATTTTGACAACAATGTGCCAATAAACTGGAAATACTTTCATCGCGATGTTACTAACATACAGGAGCTATTTGCATTTCTCTCCGTTAAGGTTGCAAAGCTCCACTATCAAGGTTGAAAGGAAGTGTTTACATTTCAGACACCTCAGCCGTCGTCACTAGATGCAACTATGACATGCTACATCCAGTAAGACATTGAAGAACCTGGCATGCACCTGTTGATCCTTGTGCAAAATGCTTTGTGGAAAAGGAATCAAAGCCATGCATGATTCGCAATGTGTTTCCGATCATTAGGAGTTTGTCAAGTTGATATCCAGGTGCATACATTTGGATAGGCTTTTGGACAGGCAATAACATTATTAATCATAATGGCAACGGCATCCATCATGCTATGGGAAAAGACCTGTCACGTCATTGTCAGTTGTCAATAGCATGGGAAACCCAAATTTCATACCACGAAGGAACCACAGCATTCACACATCCATTTGGATCTGGATTCGCGACACTTCAACTTCTGGAATGCATCACCATTGCCCTCTGTAAATAACGTCCGTTATCAAGTCAATGAAAAAGATATTCTGTCAAAGGAATGATATCACTAAGATATTCCAATAATGCTCTTTAGTAGTATTCAGAGCGCATAACATAACAAGCTTTTATTTGGTTGACCAGTCAACTGGTTCATCAGCAGATACCTACTCCAGATGTATGGGGGTGGACATAAGATGTGAAGAGGCTGTCATGCGCACAAGAACATATCAGTTAATTAATACACATTTTTGACACAAGATTGAGTTGGTGACCCTCAAGATGACATTCAAATTCTAAATTGAGGGTGGCATCCACCATCATCTATTTTTTCATCCCATGGGTGATGCAAACATGACATAGAAGAATAACATCACCTACAATCTGCGGAATGGCACAATTTCAAAAATGCATGTATTTTTTGATGGTGACCTTGTTCAACCTTCACTCCACAGTTAGACCATCACATTACAATTTCATGCCAATCATTTTGACTGGGATACAATACGCATTGGTGTATAACATGGCCTAGTGTAGGTAGATAAAGTAGATAATTATGCTAACATTGTAATTGTACAACGTTTTTGCGGAATGGCGCAGTTTTTAACACTTAATCTTTAAATTGCTCCATTGTAACAAGACATGTCAGACCTGGATGAAAACTGAACAAGCTACAGCCAGGCAGTAAGTAGCACAATGTAGCAAGACAGGTTCTACTGTAAACAAAAATTAAAGTTACATTGAAAACACTAGCAACATTATAATTAACTAAAAAGTTTGAAGAACCTACAACGTGGGTCTCAAGTATGCTGTAAGAATGGAAGCCAACTGGAACTGTAGTATACCCATGTGTTTGGCACTTTAGATGAGTTACTTGAATGATGTAACAGAGTGTAACTGCTATATGACTATGTATGTTGATGCAGTGCTGCTGCCTTCTCTTGACACTAGCCAATATTCCTAAGGAGTCAGACAGGTCACGTTTTAAATTTCTAAATGTTTTGAAAATGTTCTGCAATACGTCTACCGTTGTCATATAATTATTGTATTAATATTTATTTTAATCATATCTCTACTTTGGGTTATCGTGTGTTGTAAATATACACCATAAAGCACTCGGTGTATATGGAGCAATAAGCATTTTTGTAGCACATTATTGTAAACCTAACTAGTGAATGAATAAGAGAGCGAATATAAGCTTTTGAACCTCAGATGAACACATGTCAGATGTGAATGACTAAACCCATAAACATACAACATGTTCATGACAGCAGCATTGTCCGTTTCAGAAATGTACAAGCGTGGAATAAATCAAGCAATCGATGGGTTCGTGATGACGATCGCAGGACCAAAGTTAACAAACACACATATGCAGTTTGGCAGTTTATTCAGACAACATCAAACTTTCCATGTACATTCCACCTAGAGTTGAGTCTTCACAGCTGCTGCTCACAGACGTGCAGGAACTGCTAGCTGGTCACATGACCCAAGTACCAGGAACACAATCTCCCAAAATATCATATTTGACATCATCTGACAACTCTAGCCAAGAACAATTTGTTGTCTGTGCTGGTAAAGCAATCGCTTTACACGGACAACATAGATGCAAATAAAAAAAATACAGACATGCCACGGCTTACAGATTTCCCAGATACAATAAACAATTTTTGAATGTTGGTAAGAATACGGCTGCATCCGGTTTTCATATGGATTTACTTTATAGTTTTAATTAATAATAATGAGTGTCTATTCTTGTAGTTATCACACAAGTATCAACCCAAATGACAAAGTTAGATGCTAGCAACAGTGGTCGAAAAGCCAACAACTGTTGATGCTAGACATATTTCCAACAAGTTTAGTTTGATGTGATATTTTCTGTAGTTTCATAGATGGCGACATTTGAATGGCATAGGAATAATATTGACCGGTTACCTAGAGATAAACGGATTTATACAGTTTCAAGTCAAAAATATGGATCTCCAACCAAGAAAATATGGCATGTCTGTTTAAAATCAGTGGCTCCTATCAGCTGCATGTAAACAATTGTGAAACTTATAAATAATACTGTTCGTGGGCATATAATCCGTTCGTGTTATGGGCCGGTTGACATGTACGACCCCACAAAGAATATGTAACACTACACGTATGAGGTATTATGTAACCCTGGCGGAATTGTTTCGTGCAAGCGGTTGCATAGGCTATTGTTATGTCAGTCGCCAGATGCGGGTAGGGTATCTGGGATCATGAACGTGTCCACAAAGATATACGCACAGTTCTCTCGGCTCCGTATTACGAATATCAATATACACGGCCTGGTGAGTTATTTTTCTAATGTTTATATGTTATATATAATAGTGAAATTGTTTGTTGTTGCCAATTACCCGTCACTTCGGGCATGCCAGCTATAGTATGACGAGTGTCGTATAATGTTAAATTGTGTTTACAGACGACTTACATATCTAGCATGCATTTTAACTAATTATTGTGATATATAGGTATGTCGTGTGCATACGTTTGACTTTAGATAATGTGATAGTTACTAGTTAAAAGAAGTACTTAGCTTAAACAATTTTTTCCGACTGTCTGTACAAGTTCAGACAAGTATCTATATGGTGTCTGGATATTACATGCGGTTTAACACGTCTAATATTAGAACAGCCGACGCAACTTAGTAATGTAGCGTTGGTTGCTTGACTACAGTGTTGCGATGTTGTAGTCGCAACTACACGCTGTCACTCTGTCTCCCTGACCCTAGCTGTCTCTATATGTCTGTTTTCTCCCGGTCTCCACTTTTCCAACTCTCCCTCTCTCCCCCATTCTCTCTGTTTGTCTATTAGAATGTCGGTCTATAAGTATGTTAGACAGTACGTCAGTCCGCATGTCGGTCTGCTTGTCTGCCTGTCCCTCTGTCTGCCCGACTCCCTGCCGGCCTGCGCCTCCTTCTCTGACTGTCTGCCTCTATTCCTGACTGTTTGTCTGCCTGTCTTGCTTGCCTGTTGGCTGTATGTTTATCTATCTATATTTGCATCAGTCTTTGCCCCTGTCTGTGTCTCTGCCTCTTGGTAACTCTTCTCTCTCCTGTCTGCCTTTCTAACTGGATGCCCAGTCAGCACGCCACCCTCGGCCCGATCTGAGCGGCTGGGAAGCGGCACTCGTCGGCACACGACAGCCGCCTGCCAGCCGTTCCCTAGCCGCCGTTGACCCAGTGACAGAGTCCGTTAGTCATTTATCAGCAGTCGGGCCTGCCTCGGCTGGAGCACTGGGGTTGTGACATTTGACACTACGGTGTACCACCATTTTTGAACAAAGTATAGACTGACAGTTAGAGGAAACAGTAAAAGCAGAGCTCCGGGGAAAAAGGTACGTTTTTAGACATTCTGTTGTAAATCTTTGTATATTTCTAGATTATTCAAATACATTAATTTGGGCATGACTTTATAAACACACATTTGATTGTGTGGAACCTTGTTATTTATGCGTAAACCATGAAATAGAATGTGGGGCAGAATAACCTGATGTCATGATTGTGGCCGCCGTATAGGCTATGGATGACGATGATATGATGAAGATGAACGGATCTCAACAACAACAAATGCTTTCACTGTGCTGCGTGTTCCTGTTTGTTAGTGTGACAGGGTAAATATTTGATAGATGAAGTGCTTACACTAGACGCCTTCTGTCAGTTTATGGCCCACACAATTTCTGCCATTTATGTCGCTTTACTTTAGGGCTATATAAAACAATTCCAGGTTTCTCATCAGAACTTCATTAATATGTAAATGAGGGGTGCGATTTATGGTAAATGTGTGTATGTTGATCCTGATGACGGTACTAACAACTATCAATGCAACTCATCGTCAACAATTAACAACTTAAAAGTCTTAAGATGTCTACTGAATGTATTTCTTACAAGTAGGCACATTCCTTTGGTTTGGCGTGAAATATAGTTTTCTCTTTTTGCGCAGAATTATTGCGTGCATATTTAATCAAAGGATAATTATATGTCAAAATAAAGTTTTGTGGAAGCTATTTTAAAATGTTTGTGCTGATGAGAAACCGGGAATTTATTTTATAAAAGTCAAGTAAAATTATTTTATGTGACCTTATTGTGAGACAAAATATGTTTAATATTTTACACATTTTATAGACACTATGCATTGAACAATGTGGTACCTTCATTGAAGAAATTAAATATTTGTACGTTAATATTCCAGATGCTGTCAGAAAGAATGAAGTGGCAACATTACCACTCACGTATACATCAGGAGAAAATTCGAAAGTACTCCCAAGACTGCCTCTGACGGGAATGATGTTAGACAGCACCGGATGACAAATGCAGCTGGATGTAGCAGAAAAGAGTTTATGGACACTAATAATTAAGCAGCCTTTTAATAAAATATTCTGAGTTGTCATGTGCCGCATGAATCAATGGACAATAATTGCAACTTTGCCTTTTAATTGTCTTGTATTAAATTATGTGTTTGTTATGCGCATTGGAGTTGTTTGTGTGTTTAATTTTAGTTTATAATAACTGGATGGGATACTCGACACCCATTCTCTTTTTGAAGCAGATTACATTTATGTTCCTAAATAATATATTACTATATTATTTTATAGTTTTGAACTTCCAAATTCCAGTTAATCTCAATAAATTGATGAATGTGTATCAAATAATGTTCATTTTAACATTAGAGTTACAATGCATGATGATTACTATTGAAATGTTCAAGTTATAAGACCAATACACATAAGTGTATGTGTATAATTTGGTCTTATTACTTGAAAACACACACAGTATAGACATTTAGCAAAATTAGGCACAGTCAGCATATGAGCGGCTAACCATCGGCAGGGTATCGGCGTCCGACTATGAGCCGCCTTCGGACAAAAAATCCCTCGGCCCGCAGGCGGATGCCGACAGCGGGCCGATGACTTTGCCGCTGTCGGCCCGCTGTAGTTGTGCTATCTGAGTGTATGTTTGTCCGCCTGCCTGCTGCCTGTATGTTTTTCTGTCAATCTCTGCCACTTTGCGTCTCCTCTCTCCTGTCTGCCTGCCCACCTGCTTGTTGACTGTATGTTTGCCTTCCCATATATGCCTCTACCTCTACCTCTGCCTCTGACACTATCTATGTCTCTATTCCTGGCTCTGTCTCTCTCCCTCTCTTTTTATCTGCCTCTTCCACTGCGTCTCTGTCTGTGCCTGCTGTATGTAAGTATGTCTCTCTCGCCAACAAAGTTAATTTATAAAAAAATAATGATTGGCTTATAATTCGGTTGTGTCACCAAAATACACCATTTCATGTGTTTTGTAAATAAAATCGACTTTCACCCTCCTCCCCAACCCGACAGTGCTTCCCTTTGGTCATTAACTGGTGCCTTTATAACTTATATAATAACATATACATTACCTTTAACGTTTTCTTGATGAATTACAACCAAATACCTTACAATATAATTTTTGGAGTTGAGAAAAATACGTAGATTATAGAGTGTATCGGACATGTTGCCTTACTAGAAATGTGTATTTGACATAGTTATGGACGATCTCATAATACAATTTTAAAGTGGTCAATGCATATCAATACATAATATTATTGTGTCACAAATTATACCCATTGTTGCCAGTCTGTATATCATACACTTATACTATTCTTAATTAATGTTCCCTTTTGCAATGATGTGCTCTTCTCTACGCATTAACCTATCCACCAAGGATAACATTAAGCAATGGATGCTACAATTTTAAAAATCCGAATTAGCACTTAAACGGAAGCAAGAAAAAAGAATGGCGCTGCAATTGTTTTATGAGTTTTGTTCTGATGTAGTGTGTGGCAATGTGCGTTGGTGTATGTCCGTGTCTGTCTCATTGTCTCTGTCTGTCTTGCTCTCACTCTCTTATTTTGTCTGTCTGTCTGTTTGCATGTCTATATGTCTTCCCCCCTCTCCCTGTGTTACTATTTGATACTATCGTTATGGCAGAAACGCCTGCAGAAGTACAGGCTGTATTAAATGCTTAACCATTAGTGCTGATATGAAGGTTTCAGAGCAGTGTGGAATTGCAGCTTCAAAGGGAAATCAAATCTTTGGATTAAGTAGGCGAAGCATAACGTATAAGGAAAAATAGCTAATAATACCGCTGTACAAAACAATAGTTAGGCCTCATTTAGAATATTGTATTTAAGCTTGGAGGCCATATCGCAGGAAGGACATAGATATGCTAGAAACATTGCAGAGGAGAGCAACTAAAATGATACCAAAACTGAGGGATCTTAGTTACGAAATACGCCTAGAAAAATGCGGTTTAACAACACTAGAGACCAGGAGATTGAGAGGAGGTCAGATAGAAGTGTTTAAAATATTGAATGGTTATGAAAATATTGATAGAAATATTATTTTTCAGTTAAGAAAGATAGGACTAGAGGACATGAAGTTACATTAGCAAAGGAGCAGAGCAGATTAGATATAAGAAAGTTTTCATTTTCACAAAGGACTGTAAATGAATGGAACAGATTATCTGCTGATTGTGTGGGTGCTAGTAGCGTGAATATGTTTAAAAATAAAATCGACACATACCTCAGACGGGCGGGATACACATAGATAAAAGGGTCGGACAATCGATAAGCCAAAGGGCTTCCTTGTCCACATGCCACTTAGAGTTAATTATCTGGGTGGCAATTTTGTTAAATCTGACAGAATCAATTGATGTAAATTTCGTTGTGGAAATCACAAATGACCTATTGATCTTGATCAGTATCTCCTTAAAAATGCTCAGAGGCTCTGTACTTTACAACAATGGAGACCAAAATGATGAATATCATTACGTACTTGTATGTCCATCACTGTTAGCAGAAAGATCAAAATATATAAAGAAATACTTCAGAATCAGACCTAATACTTTGAAAATGAACCAGTTGTTTAATATACATAATGCGAAATAGTTGACAGATCTTTCCAGATTTATTAATGTGATCTCATATGCCTCAAAATATATGCCTCAAAATAAAGCGATAAATCGAAATTGACTCCAATATCTTTCACCTTGTCCGTAATTGTAAGTGTTGTCTGGCTGCTTCCCAGTGAATAGCCTTTATACCTTTTGGATGAAGATCCAATTATCATATGGCTACATTTATCTGGATGGAATTTCAAAAGTGATTTAACTGTCCAGCGTTCGGCATATATAAGATCTTGTTGCAGTTTTGTGCAGTCCTCTTCGGTATAAATAGGATTGAATTAAGAGCTACATATCATCCACAAACAAGAAAATATGAGAGCTCTTTATAACATCAGGTAAATCTTTTGTGAATATATCAAAAAGAAGAGGGCCAATCCTTGTGGTATTCCACTGATTACCTCATGCCAATTTAAAAATGTGTTATTTACTCTTACTCATTGTCTTCTGTGTGCCAGCAGAGCTGTAACCCTGTTAAGAATGTTCCCTTCTATGCCCTATCTCTGGTGTTTCTCAATGAGTCGATTATATGAAACCCGGTCGAAAGCTTTCAAAAAATCACAATATACTATGTATATGCATCCCATTATCCAGTGTTTCAATCCATGAATCAGGTACTTTCAATAATTGAAATACTGTAGAACGGCCCTTGATGAATCCAAATTGCTTATTATATTTTCTGGCTCTTTGCGATTTCACCTTCTTTAGTATACAGTGTTCTTCTGCATCTCTAATTTTCGAAGTAAAGCTATCCCATTGGGCTTGCACATCTCCCTCGTGAATTCTGCCTCCCAATCAATGTTTAACATGTCATCCATTTTTGAATAATCCCCTTTATTATATTTATAAACAGTTTAATTGATCGGTTCATATACTGGTGTGCAGTTGAGAACCACTTTCATAACAGAATGGTCGCTTCTTCCTAATGCTGAGGCTGTCTCAATTGTTGAGGTATCGGTATAGTCACTACTGAGTAAAAGGTCAAGAAGCGATGGCTTGGTTGTACCTCTACCTCTAGTGGGCTCTGTAATATGTTGCACCAAGTAATTCTCAATTTGTTTTCAATAAATTAAAATTCTTTGTCATCAATATTTGCTGCTGTAGTTGAGATTATTTCCTAATCAATCTTTGAGTAGTTGAAATCTCCAAGTAGCAGAACATATAACAAACATTTATCACTTATTTTATGTAGTAATTTGTTGAGGTTGTTATTGTTCTTAGTGGTGCTCTTAGGGCTTCTATAAAAAGAGCCTACGAGCAGGGTAACCTTCCCTTTCAGTTTCAAAATGCAAAACAGTGCTTCAATAAACTCAACATCAAACTGTTGCACTTTAAATGCCAAAGAATTGTGAGAAAAAAAAACATCCCTTTGCCTTTTCCTAAAGTCATGTTCACAGTTTCCATATAATACCCTTCCAGGTTGTATTCCTGTGTGGTAAGTTGTCTTTGAAAATGTGTAGGCTTTATTTTTGATATTGCTATAACATGTGATTGAGTTGAGTGGTTTTTTTTTACATTTGAGTTCAGTTAGTTTTTCTTTTGTCAGTACATCAGCATTTGTATACCATACAATTATTTCTTCTGTACTGGCACTTACAGTGCTCGGGTTTGGTTGGTTATTTCACCCCCTTTTTACCTTGATTACTTTCTCCTGGTCGACCTCTTATTAAGTAAACAAAATTCCTTGTCTGTTCCTGTTATGTTTTTTTTTATCTTGCCTCCTGCAATAGTCGTTCCTTCTTTCTGTCAACCTTGCTCAAGTCATGCTTTATAATCATTCCACTGAATGGCTCACCTTTGTTTTTCAGTTTAGATAGGTTTTTTATTACTGCAGCATTTTTTTTTCTGATCTGAGAAGGTTACAAGTAGGGGACGGCTTCTTGTTTCCTGTCTGTCTCCTTTCCTGGCTTACTCCCTGGTATTTTACTTGTACATAATTAATTATAATGTTAACGTTATTAAATTAGACATCATTAAATAAGTAAACATATCCAAATATATTAAATACATTTTCGTAGCTTATATTAACAGATATATCACTTAAATTGTGTATACTGAGGACATTATATATTTATGGAATGTCGCAAATTTGACAGCACATTTTATTAATGTATACATACTTATTAAGAATTATGCATACACATCAAGCATATTGTATACTGAACATGAAACAATAACTCTTCATTCATTCTGGTCTCCTTAAAACGGCGGTCTCCTGTACGCGTTGAAATATGCATAAACAGTCCCGCGTATATATGTATGTATATATATGGAACTAATTTAGGACTGATTTGGTGTGACCTTATTTGCAATGTGGCTGTATTAATGAGGTGACCATAAACCAAAGTTAAACTGTAACTATATGACATGTGTCGATGTCAGGGATGGATCAAGTACATGCACAATGTACTTGAATACAAGTACAAGTACTTTCAATTTTGCCAAGTACAAGTACTCACCTAAAAAAAAAAGGTAAGTACCAGTACAAGTACTTTGTGAAAAACTCAAGTACAAGTACCAAGTACTTTGAAAATTTTAGTCAAGTACAGTCAAGTACATTGAACGCTACGTTTATGTTTCATAATGGTGAAAGTCAAAGCGATGAAAATACAAAAGCAGCAGTATTATGTATTTATTCATTATTTATTTAAGTCAAGTCGTCAACACATAAAACACGGGCATTTCGCGTCAACTCTTGAGATGTTCAGCACTCAACAGTCATTTCCTGTTGCACCGCACAAACACGATCCGTTCAAACTTTTCATCAGTTAGCCTACATCTGTGTGGGCGAAAGACTTTGCCCGCGACACTAAATAGTCGCTCAACTGGTGCAGAGCTAGCCTGGACCGTTAGATGGGTTGGTACAAGTCGTGCCAGTGTGGGAAACTCTTCACTGTGCAGCTTCCAGAAAGCTAAGGGGTCAGACTCCTCCGGGAATGTTGGGAGTGCTAAATATTTAGCAAGTTCGTTTGAAGAGGAATTGTCCTGTTGTGCAGCTGGTGCAAGAGAAGAAGACATGAAGCTGAAGAGATGACACCTCTTGTTTGGGGGAGAACTGGTGTCAGGTGTGTCGCTGACAGCAGATTGAGGGTGCAGCCGCAGTGCATTCATCTTGCGGATCACTGTAGATTTGGTGATAGCGGATTGTTCATCATCGGCCCAAAGGAGCTTGAAACGTGGATCAAGCGATGATGCAACAGTGAACAGCTCAGAATGTTCATAATGCTTCAGTCGAGTGTCCATGGATTTCTTGAGAGCGCCGATGAGCTTTCCGTGATACGGTGAGTTTACCTCTTCGAGTTGAACACGCATAATGCATGGGATTACCAGACTAGCTGATACGGTCTTCTCTCGTTGCATGAAATCGGTCGCTTCCTCGATGGGAGTAAGGATATTCACTAAGTCCTGTAAAATGTCTCCGTCATAGGTGGTGAGTTTAGCAGTGTCGAGTGCATCGAACTTATCCACAGGGATGGAGAGTATGGAACGTACCATCTTCAGTTGGGAATTCCATCTGGTGGCATTGGCGGCTTGGAGCTTGTTCTCGCCTTCTAATAGTTCCGTGGCCACTGTAGATTTGCGCACCTGATTAACTATTGTCGAAGCCTTGGCGAGCACCTTGTTGGTTTGTGTGGCAACCTTGACACCGTCCTTCACAACTAACTGAAGCGTGTGTGCAAAGCACGACGATTGTTGTGGGAGTTCAGGAACTTCAACTTCTACATGTTCAATGTTGTCGTCATCATCGTCGGTGTCGCTATCTCCATCACTATCGGGAGCACTAGCGTTGAATCCAGGAAGAGAAAATGCACGCTTCATGTTCGAGGCATTATCTGTAACGATTGCACAGATCTTCGTTGCGATGCCGAAGGATTCCATAACCTCGGAGTACTGCTGCATGATGTGTTCTCCGGTGTGACGCCCGGTGAATCTGTTACACGCCAACATGAAAGAATCCATGCTCCAATCAGTGATGCAATGTCCGGTTATACCGATGAAGCTGCACATTTGGCGACTTGACCACAGATCAATTGTGACGCACACACTCTCAGCAGCATCCAGGCGGCTTTTGACGTTACTGTAGACACTCTTGTAGGCATCATAGAGAAGAATAGTAGACAAATGCTTCCTGCTGGAAGCGTGGCTCGAGGTTTGAGATCAAATTCTTGAAGTGCATACTTTCTACTAGAGAAAAGGGCATGAGATTGCCAGTAATAAAAGATACCAGGTCGTGTGTTGTTTGACGTTGGCGTGGATCAGTCGTTGCAAATTTCTTCGGTGTGGAGAAGAAACTGGTCATTTCTGGCTGTGAATCTGATGTCTAGGGTTTTGTCAATGTAACATCAGCATGCTTTCTCTGAAATTAGAAATTAATATTGAAATTAAAGTGTGAAATTTATCAATGCACAACAAATATGTAGCTAGTAAAAAATTCATATTTCTATCTGAATTAAATATATTATGACAATAAAACAAGATATCTAAGCAGTTGTTTTAAGATTGCCCCCCCAGCTGTGAATCATGACCCTCTGTGTGTTTCACTCTGGAGGTTGTTAGAGTTTACATAGCAGGAGACACTGGGACAGTGTGACAGATGCATGACTTCAGTAGTTCTTTGAAGTTGGTTGAACTTGGTTCTCTGGCCAACTACCCTTTTCACACATGCCTATGGATTTAGTGGCTGCCTGCAATCTACTAGGGATAAACAACATAGGCGTGAAAATCATTCTGATGTATTTGTAGTTGAGCTAATAATTAACTATCCATAAAACAGCAGTAGAGCATTATGGTTTAATTACATTGATTATACTCAACCCAATTAAGTGGCAGTAAGACGGCTTTTGTCTTTCAATCCTATATAGTACTGAAATATTAAATTAAAAATATGCAGTATGTTCCATTCAGTATGTAGTAGTAACAGTGATAGGAAGGAAACTAAGTAACAGTAATATATTACATTGCGAAGTGATTGACCCCAGGCCTGACTTTAACCACACTACAAATGTCACTGAAATAACTGCAACTAAACTCACTATGCTTTTTCTTCTGCCAAGTGCTAAGTTTCTGCCAACAAACATTAAGTCCAAATTCAGATCAGTCAGACCTCATCTCATTGCCTTTCTCAATGGACACATTTATTTACACATAATGCCAATTAAGGACACCTGCCTGCTAATTCCCTTTGTGTTGGATGGGAAGCCTCTGCCACTTGAATAGAACCCTTATTTACTCAAGCCTACCGTTCAGCCCACATTTCCAAATTAAATAGGTCAGCTGTACAGATATTTAGTTACATGTGGTTAGTAGGATTTGCCCTTTGTAAAATTAAAAATTTCATTTATATATTTTATAACATTATGTATAATTATATATAATTATTATATTATGTAAAATATATATATACATAATATATATACAATGTAAGTATATTATACATATATATACATAATATATATATACAATGTATGTATATTATACATACATATATATATATATATAGAATTTGTTGTTCCATCCTTTACATATGTTGTTTGTACGAGGATTATATATTGTTTGATATTTAAAGTGTCTTTTTCTTCCCTGTGAATTTTTTTCCTGTGACATTATTGTGTAATACCAGCCCTATAATACCGTTAAACTACAACGCCTACAAGTACTTCAGAACATTTCTCGGCGATGATCGACCATATTCTTAATATATAGCATACTGGTGTAGTACAAACATACATATATAATAGTGCATATTTGCAATAATTTTTACATAACCTTACCTTCATGTGTTTCAACAAGTTTGTTGTTACCCCAGAGCTGGAGGAAATCTTCATGTCGCAATGTTTACACTGGGCTTTGTAGTTGCCTTGTACGTTGGTTGGAAAAACAAAGTGATCAGATGCTGCTGATTTGTTCGCCATGTCTGTAGTAAGACTCTGTACTCTGCAGTCTTGTAGATATGACTGACAATATGCTTGCTTGTCTGCCGTGCCAGGTTCTGAACAGATTGCAATTTGCAACTGACTACTATTCAGTCATTATCTTAAGCCAAGGCAAAGTCGACAATACAAGTGAACTGGTGGTTTCTGAACATCTGAAGCCACTACAACTGATCAAGGCATCAGATAGTGTTAGTTTATCCCATGTAATTGACTCATGGCTTAAACTCTCAGGCTCTCAGCTGACATGCATGTAAATGCCTGTGCTTATCATCCCCTTTATACTTATAAACCAATCAACCACCATCACAAGTACCATAAATTATGTTTCGTGTTGTATGAAGCTTTGTACAAAATAAAAATAAATATACAGTAATTTTTACTGTAGCCATTTCTTTTCAATCCTTCTGATAGACCCAACTACTTAACAAAAACGTAAAAAAGTACTTGTAAAAAGTACTTCTCAAGTCCAAGTACTTTGATGGTCAAGTACAAGTCCAAGTACTGCACTCGGCAAAATGGCAAGTACAAATCCAAGTACAGTACTTGCTGTACTTAAGTACACAAGTACTCCAGTACTTGAACCCATCCCTGGTCGATATAGATACTAATTAATTTTAGGCTATATTTTACCATTGTAACTGCTGATCACTAACATTGTGTACACCGTTTCGAAAGATGTGTATGTCGAAATGTCTGTTTAAATAATAATGTACTTCCAACCTAACTGAAATCCTGAGATGTTGTCCAGTTAGGCAAACTATTATTGCATGAATATCCACTCTGTAGACATTACTCAAGTATGCTTAGAAAGACTGGAGCAAAGACCCCCCACACTCATGTTATGCTTCATCACTGTCACAAAGTGATTTGTATAGAATTTAATCAGGCTTTAGAACAGTGGTTTTGTATCAAAGTATGGTTGATGGGATGGTGCTGCCATCTCTGGTATGTATTGTCGCGGAGGTATATGCTGGTGCCCTCTGGCGATTAAGGCGTGTAACGTTTTAACTGCCGACGAGTCAGATTTAATTAATTTCATTTGTAGCGTACACCACTAATTCTACGGTTAGGTATACCAAATTTGGTACCTGTAGACATTATTTAACATGACTGGTAATATGGTGACCTGTCAAACTACTTATGTTGTGGTTATAAAAAGATTATATTATGAACTTATAAAAGTTGTTTACAGAAATGTAGGTGTGAAAAACACTAGGGTCACACCTAGCTTATGAATAGAGTGCGTGTTTTATTAAAATTATGGATTAATTCATGAGAGTTGGAATGTACGATGAATATTGTGGTATCCGGCTCGATACAGGGAATCCAGTGATATTAATTATGTAAGTAATTCACGTAAGTTAAAGATTGAATGAGCACTTATATAGCCATACGTTTAGCTCGCAAAATCTATTTTAAACTCAGCGAGTTGAATGGATTGCTTCGAAGTGTGAATGGTTTCGGGAGCCAGGTTTTGAAGCGACTTTAATTTGTATTAAGTGTTGTAATTGGTCAGACTAACTTCCGGCCAACAAGCTATATAAGGGCAGGACGGCCATTCGTGGCCAGACGAACATTTGAGCAGAAGAAAGTGTTGCACTCTCGTCTCCAGGAATTGGGCTGAAACGTGTGTCCGCCCAACGCCTGTAGTAAATACTTCTACGATTTCAACAGTACTGATTAGTTGTGAGACGCTGCACTTCTCACGCGTTGAAGAAGACTGAGCGATAACCGACTGCAGTTCCGTTTTGATGTGATCTTCGAATGCAAGGCCACCACCGTTTCGTCTGCTAGCTGTCGTAACACCGACTCCGTGACAGACCTTCTCGACATCGCCGAAGTCGTGACATCGTTACCGTGTTGTCGCCTGGTGAATCGCGTGGGATCGACAAAGCAAATCTACCGTCTACTTGATCGCCCGAGTCGCCTGCTTTCATCTACGTGAATTCGAACGCCGAGCGACTTTCGACTTCGTCCTGACATCTCGTCGAACGCGACCGATGGCGATGCAAACGTAGACATTCGCACATCACGAGACATTCTTTGGTTACAGTTCATAGACTTACAATGGTGTATACCCGTCTTCATGTAAGTGACCAGCTGTTTAAATTGTCTTCCATGTAATTTCGTATTTGGATGCATACTCGTTGAGTACAATGTATGGTGTTATAAATATAATGTCATAGCAGAGTAACGAACCGCTTTTGTTTATTGTTGATGTATTAAATGGGAATGCCAGTTGGCTTCTCGTACATACATATCTGATGTCACGTTATGTCTCTCGTTCACTCCGAATCCTAGTGCACCTGAACCTATAACTTGCTATGTCAAATCGGGTACCGCCAATTTATTAATACTTACACTCGATTTTGTGACAATCACGATTGCCCACAGACCTCCCTCCATACTTTGTAGATGGCCCCTTACATAATGTTCACGTATCAACATGTGATTTTTGGAAAAGCATCCAAATTGAATTTTCTTTCACAAGTTCGTTGTGTGGAATGTTTGAATTAGTTATTATTTCAACCGTGCCTGCCAGTTGAAAATAAAATTTGAATTATTCCAATATGTAATGCAAATTGGGTTTTCGGTTACAGGAGTGGGCCGGTGGCTTAATATAACAAGCGAGGATATAATTTTTATACTGTTGGGAGCTTAACACTGAAAAAGTAGGTTTATATGTTTGTTCATATAGTTTCGTAACAAGTATATATTGTATTATTTTTTATCAAATGATAAAAACATGATATCATCGCTTTTGTGAAACATTAACACTTGTTTATAAAATTTCAGTTACGTGTATGTACCATATGACTTTTCCAACAATATATTTGTGATTGAATGCTGTTAGAGTATTGTGTTGTAAATGCAGACATACCATGTCATTTGTTTGTTTAAACACTGTTGAACTGTGTTGTTTATGACAATAGTGTTTCAGTGTTGTGTGTGGCAGGTTCGATCCCTGCTGGTGCTCAATATCTATACACTACTGGTTGTGCACAAACACTTATTCCATTCGATGACTTCTTCCGTTTACAATGACTCCACCTAAACTAAATGAATTCCACTTAAACAACTATTGGAAATAGCACAGCAAATTAGCATGCCACATATAACATGGCAATGGCAGCTAGGTAGGAAGAAACTTCAGAAGGCTAAGCAATGACTCGGTCGTGGAAACAAGGGTAGAAGACAAATAACCCAAATGGGATGAAAATGTAAGAATTTGTACATAGAATTTTAAATTCACAGAGAAAACCCATCAACAAGGGAGTATTTCAACCTGAAGAGGGCGTGCATACAACACTTCATCCCCCAACATATCACCCATTTGTATATATCCCAACATGTGATATAAATGTTGCCTATGTGCTATGCAGTAAAAAGATGGCTGGAGGAAAGGAGCCAACTAGCATGGTTTCTACATGCTAATGTTCAACAATTACAACTGTACTCTAGTATAAGAGGCTATACTGCTAATACATATATCTTCTGGGGTGTTTGCCAAGGATGGGTGCAATGCTAGCATGTGTACTGTTGTAATGCAATAGTCAATTTTGCAAGATTTAAATGTGTAGTTGTTTGCAAAACTTTGGATAATACCAAAATGTTTTTTCCAGGTACTTTTGTTGGTTGTGCAATATGAACCTACATGCTTCATACAGTATGGACGTTAATCACTACTGTATTTTTCTGGATTTTGATAGAAATTAATCATGTATATTGCAAGGTATACTATGTCCTGATGTTATGGTTTCTAGAATATCAGCTATTAAAACAGGCAATTCTCTTTTACTTTATCCCATGATCAGAGGTAATGAGGGACTAGTCTTTTTTGTTTACACTTCTCTAGATTTAAGTATGAATCGGCTTGCTCTTTGCTTAATTAACAAAATGCCAGTTCTTGATGTGTTTACCATAGACATGTATTATATTCAACAATACGTGGCCAGTAAAATCTGTACTGTTATTGCCACCTTGAGATTTTACATACAAGTTTCAAGAGACAATGTTACTGAATGTCAAATGTTTCAAACAAGTTCAAATTAGGGAATAACAAAATACTGTTCTTGAGGAAACGTTGTTTCATTATATAAAAATAAATAATACACAAGTTACTATTGATAGTATACATACTTGAATCATGTGAACTTTGCGTATACTCCAATATCTCTCTTCCTGCTGCATGCCTTCATGACATTTTGTTTGTCACTTCTCACGATTTCCGATACTTAATAATTTCATCAGTCATATAATAGATCTTTCTATCATAGACATTTTCCAGCCAGATGACAACAAAACTGTGCTTTTGTTTCAAATATCAACCAGCCAAATCAACTTTCCCGCCGCCGCCTGAAGCATAACAACCAATGTCAAACCTCTGGCAACACTGGCCGAACACGCTACAATTAACCTATCCACCACATGACCTGTTGCCTAGCAAAACCTCCATGATGTCATCAGAAAACATGTAGTGGGTTCGGTCATTCCGTCGACTATTTTTTTGAAATTCTGGTCACAAAAGTGTTTCTTTCTGACAAAAACATAAGGCAAAGTGACAATTGTATGTGGGAATGTTTTATTTATGAGATGTCGTGCAGCAATAGTAATGTAATTCATGTATATATAACCATTAACAACATTGTTGGCAAAGCGAAGCTTGACGGAGGTTACACGCAAAATATAATTGTGATGTAAGCAAAACCGCGACGTAGTGGATACATCAATTATTACAAAAACTAAAAAAAATACTGGTCCATCAGAAGGGATAACCTGGTCATTTTTATGATCATTTCCCCGGTTAGGTAAGACAACCAAGCGCTTACTTTGGTATTTTGTTTGCATCATGGCTCTTCCTACACAGACGCAAGAGACCGTTTCAAGAAGTATTTATACGAGACATTTGATGAAGATTGCATAACTTGGGACAGTTGTATGCAATGCCATGCATGTTTTTATGATTGTTCCATGCTACATTTTTAAGTACAAGATATTTGTGAGGCTTACATGTTGCCGCATGTGTTCAGCATATGTAATACTTCTCCAGATTCTCCCTCTACATAGCTGAATCCGTCGATCTCAACACTTCCTTTCCTTCCAGTCCTGAAGTCAACAACATCTTCCATATTCATCTACTCATTCCATAGCTAATTTCACAAATACCTGGGTTTTATTTTTAAACTGACCAAAATACTTTAAAATTAACATCAATTAAAGTATGATCTATAATTAGCTATTAATATGATGTAAACTCAGTGTTTAAGTGTTGGGAAACTTGCATCACCATTTTATAACTGGAATCTTCAGTTGCCACCATTTTGCACAAAACAGAATAAATGATGAGAAGTAATAATTTCTATACATTGTTAAGGACTGTTAAAATATATCCTCACCATGTTTTATCAAGACAAGGTGAGAACATGCTTACCTCATATTCTTTGATGAACCTAGTTTACTAATATATATGGTGTTCCTATTCAAAAAATGCACACTTCCGTGTACAAAGTGAAGTTAAAAAGTGTTACCCTGTTTCACTGAAAGCTCAAAAGAAACTCAGTATTCAGTGGTAACTAAGTGGCCAGAAACTCGGCACTTAAATGGACACCAAATACATTATGAAATCAAAACTATCGAGGAATACTGTGGACATGTCATCACATTATAATCACAATCACAATACTTTATTGTCCCATGGGAGGGAAATTCATTTGGAGTGTAGCAGCATATTAAAACAAATAAAACAAATGTACATGCAATATAACAATGTAAAAAAAGGTAATAAAAGTTATATTGATTAAATAAATAAGTTTAAATGAGTTAAATATGTTAAATAAATTAAATAAGTTACAAAAGTTAAATCATCTCACATATCACAAAGCATCTCAAGCTCACTCAGTGTCAGACTGGCAGAGATGGAGGGGAACGAAGGTCAGTTACTCATTCATTAGTCTAATTGACAAGGGAACAAATGAATTTCAAGTGCGATTCAATTTACAGTGAGGGTGTTGAAAGCGGCGACCAGGAGGAAGTAGTTTATAGCATGGAAACAGGAGATGTTCGGGGTCTGACTGAGGAGACATTTCTTCCCTTTCTCTCTGCCCGTTGCTTGTACAGATCCTCTAGACTGGTCTGCTTTTCTCCCACCACCTCGCCATTAACCCTGACTGTTCGTGTCAGAGTGTTGCGATGCCGTACCACACAAGGAACCCATATGTAATAGAGCTTTCGATGTAGCATCTGTAGAAGATTTGAAGAACATGTGTGCTGACACTGAGTGACCTGAACTTGCGTAAGAAATACAGCTTTTGCTGGCACTTTCTGTTAATTACTGCTGTATTTTCACCAAACGTGAGCTTTGCATCAATGATAGTGCCGAGATACTTGTATTCATCTACTCTCCTTACACACTCTCGGTTAATGAATAGTCTCTTGGGAGGTGTAGGATTTTTCATAAAATCTATTATGAGTTCTTCAGTTTTACAAATGTTCACGTCTAGGAAAAGATTGTCACACACTGTGAAATCAGCTACAGCTTACGCACACACTTGATCAGAGCCGAATAGGTCGACGATAGGTGTGTCATCACTGTATTTGATTAAACTGACGCTCTCCTGGCTGCTACGACAGTCGTCTGTGTAGTGTGTGAACAGAACAGGGGAGATCACCGAGCCCTGGGGGGGGGGGGGCACCGGTGAAAATGAAGAGTGAGCTCATGTCATGACACAGCACCATTATAGCGCACTACTTGCTTACGCTCAGTAAGAAACTGGTTTACCCACAAGATGATGTGTGGGTTCACATGCATATTGACAAGTTTACTCATCATGATGTGTGGCTGGATGGTGTTGAAAGCCGACGAAAAGTCAATAAAGACTATCCTGGCAAATGACTTGGGCTTTTCCAGGTGAGTATACACACTACACTTGTATTTATATGCAAATTGGAGGGGATCCAGTTGATCCCCAACATGCTGCAGGAGAGGACGAAGTACGAAGTTATAATAGTAAATCCAAGATCAACGGTTTTTGCCAAGATTAAATTTGAACTGACATGAATATCATAGAACTGTGCCAAATGGTGAAAATTCAGCGTTGACTACTGTTGTACCAATATTTTATAATATATATTATTCAATAGTTATCACAGCAATTATACAAATAACTGAATAATAAAGTGAATACTGGACATGTCACGGTTGCAGTAATTAATTTATGTCATAAATACATAATATAAAAGGCGCCAAATTAAACATAAAGCGCGAGCACACAATCAAAAGTAGTGCAGCATAAACGCGCGACATACCTAGTACCTATATCCTAAACTAGAAAGAAACACCCACATTGGGATAACACTGACTCAGTTGTCGTAATAGAAGGGACTGTCAGGGACTCACCATGTTGTCGGTTTTATGAAAACAATTTATTCCAAAGAAAGGCACTATCGTAACGTCACGATACGATATAGATGTCACGTGTATCAATGGCCGACGATAGCACGTTGGACAATCCCATCAGAAAACTCAAAATATCTTGAAATGTTTGCATACAAACACCCTATGAATTTTACATTACTGTGAAGCTGGCATTTCACTCCGGTGAAAATGAAGAGTGAGCTCATGTCATGACACAGCACCATTATAGCGCACTACTTGCTTACGCTCAGTAAGAAACTGGTTTACCCACAAGATGATGTGTGGGTTCACATGCATATTGACAAGTTTACTCATCATGATGTGTGGCTGGATGGTGTTGAAAGCCGACGAAAAGTCAATAAAGACTATCCTGGCAAATGACTTGGGCTTTTCCAGGTGAGTATACACACTACACTTGTATTTATATGCAAATTGGAGGGGATCCAGTTGATCCCCAACATGCTGCAGGAGAGGACGAAGTACGAAGTTATAATAGTAAATCCAAGATCAACGGTTTTTGCCAAGATTAAATTTGAACTGACATGAATATCATAGAACTGTGCCAAATGGTGAAAATTCAGCGTTGACTACTGTTGTACCAATATTTTATAATATATATTATTCAATAGTTATCACAGCAATTATACAAATAACTGAATAATAAAGTGAATACTGGACATGTCACGGTTGCAGTAATTAATTTATGTCATAAATACATAATATAAAAGGCGCCAAATTAAACATAAAGCGCGAGCACACAATCAAAAGTAGTGCAGCATAAACGCGCGACATACCTAGTACCTATATCCTAAACTAGAAAGAAACACCCACATTGGGATAACACTGACTCAGTTGTCGTAATAGAAGGGACTGTCAGGGACTCACCATGTTGTCGGTTTTATGAAAACAATTTATTCCAAAGAAAGGCACTATCGTAACGTCACGATACGATATAGATGTCACGTGTATCAATGGCCGACGATAGCACGTTGGACAATCCCATCAGAAAACTCAAAATATCTTGAAATGTTTGCATACAAACACCCTATGAATTTTACATTACTGTGAAGCTGGCATTTGTGCGATTCCAGCGATACTCGTTAGGCGTCGCTACTGTTAACGTTCATTTCAATAGTTATGGAATAAGCCGCTGCGATGCTATCCCCAATCTAGCGGGTGGTCGTATTCAAGTGTGATAATATGGCAACCCACTGTAGCGGGGTCTCATACTGAAATGGTGAAGAACACAAAGATAGAGTGTAGTGTGTGTATGTAATGTATACAGGTACTACTGACCACTCTGACAGCCGTGATGGAGTAGGCATGGCCTCGTAGCATACCGTTGCCCAGCTCCTCCTCCATCTGACCACCGGCTGCCTGCAAACAGTGTCACCAAGTGTCACCAAGCCATTTCACAACTAGTGGTGTGACATTTAGTGGCTGCTGCATGCGATGTCAATCACCTTCCATATATATACATCTCAACTCAACTTATGTGTGTTACCTCCATCACGCTTCACTTTAGAAATCTGTTTACATGCCACGCACATGCACACACATACAAAGCAGTATATGTATGCTAAGTAAAAATTTTTCATATATTGTTCTTACTTTAAAATGTTGCCCTTTGTTTTTGTTGCAAAGAAAAATTATTTCAATGGAAAACATGGTATAATACCTGACAACAATTTAACTAGTTTGTCAAACTTGGATTCTGGGCAAATTGTGACATACTGGATTTGTCAATACAATGAATTGTCAATGAATCACAACAGTCAATTTGACGTTGTCATACTATTGATTGTAAATTAATCTATCAATAATTATCATCAATAGTACACTGAACCATCAATACACACGGCAGTTTGAAAAATAAAACAGCAGGTCTACTTTTGTTACTGTAATGCTGTTTGTAAACATACAAATGTATTGGGTAATTTAATAATCAACTATGTCGCCACCATTCAGTTATGGTTTAGGGCTACGTTTGAGGGTAATCACTATTCCATGATACCACCACAATAATTATGAAAATATCACAATAGTATTCCAAGACTACTACAGCTATCACAATATTATCACATTAGTAGTCCCCCTTCTAACAACACTTTGGTGAATTTGTAATTTGTTCTCCAAAACCAGTTCTCTAGTGGCACTAGCCTAATGGTTACATGTGATAGAGTATTGTAGAGGTGACTTACATCAATAGAGCAACCCAGCAGAGAGCCCCTCTCGCAAGCCTTGAGCATGATGGGAAACACGTTTCTGAGTAACTCATCACGGAAGTTTAACATCTCGACCACGCCATCTATGAAGTCTGTCATGGCTTCACTGCTGAGACCTCCAGACAGGGTCTCATAGCACGCGTTCATCCTGGAAGGTTTAGTACAGTAAGCAATCAATCCGTCAGTGAACCAAACCAATCAACCAATCAATCAATCTCTTAGCCAGTCTGCCAGCCAGTCAACCAAGCAATCAATCAATCTGTTAACCATTCAGCCACCAACCAACCAACCAACCAACCAACCAACTGACCAACCAACCAACCAGTCCATCAACCAATCAGTCATCCAGCCAAACAATTAATCCTGCACTCATTAAATAAATATATAAAACCAAATAAATTAATTGATTAACTAATAAATAAATAAATTAACCAATAAATAAATCAATAACTAAACCATCTGATACTTAATTCCAGGTATGTATACATGATACATGATACACTGGTCCATACACAAACAAACACTACACAAATATACCATAATATCCATACAGTACTCTAGTGGTTGGATTATAGTGAAACCTTGACGTTGAAGACAGACTTCCCATCTCGACCGAACGATCGACCCACATGGAAATGACTAATCTATGCTTTGGCCAGAGCCAACAAATGATGATGGTGAAACAAAATTTACTGAAATGTAACATACATGTAATCAGCATATCAACCCAATTATAAGTGAGCACTTGAACTGACTTGGTGTAAGCTTCCTCTCGCAGCGGAGTCTAAAACTTGTTTGTTTGTCGCGAGTGCGTGTAGATGAGCTGATTGTTCTTGGTGGGCAGTCTGTCGTCCACCCACTGGCCGAAACATTCCTGCAACAGAACAGTGATGATCACAGCTAAATTAGGGGTGGTTGCAAAGTTTGTACAGCGCTATGTTGTCATAACTCTCGGTCGTCATGTGACTTCGTTGGTGGTCGTCACATGAGAGCAGTTCCAAGAAGATCGCGGGAAGGTTGTATCCAGTGTACCTGTTGATGGCTGGTCGTCTCTCTCTGATCTCTATTGCTTCACCGATTTTCTTTCACCAGAAGTTGATTTCTCTGGCGAGCACTGTTGCGTCTTTGGCCATGAGAGGTGAGTCTGGGACGTGTGTGTTCAGTCATCGATCGCCTAAACTACGGTGCTAAGAAAATTGGAAAGTGTGCAGTGTCCCATTACGAAGGACGGAAGAGTTGCTCGCGCTGTTAAAGTTTACCAACGACAATATGCCATATGGCCATCTGTGCGCCTACACAGATGAGCCACCAAGTCAAAGAGGATGAAAGACTACTTTAAGGCAAAACAACAGAGATGTCAAGACGACATATACAGAAAGAGTCAACTTGATCCCAAACAAGCAAGTCATACAGTAACAACAGTAGCAGTGACAGCAACGGCAGTTACACCAGTGAGAAGAAACTTAGAAAGCACCGACAGCCACTGGAAAATCGTAACGATCACCCATATTCGTTAAGGTCACGGAAATCGGCTGATCACTCTTATGCAAGCAGAAAGTAGACAGACACACACGAGCACAATGTGCATATATAACATTATAACAATATGACATTCTGTATTTCTGCAGCGTCTACCTGGGCTGCAAACTGACCATCATCCATGCAAACACAATGCAAAGACCTAGACCATCCGACACATACGACACCATCTGCCTGCCGACATTCATGCGAACACAATCAGACTACGAGCACCACGAACATCTTGAGTACCATGATCAATCGACACGATGCAATGCTACATCAGTGACAGCAGGGGCTGACTGATGTCGACATATATCAGTGACAGCAGGGGCTGACTGATGTCGACATATATCAGTGACAGCAGGGGCTGACTGATGTCGACATATATCAGTGACAGCAGGGGCTGACTGATGTCGACATATATCAGTGACAGCAGGGGCTGACTGATGTCGACATATATCAGTGACAGCAGGGGCTGACTGATGTGACATATATCAGTGACAGCAGGGGCTGACTGATGTCGACATATATCAGTGACAGCAGGGGCTGACTGATGTCGACATATATCAGTGACAGCAGGGGCTGACTGATGTCGACATATATCAGTGACAGCAGGGGCTGACTGATGTTGACATATATCAGTGACACCAGGGGTGACTGATGTTGACATATATCAGTGACAACAGGGGCTGACTGATGTTGACATATATCAGTGACAGCAGGGGCTGACTGATGTTGACATATATCAGTGACAGCAGGGGCTGACTGATGTTGACATATATCAGTGACAGCAGGGGCTGACTGATGTCGACATATATCAGTGACAGCAGGGGCTGACTGATGTTGACATATATCAGTGACAGCAGGGGCTGACTGATGTTGACATATATCAGTGACAGCAGGGGCTGACTGATGTTGACATATATCAGTGACAGCAGGGGCTGACTGATGTTGACATATATCAGTGACAGCAGGGGCTGACTGATGTTGACATATATCAGTGACAGCAGGGGCTGACTGATGTTGACATATATCAGTGACAGCAGGAGCTGACTGATGTCGACATATATCAGTGACAGCAGGGGCTGACTGATGTCGACATATATCAGTGACAGCAGGAGCTGACTGATGTCGACATATATCAGTGACAGCAGGGGCTGACTGATGTTGACATATATCAGTGACAGCAGGAGCTGACTGATGTCGACATATATCAGTGACAGCAGGGGCTGACTGATGTCGACATATATCAGTGACAGCAGGGGCTGACTGATGTCGACATATATCAGTGACAGCAGGGGTTGACTGATGTCGACATATATCAGTGACAGCAGGGGCTGACTGATGTCGACATATATCAGTGACAGCAGGGGCTGACTGATGTTGACATATATCAGTGACAACAGGGGCTGACTGATGTCGACATATATCAGTGACAGCAGGGGCTGACTGATGTTGACATATATCAGTGACAGCAGGGGTGACTGATGTTGACATATATCAGTGACAACAGGGGCTGACTGATGTTGACATATATCAGTGACAGCAGGGGCTGACTGATGTTGACATATATCAGTGACAGCAGGGGCTGACTGATGTTGACATATATCAGTGACAACAGGGGCTGACTGATGTTGACATATATCAGTGACAGCAGGGGCTGACTGATGTCGACATATATCAGTGACCAGTCGTAACGATCACACATCGGAAAAGTTCATCGTACATGAACTCCTAAAAATGTAAGTGCTCACCATTTTCTAATGGATTTAATTTTAAATCTAACATGCATGCAGGGTAAATGCCATGACCACAACATTTGCCTGTATTCATGCAAGAAATTCTTTCATTGTTGACACCGTGTGGTTCCAGGCTGACATGTGTGGCTGTCACACAGAGACTATTGTGGCAAAGATGTGAAGCATCTAGATTTGCTCTTATAAATGTTCTCCTGTGGTGCAGCATATAGCTTAACCGGAGTGCCGCGATGGTACGTCTACGGCCACATCTAAACTTACAGTTAACTGAATCGTATTTCATATCTGTGCCTTTCGTGCAGCCTGTCCATAATACACATTTATTGTTTGTTGAAATACACACATTTTCATTAATTTTATCTGAATATTTTTCATAAAATTTGTCCTCCATGATGCCTCACTGTGTAGCATGTTTCCGTTGCTAGGGACTTTAATTGGGGTCAGCACACTGTCAGTTTTCCAATTGGCGAATATGTTAACGTTTTGTCTGATTATAAGAAAACGTGACCTACAATATTTCTTAAATTTCTCACCTGCTGTTATTATCATCTCATTGACATGCTGGTCGAGTTTAGACAAAATTTTACATTTCTAACTCTCGTAAAATGCCTGTATGTGTGACACCCGTCAATATTTACGAATGGATGCAGGCAATAATCTGGTTAAAGGGTCAACTAGCCAAATTGTTGCCAAGTGCCCTTCCGCTTCGTAAAATCAGCTAAAAAGACACATTTTACTATCAACAGCTTCTACAATCACACCTGGAAATCTGATTACTTAAATGCACTTATGTCAGAGCAGGTGAATTTTGTAACAAAAATTATTTCTAAAAAATACACTGCACTTTTTTTATCTGAAACAGGAAGTCTAACTGTGTGATGAGCCCAAATAAACATCACAATTTTGGAGAACACAAATTTGAAATTAGAATATTTTAGAGGCACTCCTATCTCAAACACTGTGCAATATTTGTTAGTAGTTCATCCACATGTTTTTTTATACACATTTCAAAAGTGCCACCCTACTTGACAGGGCACCATATGAGTAAGCATTTTAGTTTTGGACATACAGTATTCTAATCTGGCATATCTCTACACTGTACACACTTTCTCATCTGGCATATCTCTACACTGTACACACTTTCTCATCTGGCATATCTCTACACTGTACACATTTTCTCATCTGGCATATATGAACATCTAACCATATTTTCCAGAAAGTCCAATATGTGTTCTGTAAACATATTACAATTTACATACAGGCATTTGTTGTTGCAGTTAAATTTATATTGATTTTTTCACTTTTTCCCTAAACAGACAACTGGATATATACAATATATTACCTTAATTGAGTTCAATTGCATAGTATTACACAACCCAATTAGTAGACATTCAATACACTGTGGCACCTGCCTGATTGAGTACCAGTACTGATCAAGTCAACTCCTCTATGCCCTGGCAGCCTGGGCCTAATTCCCAGTAGTCACTCTGCCAAGTTGTCTTTAGGGTCACTCCCAACCTCTTCATGTGTGTTTAATTAGCAGAAGTAAACAAAACAGATAATGAATCAGTGAATTCAGAAAGGGCCCAACTCCACAATTTTTGTATTTTCAATTTATGCATTAAACTTAATCTTTGTCTACCAAGCAATGCATGTCAAGGCTAGAAGGGCCCAATTTTTATACAAAAGTGCTCTATTGCACAGCTAATAGGTTGAAGTTAATTCAATAATGGCCCAACTCCTGGAGTTGGTCCCTTTTTGAATTAAAGTTCCTCTTTGGTCAATAGAGGGCAGCAGAGTCATCTGCAAAGTTAAGATGGCTGTCCCTGTAGAGCGTGTGGTTGATGGGGTCATGTTCTAGTTAGACTTCCTGTTCATTGCACACGAAGAAAAGTGCAGTGTATTTTTGAGAAATAATTTTTTTTCAAAATTCACATGCTATGACATAAATGCATTTGAGTAGGGATATTTTCATGTGTGATTGTAGGAGGTGTTGACTGTAAAATGGTGGATTTCTAGATGATTTGAATAAGCAGAAGGATATTTGGCAGCAATTTGCCTGTGTGACCTGTTTGCGGAGTAATTCTTGCCGGCATTTGTAAATATTGACGGGTGTCACACATACAGGCATTATACGAGAGCTGGAAGTATGCAATTTTTTTTTTAAATCCATCAGCATGTCAATGAGATGATGATAACAGCAGGTGAGAAGTTTAAGACATTTTACAGGTCACGTTTTCTTATAATCAGACAAAACGTTAACATGGTCGCCTATGGGAAAACCAACTGTGTGCTGACCCCTGATGCTGAAGGGGTCAGGACACTGTTAGACTTCCTGCTTGGTTACAGACGAAAAAGTGCAGTATATTTTTTGGAAATAATTTTTTTTACAAAATTCACCTGCTCTGACATAAGTGCATTTAAGTAATCAGATTTCCAGGTGTGATTGTAGAAGCTGTTGATAGTAAAATGTGTCTTTTTAGCTGATTTTACTAAGCGGAAGGGTACTTGGCAACAATTTGGATAGTTGAACCTTTAACCAGATTATTGCCTGCATCCATTCGTAAATATTGACGGGTGTCACACATACAGGCATTTTACGAGAGCTAGAAATGTAAAATTTTGTCTAAACTCGACCAGCATGTCAATGAGATGATAATAACGGCAGTTGAGAAGTTTAATACATTTTCTAGGTCACGTTTTCTTATAATCAGACAAAACGTTAACATGGTCGCCAATGGGAAAACTATCGGTGTGCTGACCCCTGAAGATGAAATAAGACCAAAAAGAAAGAGGAATGAAACTTAATGGGCAAAAAATAAAACAAAGTGCCTACTCATCGAAGAGCTGACGGAAAAGAATATATTAACGTCATTGGAGATCAAGTCAGTGCCCGGAAAATTGGAGATAAATGCAGTTATGAAAGAGCTCTGCAGAGCGCAGTTGATCGCTGGAAACAGTACTTACCATAAAATATTAATTTAGGTGTAGTCCTCTAAATTTGTATCATTTAATGTGAAATTTGTTGAAAAAGTTTTAAAAGAGTTGGCAATATTTAAAGAAAAATAATTAACAAAAATTAACATTATGGATGGCAAAAATCCCAGTCGGTCTATCAGTTATGTGGACCTAAAATTGTTTTTTGCATAATTAATACAAATCATGTAGACTGAAATATAATATAAACAATGCACAAGTGGCAAATTAGTTTATTTTTTTATGGGGCCTGATTAGCTCAACAGAATCATGCAATTATTTACATGTAAAGTTATGTTTAGTTGAATTACTGAGGATTGATAGTTAGATAGTCATGACATTTTATTTATTTAGATATTAAAACTAATTCTAGCTGGCAGCATTGTCTTTGGTGCACGTATTGTAATACATTATCGATGCCATGCCACACCTGTCATTACTACATAGTTATTTAAAATTTTGTTTTAATTTTATGTTTTTTTGCTTCATTTCAGGTGTGGAAGAAGATGTATTCAGTCATCACTTTGGCTACAAAGGATGTCTTTTTGGAAAATGTTAATGAGATTGCGAATCATGATGGGCAGAATGCATACTTATCAGCATTGATATCATCCACTGAAACTAAAAGATCGGCGATGAAGAAAAATTGTCTGTCAGAAAGGTTTTGCCAGCCTTCATTGTCCACAAACATGGACAACACAACAACAAGCCATGTATCTCCGACGAACTTAGAGAAAAGGTGGATGCCCATATCAGAAGTTTCCCCTTTTGAGTTTCGCACTATGCAGGGAACAGGAAAAAACAGATACTTATGATGCGAGTTAAGTATAACGATGTACACCTTGTTCTTGGAGCTGTTTTATCTAGAACAGTACCTGGAGTACAAACGTGGGTTGGACACGAAGAAGGTGAAATGCAAAGTTACATATCGATTTTATTACGATTATTTCAGATCCAACTTCAACTATGGCTTTCGTAAGCTGAGGACTAATGTCTGCTGCCAATGCACTGAATTTGATGCAAAAATCAGTGCTGAAAAAACACTGTAGTAAGAAACAAGTTAGAGATCAAGAAGCATCTCCATAAACAGAAAGCCAAGGTCTTTTATGACAAGTTGTCTGCGTGTGCCCAGACAGCTAGAGACCAGCAGGACACCGAATGTCTCTGTTTTGATTTGAAGCAAAACATGCCATTTCCGCACGTACAAGTGACGTATTCTACTCAAGGCAGCTGTCTCTTTCTTTTTGGAGTGCACTCGGCAAAATCAGGGAAAGGCACAATGTACACATGGCCTGAAACACAAGCTAAATGAGGCATGAATGAGATTTTGAGCTCCTTGGCACATTATATCGAAGCAAATATACCTAACACAGTAAGAAAACTATACCTGTTCATCGACGGATGTCGCGGTCAAAATCACAACCAAATAATGGTCCATTACCTACAAACACTAGTTATAAATGGTCGCTTCGACAATATAGTTTACCAGCTGCCAATAATAGGCGACAGCTTCCTACCTTGTGACAGGGTTATTAAAAAACTTCAATGAAAGAGAGAGTTATTGGAGTTGTATGGTGACTGGGAAGAAATTATCAAGGAAAAGTTTACATTGATTTCTATGACTGTAGAGACATGCTGGATTTCAAGGGTCATTTGCAGAATTTGTTCAAGAAATCTGTGACAAAAGATGGTGCAAAGCTCTCTATCTCAAAGTACAAAGTGTTTGAATATCCAAGTGAACACAAGTATGATGTTCGCTTGTCTCACGAGTAAATTTCGGCTTCTCAAGCCTAATGTCAGCGAGGTTACGTACCCTCAACAGCTGACTGATACCAATGTTAGAGATGGAGAGGAGGAGGGCTGAAGTCAAGTTTTGACTGAAAACAATGAATCAGGTACCCAGTGACATCAAAGCCAGATAGATTAGGTTTATGTTGACTAGTGCTCTTTAAGATATATTTGGTAATATTACCATAAGATACAAGAGTATGATGGTGATGTAGTTTTAGGTGTATTGCATAATAAATGCACAACTATGAATAAATTAGCATCTTGTCTCAATTTGTTGCTAATGCAATAAGATGGTTAATTAAAAAAGGGCCATCTATGACTTAAATTAGTGTCCTACATATTTATCTGATATGCAATTATCATTATAATTTGACTGTGGGTACTATCAATAGTATATTTTACACACATGCTATAGTTAGTCATTAAATTGTCAGGTTATGGATATATTTAGAAAAAATGCTATCCTGGACAATTTAGTTAATTGGAGTTGGGCCCTATTTGAATTCACCGATTTGATTGTTTAAAGGAAATAAAAATAAGGCATTAGCTAAAATCCTTTTTCCATGTGTACACAAAGTTTAACATTGTATGTAACATTTGACATCATTAAACAAATACAGAAAAATACATTTGTAGCATAAATTCGATTTTAAGCCTGTCTGTGAAGCGATTCCCGCGGAAAATAAAATTTTAATGAGCTAGGCGATCACGTAGTATCGTGACGTCACTTATGACACACACTCGCATCAGGCCGACCCTTTCCATGCATTCAGAGCATGTTTACAAGGATAGCTTTTGGATCGAAATGAGCGTCAGAATGAGTTATTGTGCAATATTCCGACGTAATACAAACACTAGTCATCATAGAGGAACAAACATTTATCTTACGGTTCCACATGAATCAAATTTTATTCAAAACAACGAATGCGAATGGGTGTACAAGTCGACTAGGTTTCGCTGAGCTTGGGCTCGTTTTCAGAATAATTATATCGAATGCAACCAACGGGAGATAATCTATATATATATATATACATTACATCAGATAATTCAAAGTTGCATAGCAATATATATAATATATATATATACATATTGCTATGCAACTTTGAATTATCTGATGTAATGCTGTATCTACAAAGATCCGTTTGCAGAGAACAGTGATGGCTGGAAGTAGGATATGAAGAATCACTTCCACATCTACATCAGAAAATGTTGTCAGCATTCCAAACACCTTGTCCTTCTTGATGCGAGTAGATTCTCCAAAGATAGGCGTACTCGTCCCACTCATTAACTCATTGATGTTTCTGCATGACTCCTGGTTTTATTCATAAAGCACCGCATTTAATTGCTAAGAAAGAATGTCCTTGCAGCATTCGAAAATAAAATGTTGAAAAAGCATGCATACCCATCACCGCTGAAGCAAAATGTTGCACCGTACCACCACCAGGAAAAGTTAAATCATGTTATATATTCATATACAAATAGTTCTAGGAAGATACAGTAAAAAACAACCCCAAAAAACACCAACAAGCCAATGTTTATACATGCAGTTAGTTACAGCAAGATCAATGCAGTGTAATTAGAAGTACATCAGATGTATAATTTATGGAGGGGGTTGTCGTTTATTTGTTGTTATTAATTGTCATATATTTTTGCATGATTACAACATGAAAATAAACTATAAATATTCATATAACATTCACCATTTAATACATGATAGCATGTCTGTGCATATGTAAACACGAATAACAAATGCATGGCTAAAACACAACTTCAGAATAAACGATTGCAATAATATGTACGCCTGGTATGTGAGCGATAATAGAAGAAATTCGTTGCCGGACATGAGGTACCTCTACGTTCGAGCTTGGGGCAAAAATGGGCAAAGATGTATCTCCGCCAAATTTGCATTAATATTACGTTTATACATTACTAAATAGCAAAGATGTAGTTTGCCAGAGTTTCCGCAAGTTGTTCATACCTTAGATCCTCTCTAAATATGGTCAATGTTCAACATATCATATTTTTCTTAATTTTATTTCAATTCGTACAAGAAACACGCCAAACGAAAGAGTATCATTTTGCGATTTAAACCATACCACCAAACATAGCAGGGCGGGTAATAACGCGAGCACATGATTTTATTAAAACACCACCCTTCCGCGAGATTAAATATGGCTGCGCCCGCAACGAAATGAAATTTCTGCGGGTGTCATTGTTTCATCACGAATATATGTATGAAGCATTACGAGTTCGCAAAAGCAGGTATTTTTATCACAAAGAAGACATATTTATGTTTCTTTTGATATAAAATATATGATCAGTCTTTATAAATCAAGAGACTTACAATTGTTTAAACACAGGCGATTTAACATTGCGTCCCAATGCAAACGCGTTTGCGTGATTTCTTCCGACCTCCCTACAAGTTACACTGAGCACGTCGGCAAGGAAACGTGCACTTCTCCACAATTTCAAATACACCATGAACAACAGACTGGTCTCTGTTGGAAGCAATCACTCCGATGTTTACAATGTGATTATCATTCGCGCATGTACAAACCGTACACCGAGGTCGACACTGGACGTTGTGCAAACAAAATGGCATTCGAATAAAATACACCATAACTGTGTCATGAGCCCTGTAATGCCACTGGTGGGAAAATGTGTGGTAATTTAGTGATTGCCAAACGAGTAAACTAGCAACTATAATGTCGCGAAATTTCAGACTACTTCCGGCAGCAGACCGATTTACGGATTACACATCCGTTTAGTTGTTTTCCGGGATTGTTTTCATTAAAATATGACTAAAATTGTACAGTTATGTAGCATTAACGTAACTGATTTCATCACAGTGCCATTATATGTATTTGGCATTAAGGATACCATGGCGAAAAACGTGCTTGATGTGTAACTATAGAAATAGTATTTTGACAGTTTCGGAAGCGAGGGTGTGACAGCCGCCAGCGAGTTACTCGCCGTTACTCACGTTAGCGAGTCGTAATAACGGGATTACACCGAGCCCGAGTAACATACACATATGAACATATGTTCAACTAAATTCAATGATATTGATACTTTGTTAAGTTACTCCCAATGTCAGGTGCCCTAGTGTTAAACTTAATTTAATGATATCGCATATAAGTATGTGTGATTTATGACGTGTTTTACACCCACAATACGCTGCCTCTGGTTTCGGTTAGCGTAATTCAAGTGAGTACAGACATCATTAGTGGTGCTGAGTCTGAGGTGCAGCTATGGCCACCGTTGAGACAACAACAGTTGAAAATGGGTCAGGTGATGTGAAAAATGGTACGTAATAATAATAATATAATAATAATAATTGCTTTATTCACAGACTCCATGCAACATACAAGTACATTATCATGGTTCTATAGTTGTGTTATAAACAATAGTTACAATGTACAGAATGAAAAATCACCCGTCAACAAAATGTATATACAGGGAATTGAACCAGTATTTCCATATTCTTGACATGTATTTCACGTCACTATTAATAATGTTACAAATCAATATGTTTTTTGAGAACTGCAGTCGGCATATAAACCTATGTGTCAAATTTATAATAACAGCAGCACAGTTAGGTAAATTATTGTTAACAAACATTTCACTAGCACTACAGTATCTGTCATAACCTAATACCATTCGAAATATATTGTTGTAAGAAACATACAATTTCCTGATTGCATAGTTATGAAAATTCCACCATAGATGGGCAGTATACATAGGTGAGCAAAAAGTAGTAAACAATGTCTTCTTTACATCATTTGAAGACATATGAAATTTTCTTATGATCATGTTGCCTTGTGCATACAACTGGCGACATTGTCTAGATATATCATTGTCATCTAGCATACTATTTGAAATTATATGACCCAAATATTTTACAGATTCTACCTCACATAGTTTGTCGTTACCAAGCATAAAACTTGGAAATTTAACATTCTTACAACTCTTGTTTCTAATTATCATGACCATACTCTTTTTGGCATTGTACCTTATGTCATGAGATACTCCATATTGATCACAGACGGTGAAATTATGTTGTCATTTAAATCTGAATGTTGCAGGGTTCATGTTAAATTCCCTGAAATATTTTATGGTTAGTTAATTATCTCATTATCTGTTCAACAACAATTTTGTTAATGATGACAACAAGAACACATGTATTCCCATATAGCGATGTTATACTATAGTGATAACCACTCGTTTTACAGCTAACTCTTTGAACGGTTATTTCTTGCTCGGTTATTGTTGACATATCATCTGGTATCCATGGTATTCTGAAGACTTTATGAGGCTGTTAAGTGTCATATATATAAACAAAACTACCACTTAAATCGAAAGTTGTAGGTGTGTCAAAATGCTGTCATTCAAGGATGCGGGTAATTTCATGGTCTTCATGTTCTAATGAAAAAGTAGCTTATAAATATACTGCAATATCCAGTCCTTTAAGTTTAAGACTACTCAAATTTCTTTACAAATCACTTATGGCAGACCAGTCCATTCGAGCACCATCTCAAATTCTCTATGAATCATTCAGCCATGCTGCAATTAATGCATGAAAATTATTAGCTCACATATTTATTGATCACCAAAGTACTCTTGATTGATAATCTTATATTCTAACCAATATTTTAACAGTACCCAAGTTACCCATATATTATACATTGATCAGTACATGAAAATTGGCTTTAATAACTGAGTTATAAAAAGATCATAATACTTGCATAGTATTAACATATTTTAATATTAATAATTTGAAAATATCTGACAAACAATTATATGCTAGAAAATACAAATAAAAAAAAATTCAGTATCACAATTTATTTATTATTTTACATGAATAATTGGTGGACAAGTTAGATTTGCCTTGGCTAAATCTGTGATGGATTTTACCAGTCATCCGACTCAAGTTGAAGTAGATGAATTGCAATTTGTGATAATCTATTTAATTATTGCATCAGTAATAATGAAGCATTAATTACAGCTTAGTATCAGAATTAATTAATTGAATAATATATTTTAGGCAAGGTTGATTGACTACAGTGCTTCTCCATTCAAGTACCCAAGGCAAATCTGTGCAACGCTGCATTCATGTTGTTGCACTTCATTATATGAAGCAGTGTACTGTGAACCTGACAGAGCAATTGTTACTCTGTTTGCCTACAGAGGAGTGTGGTGATGCAGTGGGTAGAGCATCGGACTCTCAATCGAGAGAACCCGGGTTCAAATCCTGTGCACTGCAGGTGTCAAACTTTTTCGTTCACTCTTCATTGCTCTAGTTTACTCAAATGTATGAATGAGTACATTGCTATAGACAGTGGTGGATACATGTGTACGAATAGTCTTCGTGGATTAATTGCAGTATGGCTGAATGCTTCCCAGAGATGCCGAAATGGTGTCAGAGAGTAACGTGTAAAGCGCTTTGAGCAGTGTAAAGAACTGGATACTGTGCTATAAAAAACTTACCTTTACCTTTTTACAGAGGTGAGTGATGACCCGGCAGTGAGACGCCAGTCCAGCAGGGAGTGGGTGCGACAGGTGGAAGAGCCTGAACTCGAGTTTGATGAACTTGGCATTGAGCTAGAGGCACAAGATGGTGAGACTTTACAAATCTCCAACAGGAACAAAACTCATAATGGCAAATGTTTATTCTGTTGTTGATATTGAGCAGTGTTACACATGGCAAATATTTTGGCCAGTTTCTCATTGGTCCCAAATGGCAGGTATGCCAAATCCACAATAGCAAACAGAAAGTGTCTAGTCTCATCATTTCATGTTAAACAATAATTGAATTGCAGAGTTTCCAAATCATCTGATAAACTTAGTGTAACTGTCCATATAAATAACATTCTGGCTATAAGCCAACTTCCTGGTGTAAAGATATCAGTGGCCTAAATTATCTTGGTGCTTTCAAATAAACAGATAATAACAATATGCATATGACTGGCATCTGTATACTGAAGTGACTGGGTTAAGTCACTGTTCACTGGTCATCCAACATTAACAGATCTATCCGTTTGGTAAACACAAAGCTTAGAGGTACAGCTATTTGATTGCAAACATAATTATAAATAGATTTTAATGTTCCAGAACTAGGCCTGTATAATTTGGGTAGGGAGTGCTGATTGTATTACCATTACTTAGTAGATAATTGATCGAGTCTTTATAATTTTGTATTTGTCAGTCTTCTTAGTTATAATGCTCTCATAATATGTGTTATTGGTGCTTAATTATTGCATTGTTATTTATAACTTCTTCTGCAAAGGTCATCTAATTATTTGTAGAGTGTTTTTTTTGTTTTTTTGCTTTCCTTGTTAGTACTACTAGTAGTAATACTTACATTATGATGCTGATTATTCTAACAGTATTATCATAATAATCTATTTATAATTTTGTAACAAAAACTATGTTTTGCATGCACTACTGCCTATTTGATATACTGTGGCCTTTTCTTTTGTGGGTCAAGAAAGGTGCTACAAGTGTGTCAAAGTGGAATCTTGTTTGTTACGTAGAAACCTGCATGATCATTATTCTGTCAGTGTGTTCGTTTTAGCAATATTGGACTTGGAACTCGACAGCGGAGAAATGCTTGACGGTTTTTTGCATAATTCTCCTGCGCATTTGCCCTATTGGCATTCCAAAGGTAGTTGTTATGGTTTGTTTCTTTGTTTTGTTACACTTTGTTTCCTGGTGTGTGCTTTGTGTGTCCTCCCTTCTCTCTTACATTGCATATTAAGTGAGTATTTAATGGAATATTAATAGCAATAGGTGGTATTCTAACAATTGTCTTAAATTCAAATAAATTATCACCTCACAAAATACTACCGAGATGTCCCCATTTCTGTGCATGTTGCAAGTTTGGAATGTAGTTGTTAGTTTGTATTATCTATAAGGCAGTACAGTCCATGTATAACTCTTAAGTTTCAAGAGAGTGGGAACAGCTTGGTTAATATCAGTTTTTAAGTAGACAATTTATGAATATAGACCAGACCTGGGGCCAAAGTACTCGAGTACATTTTTGAAGTACTCATACTCGTACGCATAAAACTTGTGGGTCATGGACTCGTACTCGTACTCATTGTACTCATATTTTATGAGTACATTACGAGTACATCTGAGTATTTTCTCAATATGTACTGGGGAAAATTAATATATTTGGTTATAAAATGAAACTTTCCTGAAATATTTAAATGTTCAACTATTTTTAAAATATTTTGTTATTTCTGATAGAATAACACCTTACCATCCCTATACATAGTACATCCTCATTCTCTGATAATCAAACATGGCAACAGGCAGCATCTTTTCCCAGTCAGAAACACCCTGTTAAGCAAACAATATTTGTAGGCTATCAGTTCAGGCCATACACCTGTTTGCTTAATTAAGCCAACAGGATGTCCATAAAGAGCCAATTGTCAGTTAACCCACCAGTTAGACAGGAAATGCCTTTGATGTAGTCTGGAGACCAGGCCACTTGACAGTGGCTGACAGTACTAACTGCTAAGAACAAGAACTGCCAGTCTTCCTCTGTAGAAGTAAGGTGGCTCAAGTCAGACTGCCTCCTACACTAGTATAATCCCATGCCAGCAGCCTGGCTAAAAAGTCCAAAGGGGATGCTGAGCCTGTTATGTGGACATGTGCTAACCCTCTCAACAACTAGTAGTCTACGATCAGAAAATATAAATTGCAAACTTATAATATCAGCAGATTGCAGAGGTGAACGAATACCTCAGTCAGCCATTTACAGATCGTCACATTGACCCACTGCAGTTCTGAGTTTTCCAACTGTGGCTCAGTTGGTCCCTCACCATCTCAGCATTCCAGCCTCATCAGCCCCAGTTGAAAGGGTATTTAGCATAGCCAAAAAAGTATTCTGCCCTGAACGGTGCAGCCTGAAAGACTCAACCTGTGAACAACTCATGTTCATTCGGTGCAATGGCAAATAGATGATAAGATCATAGGATGCCACTGAAATGAATGCCAATGAAGTGAATTTCAGTGTTTGATGAAATAGAGGTTTTTTTAGTTTTCCTCATAAAAATTGATCAACTGCCATTGCATATTCACTTTTGCTGAGTTATATAAATTATATTAATTAATATTTTTTAAATATGTTATTATTTATATTTTTTAAATGTACTTTTACTCATACTCGTGAGAATGTACTCGTATTTGTACTCGTACTCAGCTTTTAGCAATGTACTTGTACTCGTACTCATCCATCTTCAAAGTACTTGTACTCATGAAAATGTACTCGGCCCCAAGTCTGATATAGACAATCTGAAAACATGTTATATGCTGCTAGTTTCTTGCTGCTTGCAGACATGGCAAAGGGTTCAGCTTTATACTGTAGCACTACTAAACAAAAATAAGACTGGTTGAGATAAAAAGAATGAGACATTTGTTATTTTAGTTCAGTTTTTAAGAAGAATTTACACCTTTAGTACACAATTAAATTTGTTAAAGTAATAACTTCTGATTTGTTGAATCATTTAACAAACCTTTCAGAAGCCGGTATGGATGACACAGACCCAAGTGCTGCTTTCGGGTCAGACGGAATGATGGATGAAGACTTTGAGGATGAACTTGGTTCACCCTCACAGGTCAGTAACATCACCCTCACAGGTCATTAACATCACCCTCACCAGCCAGTAACATCACCTTCACATGTCAGTAACATCATCCTCACAGGTCAGTAACATCTCCTACATAGGTCAGTAATATTGTACCCTCACAAGTCAGTAACATCATCCTCACCTGTCGGTAACACCACCATCACAGGTCAGTAACATCACCTTCACAGGTCAGTAACATCACCTTCACAGGTCAGTAACACCACCCTCACAGGTCACTAACTGTGTTCTGCCTAGGCATCCTGTTTCTAGGTGACAACGTCACATGCATGTGTAGTGGACTAGCCAGGGGTGCTAAGGTTGCTGGCGGCCAGCGTCTTATTTTGGCCAAATTGTTTAGCAGTATCTACCTGTAATAATTATTATTCAGAGGGGTAACACTAAACAGTGGCTTCAAACTAATGATAGTTACTTTTTTCTGTTTGTTGACTGATTGTTAACATTGAGATTGTGTGTGGGTGTTTTTCTTGTAAATAAAAAAAATTAGCTATGCATCATTTTAATATATGACATCATACCTTTTCAGTTACACCTTTTACTATTTGCAGTGCAATGTATCTAAATTTCTGTTCAGCCTAGCCCAACAATATTTTGCCTACCTTTTGCGTATATAATAGTCTCTGGGAGTATTAAATGTGATGTGAATTTATACATCAAATGTTATGTCATGCTGAATATTGTGTTTTGCTAAAACTTAAATAAAGTTAAGGCCAGACACAGCAGCTGAAATGTCGTATTTTGAAAAAGAAAAAAAAAATTGTTTTTGCCATATTCCGATAGCTTTGTATGTGTTCTATCAATAAAGTTCACTTTTATAACAATTTCATACCTCTAAATCACTTTTCTCGTTAATAAAGTGAGCCCCTATCAATTAATAAATCCTCTTTTAGTTGTCAAGACGCGGAATGTGTTCAATAATACGCAATGTTTAGACCTTAGTAACGCTGCTGTACTTTCAACGTACACCATCTTGTTTAGTACGAATAGAACCGCCAATCCATCCTCTAACTGCTTGTCTAGATGGCATTCCCGCCCTTTGACCCGTATTTCCAGGAAATCCTAATATATGGGAGCACAATTCAACCGACTATTTCCTTATTTGGCGTTCGTCATTGTGACACGTCAGCATCGGGATGTTCCGCCATGCTCGTGACCTGCGGTGACCCGGATAATTCCATATATGGCGTGAGACGCGTGGCGTTTCTCCCACAATTCACCATGTTGCTATTTCCGGGTGTAAACAATGATGGCATCCAGCGAAAGTTTTGACGAAATTAGCATGATGCCAAACATTATAAATTTGTCGCAAAGCATGCATTTGGGCAGAAAAAGAAATGGAAAGCTCAGCAACTGTACAATGCATGCGCGTAATGAGATTTATTGGTAGCAAAACAGCGTATTTCGACGGAAACGCAGCCGCACGTAGCCACTGCAGACGCAGGCTTAGGCCTTAGCGCCGACGCCGGCTGCGATGCCCGGAGACGGCGGGGAAGCCGGCGGTTGAACGGTGGCAGAGATCTTTGCCAATACTGCATCACGCAGTGAGATTAAAATGAAAGTTATGCAGTCCTAAAGCCAGAAAGGCATGGATGCAACAGTCAAATATGGTAAGTCTTACATAATTATTTGTTTAGATGTAATATTTCTGTGTAAGCAAGTTAGACAATTCAACTATAAATATGTCATGTTATGACTAAGTTTTTATGTCAGTTACTACTTAGCTTTAGATTTCAGGTCTATGAATATTTTGATATATTTACTTTATTAATAAAAACACTTACTTATTAATAAACTTTACCTCATACTGATATGCTAATTATGTTGTTGCACATTACGCACACATGTGTGCACACACACTCATAAATATATATTTTTTTTTGTATACATATACAAGAACACATGCATGCATGCACAGTACATTTCCAGTAGGCATTTTTTTAATTGATACATGATATATTTCATTTCAGCTTCATCTCTTCACTGGTACATGATTGACTTGGCTCGCATAAGTGGCCTTCTTCAGATGGTGGAGTGTCCCCAAGGAGGAGGAGGAAGGACCAGCACATGAATGCTACAGTCCTGTTCTTCATATTAATCAATCACTATCAATCCTCGTTGGTCTTATCAAATGCATGACACTTCAGTTTTTACTTCATAATATTAATAATGATAAAACAATTCAAAAAATCATTGCCTACCGGTAATTGTTATTCGATCTTTGGCGGCCATTTACAAAAAATGCATTTTTTTTATATTTGTGCTCCATATAACTCTGGCAGTATTAAAGTTATGCCAATCATGTTTACATCATTGTATTCAGCATTACTTTCTGCACACAACTACAACCTTATATTTGTAATAAGTTGCATAATTATTTTGTTATATAGGTATTTATAACGAAAAAACGTCGAAATTTTTGTCAAAATAAAAAAAATGTAAACAAAATATATAATTTACTAATATTTTAAATATCAAGTTGTAGTTGTGTAATACCAGTCTGATAGTGAAATAATTATGATTGTATCTTCTATAGTAATGGCTGGGGACCGTGGACAAAGTTTGCTATATTTTCTCATTATGGCAGCCATTTTTTCGTTACCATGGCAACGGTGGGTCTGAATAAAAAAGTTCAGTATATTTGTTATTCCCCATGACCTATTCTTTCTTGCTGGATAAATAAGTTTGCCATAATTATCAAAATAAAAAATACCCTATTTAAGCTGCCATGTCTCACCTTAAGACTTGCAAATTTAATTAAATTAAACATGTATTGTTTATATATACTATAATGTTCCATTTGTCCACATTTATATTTATCTAAATGTAATTTTTCAAAATTACTATGCTGCTTGTACGTTTTAAATTTTCAAAATAGAACATGACAGTATATCTCAATTATGTTAAATCTAGCCCAAAGGAATTTGGCACAAATATTACCTGTATAATATTCTCTGTGTATGTTGAATATTATGCAGATTGACACAAATTAAAAAGTTATGTAAAGCTGATTATTATGTTTTTTTCTACAATGCCTGAGCCTACTACATCTCATGTATTTAATTTAGTGACGTGTCGCAAGTGCCCTTTTAACCACTGCTCACCGTGCTCTATTTGCCCTTTTAATAAAATGTCACCCTGCCCTTTTGAAAACCTGGACAGAACACTGACTAACATCATCGTCACAGGTCAGTAACATCACCCTCACTGGTCAGTAACATCACCTACACAGGTCAGTAACATCATAGGTCATTAACATCACCCTCATAGGTCAGTAACACCACCATCACAGGTCTGTAACATCACCCTCACAGGTCAGTAACACCACTCTCACAGATCAGTAACATCACTCTCACATGTTAGTAACATCACCCTCACAGGTCAGTTACGTCACCCTCAAGTCAGTAACATCACCCTCACAAGTCAGTAACATCTACCTAACAAGTCGGTAACATCACCTTCACAGGTCAGTAACATCACCCTCACAAGTCAGTAACATCACACACAGAGGTCAGTAACATCACCCTCACAGATCAGTAACATCACCTACACAGATCAGTAACATCACTCTCACAGGTCAGTAACATCACCCTCACAGGTCAGTAACACCACCATCACAGATCAGTAACATCACCCTCACAGGTCAATAACACCACCCTAACAGGTCAGTAACATCACCCTCACAGGTCAGTAACATCACCCTCACAGGTCAGTAACACCACCATCACAGGTCAGTAACATCACCCTCACAGGTCAGTAACACCACCATCACAGGTCAGTAACATCACTCTCACAGGTTAGTACCATCACATCCACAGGTCAGTAACATCACCCTCAAGACAGTAACATCACCCTCACATGTCAGTAACTTCACCGTCACATGTCAGTAACATCTCCCTCACAGTTCAGTAACATCGCCCTCAGAGGCCAATAACATCACACTCACAGGTTAGTACCATCACCCTCACATGTCGGTAATACCACAATCTCACATCAGTAACATCACCCTCAGGTCAGTAGAATCAGCCTCACGTATAAGCAACTTCAGCCACACAGATCAGTTACATCACCCTCACAGGTCAATCACATGAGTTCCTGTCCACTAATGCTGATTTGTAATTAGTTTTCAGAGGCAAGTCATTTCTATATTATTTACAATCCTCATCCATAGTCTGCCATCTCCTACTGTTGTGTAAAGTGTTTGAAATGTGAGTCGTATTTTTCTTTATTGAAAAGTCTGGTTTCTATGTTTTAGGAGCACGACAATGACCCTGAAATGGAATTCCGTGACATTGCCAAATATGGTATTGTGCAGGTGGCAGGTAAGTTCGTCATCATCAATTCAACAAAATATTACCAATATGACTGGCTGTTACAAATTATGGCTCTCACATTGTGAAATTTATGTAGCTCAGTGCAGAGCACAGTGGCGCAGTGGCTAGAACATCGGATTCGATTGAGAGAATCAGGGTTCGAATCCTGTGCTGCTGAACCACAGGCAAGTTCGTTCACTCATGATGGTGTTCAATTGAACAGGTCTGCCAGGGAGTAAAGTGTAAAGCACTTTAAGCATTCCTAAGGACTGGATACTGTGCTATATAAGAACTTAGCCTTTTTTAAACCTTTAATCATATATTTGATTCAATTTTGAAACACAATGACAAGCTGTATTGATACATACAGGTGATGACACATTTGGAAGGAAGGTGATTGTCTTCTCAGCGTGTAGACTGCCTCCACGTACAGAGCTCGACCACGAACACCTGCTTCAGTGAGTACTGTTGTGTGGCAACTTGCATCTGACGTCTCTTGTGTATTGACTATGCTTGTCAGATCCAGTGCCTGATGTATAAGAAAGACAGCTTGTGTAAACTGTGATTGGCTAAGGTAGTTGCGTGACATTGGTAATGGTGCCTTGGAGGTAATGACAATTCCCTTTGGGCCCAGGTGTTGTTTTCCTCTTGTTTCCCTGTCTGTCAGGGCTGAGGCTGGCCTCGATTCACATCCTCAATTTCTGTTATCTTTTTAGTCCTTTGGCCGAAGGTCCAAGGTACTATTGCCATCACTCTGCGTCCGCCGTCCGATGTTAGCTGCCGTATCTCAGAAACCGTTCAGCAATTTTTTCTCTAATTTTGCATAGACATATCTTAGGGCACTGCCACTATGCACGAGAAATCTGTATTTGATTGAATCATTTTAAGGGCTCTCTAGGGCCTCCAAGGACCCAAAACTGGTAAAAATGTAACATTTTGCCTATTTTTTCAAAACTGTTCAGCAACTTTTTTTCTAATTTTGCATAGATGTATCTTAGGGTGCTGCCACTATATACAAGAAATCTGTATTTGATTGAATCATTCTAAGGGGCCCCCAAAGTGCAAAAGTTTTACAATATCTAGCGATGTGGTTTTGAGAAGGGCCCTTGAGACCACCGCCAACAGTAGATTTTGTTTAATGTGCCACAAAGTCAGCAGTATGACTAAACTCTGCAGCCTAGTGCTAACAGTGTTCAAAATGATTCAGGTAAATAGCAAATAACAAAGGACACAAGTTTTCCCCTTGCCATACCTATACATCACATGAGAAGAAGGCTGACACAGCCTGGCCCTGATTTATACATGATTTAGCTTTTTGTATATGTTGTATACAACTTTCAACACAATACCATTAATACCGCATGAAATTATCTTAGACCACAGGGAGGACCGGTCTACTAAATCAAATGCTTTCTTATAATCAATGAAGGCACAATAAAGCCTTTTGTGTCGAGACAAATACAATTCAACCAATGGGGTACCCCTACTTGAACACTGCCTGTTCTTCACCTATTACATTCGCTTTGTTTAGGTATGTGGTCAGTCTGGTGTTCTGAACAATCACTAAGGATTAATGAACACTTGTGCAGAATGTCACCCACTTGGCAGGTTTAATTGATCTATTCAGCAATGAGGACACTGCTTAGGCCTCACTCTGGACACTGTCACTCACAGTGTTGTGTATTGTCTTAGTTGGTGCATTGAGCTAATCTACTTGACCATGAATCAGTGGTGGCTCTGGTTGTGTATTACACCCAGCTGTGGAGCTAAGATTCTCTGTCTGCTATTGTTTGATGGAAACTGTGACTAATGTGTAATTGGTCACTGGCAGTAGCTTGAGTCAACAGACAGCATTAAGCCACTAGACCCCTGTTAAACTGGACAGTTGCCTGTAGGTTTTCAACTGTGTCAAACAGTGAGTCTACCTTTTGCTCTCAAATAATCTGTCCTCTTAGTTTTACACATGAAGACATAATCTGGCATAACTTGATAAGTCTTTGTAGCAGCACATTTGTACTTCCAGTGTATCATTGCAACATAACATACATATTACATACTGTGTGCCACATTTGAATGTTGTGCATGTAATATTTCCATGCAATCCATTTGCATATATAATGTAAAACTTCAACAGCCGTTTTCTTCATTGTCACTTTTTGATCCCTATCATGTTCAATGCTTCATAACTTTGCCAATTTTTGTAGCAGTCATATTTTTTGAAACCGTGTAAAGCACCCTACCAAACCTTTACAAGGATGTAAGAAAACAATGTTACAATTTTTCCGACTTATCACTCATTTGGTCAGCCGGGGTCACATATAGACGTATTAGTCCAAAGGACTTCAGGGCCACTTGGCCCATTTTTTCTTTTCCCTCACTGATGTTTTACTGCTCTCTCCACCAACTGTCCCCATTTCCCTCTATACAACACCATTGTGAAACACGTGTTCTTGTAAGTTGTACAGATGGCGAGAACTATGTCCGCACTCAACAACTTCTGAAACCAATGTTGTAAAACATTTATTTTAAATATTGTTATATTTGTTATTTCTGCCAGTAATGTCATTACATTACACCCACTCTGAGTGTTAAGAAGTTATACATGAACATTTAATGATGGGTAAAAATACAGATGTCACTTTTAAAAAGAATTCAAATACATTTTATTTCTGGACAATATCCACATCAATTACTCCTACGGGAACTCTGCATTTCCTCGTGGCTTCCATGTTCAGGGGTGAGGTCTAGCTCCTATCCTGTTGCACTGTTGCCCTCCACTGCTTCCTATCAGCACCCCTCCTTCCACCTTTCATCTTTGTCTGACTTTCTCAGGAGCTGCATATGTGTTCTTCCTTGTTCCCTGTATAAGGGTGAGGTCAGGAGTATTATTGAGCTCGTCTCATGTCCCACCTAGTGCAGTCCTCCCATTTCAGCTATGGCCGTCTCCCTCTCCTGCATCCTTGGTGTTGTTCCGCCTCTGCTCTCTTTGTGGCCTGTCCATCTCACCCATCTTCTTTACATGAAGCTGTATATATTATACGGTGGCCATGTGATATGTGTTTGGAAGATACCTGAAGCACACACTGGACCAGTACGTGGAGAATGACTACACCCTTGTGTACTTTCACTACGGACTCAACAGCAAGAACAAGCCATCCCTCAGTTGGCTGCGACAGGCGTACAAAGAGTTTGACAGGAAGTAAGTGTCATACAGAGGCTTAAAGGACATTTCACTATTGTGGAGCACAGTGGCACAGTGGCTAGAGCATTGGTCTCTCAATCGAGAGAACCCGGGTTCGAATCCTGTGCTGCTGTGTCGAACCTTGGACAAGTTTGTTCACTCTACATTGCTCCAGTTCACACAGCTGTATAAATGAATACCTGGCTATGTCTACAAATAGTCTTCATGTATTCATTTAATGGTGTACGATTGAACAGGTCTGCCAGGGAGTAAAGTGTAAAGTGCTGTGAGCAGTGCTGAGGACTGGATATTGCGCTGTATAAGAACTTACCTTTACATTTCACTTAAAAAAGCATCTATGTGCTGCATAACACTATTAATATGTTGACAAGGTACCCAGTCTAATGATCATAGTAAATTCTTTTGATGAGTTTATAAATAATGCACAGGTAGTCTCCTCACATAACTGTTTTACATTTATATAGTATTTTCTTTGATATTTCAACTGGACTGTGATGTCCTTTTTTCAGATACAAAAAGAACTTGAAGGCGTTGTATGTTGTCCATGCGACAGGGTTCATCAAAGTGATATGGAAAATATTCCGGCCATTTGTAAGGTGAGTTTGCAACTGAATGTTGTGATACTGCTGATGTTGGCACTGGTGTATCCAATAAGTCAGTCATGTCATCTTTGAAAAAATACAGTGTGAAATTATGTAGAACGGATAGATAGATAGTGACAGATGGACTGAAAACAGACTGACACAAGATGGGTGGATGGCCACGCTGACAGACAGATGAACTGACAGACAGACTGACAGAAGATAGGTGGATGGACAGATATACAGGCTGAGAGACAGATGGATTGACAGAAGGTGGGTGGATGGACAGATATACAGGCTGACAGACAGACTGACATAAGAAGGGTGGATGGATATATATACAGGCTGACAGACAAATGGACTGACAGACAGACTGACAGATGATGGGTGGATGGACAGGTATACAGGCTGACAGACAAATGGACTAACAGACAGACTACAGATTGACAGATGGACTGACATATTGGTGGATGGAATGACAGACAGACAGTTTGACAGATGGACTAATAGATTTATGGACAGACTGACAGATGGATGAACTTATTGACTGACACACAGACCTGGGTTCAATTCACTTTTATCAAGTCCAATTCAATTCCAATTCATGTGTATCTACCAAGGATAATTTCCAGTTCAGTTCAACATACTCACACAAATGATCAATTCCAATTCGAATTGGCAACAATAGGTGTTTTGTTGTGCCTTATTAAGTTTCTGCACATTGGTGTGCAATGAAGCTCCAGTGAAAATCCACTGAAGCAAACAACAGACTTTTAGTTTGTTTAATTAATCACTTACACTTACAGGTTTTAGTTTAGGCCATTGTCATTCGTTGGCTCCCTTAACCCAGCCTGTCCCAGCATGAGCCTGGAAGTTCACAATAAAATGCCTGCTTTGTTCTCAGAAGAGACAGGGCTAAGCAGGCATTGTGCCAAGTACTGCAATCTGGGTGTTACAAAGGGTTATGATGTCAACCTGCACCAGTGCAATATAGTACCTCCTTTCAGCCTGACTAAAGAACAAGGGGGTGCTGAATTCTGGACATTGGTAACTGCTAATTCACCCCTATGCAAACAGTAATTTTGGTATCAGATGGCCAATTAGCAGTGATTCCAATTAGCACTTAGCAGCTCTGTTCTATGCTGCTAGTAAAACTGGTGTACATAGGGACTGAGAGAGCAGAGAACTGCTAGACAAAGAATTGCAACCCATGATTTGTCTGGTAACACATCCTTTTGTGCCTGTAAATACTGGTAGTTCTGCTGTTGGTTGTTTTATTTTGGTCTTTGTCTGTTTTGGTTTTATTCAGTTCCAATTTAATTCAAATTCATGCATTTTGTTGATCAATTCAATTCCAATTCAACTAAGAATTGAACCCAGGTCTGCAGACAGATGAATGGACAGACTGACAGGTGAATTGATAGACAGATGGAGTGACAGATAGATGAATGGACAGACAACATATGTATAAACAGACTGACAGATGGATTGACAGACAGATGGAGTGACAGATGGACAGATGAATGGATAGACAACATGTGGATGGACAGACTGACAGGTGAATTGACAGACAGATGGAGTGACAGATAGACAGACGGACAGATGAATGGATAGACAACATGTGGATGGACAGACTGACAGATGGAGTGAAAGATAGACAGACGGACAGATGAATGGATAGACAACATATGGATGGACAGACTGACAGATGGATTGACAGATAGACAGACGGACAGATAAATGGACAGACAACAGACAGACAGACATACTGACTGATCAGACAAACAGACAACAGACAAACTATTGTTTCTGTAATTCCCCAGGGACTGGTCATGGCCTTGAGCAATAATAATAATGTAATTATTGTTGTATGACATGAATGAATTATGCAATGATATCATGCCTGTCAAAAATGTCCAATACATTTTATGATCTCAACATTTGTTTTTAACTTATTTTAATAAAGGCCTTCATACAAAGTAATGATCATAGTAAGAATGATAATAACAGAGAAGATTAACTGTGAAAGACATGGCATATTTCCAAACCTGTTTTTAAAGCATAGATTACATGTTAAATTGTTGTTTTCAGTGAGAAGTTTGGACGCAAGGTGTTGTACATGGACTATCTGCATGAGCTGGCGCAACAGCTGCAGCTAGACCAGATCGTAATACCGCAGAGAGTCAAAGAGTGAGCCCGTATTCTTCCCTGTCTAATACTTAGGTTCTCTCATAGTTTCCTCAGTCCTCCTGCACAACACGGATGAAGTTCTGTAAGATTGATAAGTTAGATTGACCAGTCAGTACGCACTATTTGCAATAATATAATTAGCTTTGTTTCTTGAATGTTGATTTGAAAGGCTACACAAACAACATTTGGATATTGTGTATCAGATCAGTATATCGGAAACTTCACCAAGTTTGTTACTAGTATTTTGTGTAGACTTTATTATGTTTAAGATAATCATAATAAATAAATATAATACCAGGACGCTGCACTGGCCACACAGTTGTCATCCAGCACTGCCTCTGATCGCACTAAACCTTTATACCAACCACTGCTGTAGATGTTTCACTAGATGGCAGACTTTAATTTTGTTACATAGTGTGTAACGTGAAATTGTCTGACACCATCAAATGACACTCCAAAACACTGCATGACACACTTTGTTACTAGGCTGTTGGATAATATTTAATAATTCAAAATTGGAGCTGGACATTTTTCCTCTACAGAGCTAGATGTTTGTCCTCTGTAGAACTGTAAATTTACCCTTTACATGGCTAACATCCACCCTCTATGGAGCTGTATTCTCCCTTTTTGAGCTGGACATTCACAATTTAGAATGACATCATACAACTTCAGCAGATACTGAGAAGGGATGAAACAAAAAGAATAGCAACACTGAATGTTGATAATAAGCCTCAGTTGTCAGCAGTATATGACCAGACTACTGTAACATGTGCACTTGGTGTGTTAATGCCTGTGCCAAAAGTATGAAAGCAGTAGAAACACTTACAGTATGACATGCGCATTTGATCAGCGTCATCACCAGGTGGCAGCATACTCTATTTCCGCATAATGCATTGGAATGCCAAACCAATGAAAAGTCCAACTAACCAAATTTGGTAAATTATTATAAAACGTGTTTGTATCTATTTATGAATGACCACAAGAAACATTTATTGGACATTGCAGTATTTCTGGAGCAGTTTCTAATAAGACATTCCACTGTTTATCATTTCTTAATGGTATTTGTTGACTATAATAGAATCAGATCCAGCTACACAAGGCTACAGATCTATATACAGCACACGCCCTGTAGCGGACAGTTGGTGAGGTGCTGTTTTGTCTCTGTTTTAGCTATGATGACCAACTGGTGTCCAGTCTCTGCCCGGGGGGCACAGGGTGTGTCCCTCACTCTTTTCCTCTTACTGTTTCCAGTTCAGTTCCTGTTCGGTTCCCGTTGTCAGATTCTTGTCTTCGTTGCTGCATGCATCCCTCACGTAGTCTCCCCATTAGTTGTGAGTTAGTTTCGTTGTAGTTTCATCATTTTGTTGGCTGTTTTTTGTCAGTAATCTTGTGTTGTTTCTATATTTCTGTGTGATGTTTTGTGTTGTCGGACTGCTGAAGTAATGCTGATTATGTTGCATGACTGAACCATTTTAGCCACTACAGTACACTTACTTCGCTGAGATCATGTGAATCCAATGGTTTGTTCATCATTTGAAAAATGAACTTTTAGATGGAATTCAACTGCTTGGCTTTCCATTCCTGTTTAGAATGCCAATAGCTGTTAAATGGGAATGGCATTAACAAATAACAACACCAGTTATGCACATACAGACAGGGTGGCTTTTCGCATGTTCACATTGTTTGACTTGCTTAACATGTTTAAAGATGCAGTAGTCTAATAAGAGTTTTTTCTGTTTTTTCATTATGTGTGACGTCTTGGTTTGATGGGTATGCAGTGTGCGTCAGCATAAAAGCCGTCCTTTTCAAACTAAGCATTTGTTGATATTGGATTCCCTGCATGCCTAGCTAGGTATTGTCATTGTTTGATTTATACTGCTTTTTGTGTATCACATTTCAGCTGAGCACATCTTTACCCTCTTTACCCACCAGTACAGTTTAAACCAAAGAATGGAAGGAATTAAATGGATAACTTTCGTCAGTACACATTTATGAAGTTATGTCTCACAACAGTACAAGCTTAGTACCTATTCACACTTGTTAGACTTATGTTGCATGAAAGGAGTATGTTTAGTCCAAATCCATCCAGCAATTGGCCACCTCGTTATGCTGACTGGAATGTTTGTTTCCTATCAAAAAATGTAACTAAACATGGACAATCAACAATGACACAATGAAAGATGTTTCTTAAATCTTGACTTTTGATTGTCTTTGGATTTATTGTCGTTAATAAATGGTGCAGTGATGAAATGGTGCAGTTTCATTTAATTGGACCCTGATGAGACTGTGCCAAAGACATTTGAAAGCAATTAAGGAGGAAGATGACATTGCCATGCTAAGATTAACATCAGGCAAGCAGAGTTGGTTCTGTTCTTCACATAAGATATGCTGTCCGCAGATGGTGTGCTATAAGAGTGTTTCTGAGTCAGTCATCATATGACTGGTCTTGTGTGTTTCAGGAACGATGCTCTGTTGTTGGCCAAGAACAAGCCGCTGCCAGTGCCTACGAGTATAGTGCACCCTCCCGCACCTACACAGCAGTTTGGGGTCTCATTGCAGTTGTAAGTGTTCAGTTTATACCCTCATGTATGGCAAAATGCAACAAAAACATGCAGGTATCCACAGACACAAAAACACACACATACCAGCTTACATATGTGTACACGTACGTGCGCACACATAACACATAAAATTAGAAACATACACCTGTGCATACCCAAGTACACCCCAGGTACGCATGCATGCACGCACACACGCACACATGCACAGATACATGTGCACAAACAAACAAACACACACGCACATTTCCTGCACTGACAGTGAAAATAGTTTTAATCTATATTATCAACATTTGATTAAAATTTATTTTATTTCAGCATCAAGGAACACAACAATAATGAGATAATCCCACCTGTAATGGGGCAGTGTATAGCTCACCTCCGTGAGAATGGTAAGTCATATTACTGTGTATAGCTTACCTGCACAAGAACAGTAAGTCACTATTATAGTGTATTGATTGCCTTTGTAAAAATGGTAAGCAACCATTACAGTGTATAACTTAACCTCCATGGAAATGGTGAGTCATATTTACATTGTGTAGCTTACCACCGTGACAGTGGTAACTCACATTACAGTGATGAGTCACATAACAGTGTATAGCAATCCTCTGCAAGAATTGTAAGGCACAAAGGAACAAGACATTTGTGGACAATACATCCAGTGGTAACACTTAGATTCTAGGGGTTTGCTGACACTTTGCAACTAAAACGGCCTCGTCCAAAAATGATCTCGTTCATCTCAGATATTCAGTTTTCATGGTTGTTTTCTAAAGTGATGTCTGGTTAATCTGTATAGTTTGTTATTCTGCAAAGATGGGCCTCGATGTTTCAACTAGACATTTGCAAGGGAGTTCTTACTTTCAGTATGAGTCGCCCTTAACTTCTGGTACGTCATTCCAAGATGTTATCTTCATTGTAGCGTGATACAAGAGTGCTGTTGTGATGAATTAATTACTGAAATATCCACACTTGAAAAAGCTTGATTTCCCACTGAGAAAGCCCTAAATACCCCCAGGTTAAACACCATTGACTTAGACAATACCTCAAAGGAAAACTACAAAATACGTGCATCATTATAATAGCTTTAGCATGAAGCACTGTGGATGGTTCTACTGTATTATCAGATGCTTGTCTTTTGTCCACCCCAGGTCTGGAGGTAGAGGGTATCTTCCGACGGTCTGCCAGTGCCGTGGTTCTCAAGAAAGTTCAACAGTTGTTCAATGAGGGTAAGTTAAAGCTGCCCAGGCATCCTACATGAGTAGCACATCCTAAATGTCCACATCATTATTTGACGGACTATTATTTGATGTTGGTTTGGGTTTGTTTACAACTGTGACAATGGCGATGTTATAAACTATGATAAATGATGGTGGGTTTATTTTTCTTTGTGCATTGGACATAATGTATATCTGTAATGTTTTGTTACCATACAAACTGTACTTCCCACATTCCAGACGACCGATTCAGTGAATTTCCTACAAATAATCACAACGTTTGGCTGATTCTGGGTAACACAGTAGACCACCTCACTATAAGATCTCTACTATTTACCAGTGTAGTGATACAAAGCGCTGTGGTACAGTGGATAGAGCTTCGGACTCTCGAACGAGAGAAACCATGTTCGAATCCTGTGCTGCGATGTAAAACCTTGGGCAAGTTCATTCACTCTATGTTGCTCCAGTTCACTCAGTTGTATGAATGAGTACCTGGCTATAGACAGTGGTGGATATTTGTGTACGAATAGACTTCGCACATTAATTGCAGCGTGGCTAGATGCTTCCCAGAGAAGTGGAGATGGTGTTCAATTGAAAACTTCTGCCAGGGAGTAAAGTATAAAGCGCTTTGAGCAGTCCTGAAGACTGGATACTGTGCTATATATATATATATATATATATATGAAGGGTTTCGGGGCTTAATTTTGAGGAAAAGCCACTTTTGTGCTTTATTCTCAAGGTTTAAATCACACCTTGTAAATTAAGTTGATATATATTTAGAATCCAAAATCATAGAGAATGGTGGCAGACTTTGAAATATTTATAGCACATTTGTCATGCAAAATGTGATTTAAAATGATTTTGTTATAAAAACGCTGTATATTCACACAGCGCACGCCGTCACTCCGCGTAGCTGCAGGTGCGGCACAGCGGTGCTGATTGTAGTGATTGGTTGAGCATGGATATATTGCGTTTTGATAAAAATGACGGATGGCGTGTATCGTGTTTTGAAAACAAACACTCTTTTGTGCCTGTCATTTCATGGGGATTTATACCGTTATTGTATAAATTAGATGGAGTCCTGGCTCAACATGTGTTTAAACATTCATTTGGTTTGGGCGAAATTTCTAAAATGGCATTTATCACGTTTTGTTCTGAAACCCTTCAAGTACTTATCTTTATTTTTACAAATAATGCTAGCATCATTGAATATAATATTTGCAGTAAATTTTTTTATTATTACTTTGTTCAGGTAAAGAAGTGGACTTTGAAGCATTCTGTGACATCCACATTCCGGCAGTGATCATGAAGAGTTTCCTCCGACAACTGCCCGAGCCGCTGTTGACTTTTGATCTCTACGACCATATCATCCATGTGCAGTGTGCGTATGAATACATGTCCCTCAACAAAATATAGTTCTCCTTTGATTAGATCGTGTGGTCGATTTACCAGATGTGGATTCACAGTTTGATTGTTCAAGATTGCTTGTGTGCATCAATGCTGAAATTGTTAATATCAGAAAAAGTAGTTAGTGTTAAAATCTTATTTGATGTAAACCTGCACATGTAGCCTCAAAGAATGTTTAAAAGAACAAATGTAGTAATTAAACCATTACTTTTTAAACCGTTATGAGAGGCCCACTTCATTGTTGTAAGCAATATTAGTCAGCTTGTCTTTGAAAAACCATGTTGGGGCCTGTTACTGTTGCAATAAATAAGGGATTATTTACACAAAGAAAGTAATCATGAACACAAACAACATAAATACATTAGTGAACCAGCATTGTAATAATTAAAGAAGCAGCACTACATTGTGTGAAACTCTTCTTATAATTATATAAATAAATAATATATAATTATAAGAAGAGTTTCAAAAAATCTTTTTTCAGCCAACGGATGTTAATTATTCATAAAGGTACTCGGTGACTGGGTCTGTGTAATGCCCTACTTATATATTCTGCACATGACAACTTCTCTCTACCGACTACAACATCCCTTTACAGACCACTCTCCCCAGTAAACCAGCAACTCATTCAGAATAGTTACCGCCAAGTTGTTTTGAACCTGTTATTTACGACCATTTGTCTGTTGACAGCCCTTGGGGAGGGAGAGAAGATGGCGGAGATGAGGCGACTACTTCACGACGAGCTGCCAGAAGACAACTATTTCCTCCTCAAGTACATTCTGCAGTTCCTCAATGAGGTGAATGGTCACTGTCTAACTACTCCATGTATGGCTGGCCACAGCAAACCGGGCATTAACTCGCATGGGTCTATTTTGGACACCAGCCAAAAATAGCTGTCCAAGCCATGTCCCATCAATTTTGTGATTTTGGCAGAAATGCATATATATTATAATCTCATCTTTCAATGTCTAGTTTATTTCCTCGACAAACAATCCAAAATAAATAAAATATATACATTTACTAACCTATAGATTAAAAAATAATAGACAATATGATTTAAAATAAACTTGTTTCTCAAAACATTACTTTTAAAAGTTTGAAGTACCATTAAATCAAAAACCACTGATGATATTTCAACAAACAAGGTATAATGTTGTTCATGCTCATTAACTGTGGAATCCAAAATGGTACAAGACTCAATTTTGTGGGTAATAAATTGGCAAGTTGCTGTGGCAGTTTACATGTACTGATACACATAAGTGTTTAGTCTCAGTTAAAGTAGGTGGGGCGGGTATCATGTCAGTTGATTTCTTAATTTCTTTCTTCATAGAACATTAGTAGGTGTCAGTATGAACATGTGTACTATTAAAAAAACAAAGGCACTAGCGCCATATGTCACCAATCCGTCCTTTAAAAACTAGGATTTTTAGCGTGTCTATGGAAAGTCCCTTTTCAGATTCTTGGAAACTGACGATGTTTCCATAGTGACGATCACGTGTGCGTCAGCCCAGTTCAAACATAAATTCGTTCACCATGAATGCAGATCATACAGTCTGGTTATTCTCATGCCAATACGCTGTTGTATTATAATTACCTAAATGCATCACACTGTCAAATCACCAAATACTGGCGGTAGTTTTGTTTATTCTCCGATAATGCCCAACCTCCTCCGCCAGTTGCAATGACACGTGACTGACCCCAGCAGGTGTCAATCAATCTTGTCTACCACAACAAGTTCAACAAGTGGCCCTTCGTAACACAATATCATTAGACAACTTGGCAGGAAAACCTTGGGGGGAAATCTCAGTAATAGAAGTGTCTGTCAAATCGTATTGAAATAAACCACATGCCAGTGAAAAAGTCACATTTCTAAGCAAAAAACAAACATCTGGTGACACTTGTATTATTGGTAATAACCAGGAAGTATAACTTAATGTAACTTTTTATAAAAACTACAATACTTACAAAGCCATAACTTGGCATATGAACTCGACTTGTGATGGGTGGTTTTATGTTTGGTGAAGGGGTCGTGCCAAAGTAATCATTGCCGTTTTTACAAGTAATCATGGTAATCAATAGATTGCAGCACCAGTTATACAACATAGGTTTTCTCCAAGGCAGTTCAATTCTGTTATTGATATCTAACATTTACAATTATATAATTTCATAAAACACTTGGTTGTGCTGTGTGATAAACACGCACGCACACTCTCACATGCATACACACACACAATCTTGCATGCATGCTGACACACTCTCATACACGCAGTCGCATGCATGCATACGCACACACGCGCACACACAGTCACACACGTGGACACACACACACACACACACACACACACACACACACACACTTCTGCACAGACACTCACACATAAATTCACATTAATGATGTTGATCGACCATTTGTCTTTGAAAAGTATCTCACTCCCCTCTTCCAGGTATCGGCGAGGTCATCCAAAAATCTCATGACGGACCAGAACCTGGCCATTGTGTTTGGCCCGAACCTGCTGTGGTCCAAGAGTCAAGCATCGCTTGCCTCGATGGGCTACGTCAACACATGTGCCTTGCTACTCATCAGCAGATACGAGGAACTGTTTGTGAAATAAGACAGGCAGTTGACTGCAGCATTCAGCATTGGACCCTTGAATAGATAACCTTGAATTTAGGCATTTGTAACCAGTGTATTTCGGAGGCAAACTCTGGGGCCTGATCACAGAACTGAAACAGCGTGCAGCTAACTCATAAACATAGTGTGTTTGATGTTAGCCTAGATACTGAGGAAGAGTATGAATAGACTTATGACATGAATAAACAGATGGCTTTATTCAGTCAGAACTTGTGGCCTGCTGGCAAGCCATTGTTGTATGCATTTTGTTTTCTGGAAATGGCAGCATCTATCCCCCCCCCCCTAATTCACAACTGTCTGCCAAGATGCAAGGACAATGCACTTATACAGAGGCATTTTCTGAACTCGCTGTTGGAGAGGTCAGAGGTCAGTTTGGAGGTACCTTTGTTATGTTTGTGTTTCATGGCTTCAAATATCTTCCCTTGTAGCTAATCATAAATCTGATTATATGTTTCTATGGTTCTCTCGAAACTAATAGAACACAACGGTTTATTAAAATAGGTGGCAAGATATACTTTCTTGAAAATAGATATTGCTGTTAAAACAGTGAGCAGATTAATTTGTGTAACTTGAATGTCTAATTATGAAGTGCGACACCATGCTACATTTGAGTATATTTGATGATGCCACAAAATTCAACAATAAAGTAACAGTGATTTCCAAATGGATGTGTCAATGTATTTCCCAAGTCTCTGCTAACTGCACTTCAAGTACAATCTATTTTAGCACATAGAGACTGTGATTTGATTAATTGTTTGTTGTTTACAAGTTTGTAGATTTCTGTAACATTGAATAGTTGTCATTTTATAACAGTAAAATAAATGTTTGGACCGACACACAATTCAAGTTATTATGGGTATTTGAATGTTCAAATTTTTCAAACGTCAACCGTATTTTATAAGGGGATTGTTTTGGGGGTGTCTTATGTCTTTGCCTTGACAATGATGACGCAGGACATTGTATGATATTTTGGTTCTCTGTCAAGCATTACATCTGAATAATGTAGCATTATGTCTGCACGCACACATGACAGGCCATCTTCATTGAGTGAAGGTTGTTCTCCACTTTCCCAATGTGGAGGGGGACAATGGTAGGGTATGTTTTACAGATGTATGGGTTTATATGTGGTTTTATGAGTATCGCCAGGTACAACTAGAGGTGTGGAAAAAATGTGTGTACCATATATGGTAGTAGGTTCTGTCGAAGTAATTATGATGTGTATATTGCGTGTAGGATATTTATACAAGTCTTAAGTTGCCATCCATTCAGATGTACATATGTCTTAGGACTTAAATCTTTACATTGTAATAGTGGTGGTGCAGCTTATATTGTGTTACAGTGCGAGTTGTCCAGCCTTAGCTCCTACTTGTCACATTTTCCTGGTTGAAGTCTGTATTTCTGACTTGAAATTCTGTATAATTCCATATATACCCGTGTTTTGTTTTTCTTTGGTTAATCAGCGTATAGCTTTCCTCTCCGATCGAGTATTACCATGTACCAATGTGTAAAGCAGTACATGTTACATCAAACAAAATCCGCTGTTTTGTCATAAATCTTCTCAATGCTAAAAATAATATTATGTGTTCTTCACCAGCCATGTATTTGTCATCTGAATTTAAACTTATGGTGAATACCGAAATACATACTTGATTAAAATTTAAAACACAAGTCTGCATTCAAATTGGATACAGACATTTAAACAAATTCATACTGTGTTAATACATAAGTAATAAGATGTGACATGTTTGTTACACATAGTTCAGTTGTACACAATGTATATGAAAACTGAAGTTTCGATGAATAACTACTTGGGAATGGCAGTCACCAGATAGATGTTATTCCTTGGTTCAGGTTGTTGAGTGTAAATTTCTGAGATTCTGTTTTCTCCATCTTTATTTCTGCATTCAGTTATTGTTTGTCTGAAGTGTTTTTGTGTCAACTTTTCAGGAATACTTTTTAGCAGGTACACTAACTTGCACACCATTTTGTAGTGTTATATTTTCATAAAATGTGTATTTGTTACTAAATCTGTATATGTATTCCAGTGTGTACATACTGTGATAATTGATTATTTCTCTCATCCATTTGTGTGTGTGTACGTGTATTAATTGTATGTACTGGTAACTGCGTTCAACTTGATCTGCAGCTGTTTGAGTTCATTCTTTTATATTTTCCCCTGTAGAAAATCTAAAATAGCCATCAATCATTCATTTATATATATATATCCATTTGCATCCAATCATATCCAAAAGCATCTATTTCTTTTCCATCAAGTAATTTTTATATTATATGTATCTTTTCCGTGTCGTTGATTCCATCCATCCTTATGGTACATTTCCCTTTTCAAATTAAGTAAAGAGACTGTTGTATCATTGTAACTGAATGATGTTAGTACACCTGACGGGACGTGCAGTATGTATCATTGTAACTGTAATGATGTTAGTACACCTAACGGGACGTGCAGTATGGATCATTGTAACTAACTGTAAATTGTTTTTGCATTAAATGTCAATTTACACACTGACCATATATCACACAGTAAAATATCTTGTATACCATATGTCATTATTTTAATTAAATAAATCGTATATATGGAAAACTCTGCCAGCAAGTGTTTGAATTGATTATAACTGTACATACTCAGAAAATCAAATGTGCAACTGTGAAAGGGACGCAATATCACAAACAATATTTCATAAAATATTATGAAAACATTCCTGATCAACGAGAAATTGTGTGACAGTTCGTGGTAGCTGATATGACCAGTTGTTTTATCTTGCACCAGGACAACAATTATTGTTGTCATTGAAGGCCATTACACTGTTTGTGTGGCTCCTCAGAAAATGTGTGGTATGAATATCTTTATATAAAGGAACAAATTATGCCGTAATGTAGTATTCAAGGTGCTATTCCAACTTGCTTCTTACAAATTAATAAATATGTAATGATTCGTAGCATGCCAAATGCATTAAGCCACCAAAATAACACACATACTGTCATTCCCAGGTGGCAGACAACTGGATTTCACATGTTTGCTATAAGCTTCTTGCAAAACACTGGGGCAGAAATTTTCTAGGTGGGGAGTTAAGCCTGACTGACATATTGACTAAAATGTGGAGAAATTATTTGTTATAATGATGTCAAATATGCACAATTTCATGTTGATTAAGACACTGTTGGAAAGAGTATATTAATGTATTTCGAATGATACCTCATTTGCCATAGTTTGATTTGTGTTGATGAAATGAGCTAATATATACACCTATATTTTACTAATTATGCTAGTTGTAATAAATAATCAAACAATTACGATGGCTGAAATTCTCAGGTGGCAAATATGGACTTTGTATATATATTTTTTAATTCTACGAAAATACTGTGGTGGAAAATACCTTTATAACATGGTTCATGTGATGTCATAATGCCGTCATGGTATCATAATGATTAATCACGGTATAGTTGGAAAGAGTATTCAAATACCGTATCAATGATTCCCCATTTGCTATTGTTTGGAAGAGGCATTGATCAACCGTTAGCACTTCAGTCCGCAATTCGGGAACCTTAAGATGCGATGTTTTGAATAGCACAATAGTAAATTTATTCAGAAATACCAACCAGATACGTGGTTATTTCAAGAAATTAATGACTGCCGGCTCTCGGACTATTGGCTTATCAAGGACCTAGCATTGAGCAGGTACAAGAAAGAGTAACAGTTCATTCTGCAGTAGTCTACTGGATCAATGTTAGCACTGCAATCACGTCGTGTGCAATTAAGTCTGTGCTGTCTCGTCTGTTCTCTCGACTTGAAGGAGTCCATTCATCACCCGGACGTCACATGCAAACCAATATCTACTGTTTGGTTACACATTTTGTCATAAAACATACAAATATTTAGTGAAACAGTTTTTGTTCAATTATCTTAATGATCAGGAAGCCAGCTCATTTGTTTACTTTTAATTCAAACTTATTTTTGAGGTACAGCTGTACCTGTATTTTATTTTATTTATAATAGTTTTTTAAAGTTTTTTATTGGATGCATCTTTTGTTAAAAGTGTTTAATTAAAAAAAAACTGGTGTTATGTGTTTGAGTTGCTTTTTAAAATTACTTAACACTGCTTATAATCAGATAATCTCCCTCCCTTCTTAATATATAATTATCAATGTATTTTGCCATCTGAACAGTAACTAGTATTTATTTATTATTGTTGTTTTAGTATGTTATTTTGTCACATTCTATTAATATATGTGTCATGTATTTGTCTGTGTCTGTCTACACGTGAACCTCGCCAGATGGAAAGACACGAAATCAGATAGACTATATCATGATACAAAAGATATGGATATCAGCAATAAGAGGTGCAAGAACACTACCAGGAGCAGACTGTGGATCTGATCATGAACTACTGATGGCAGAGATTAAACTTAAGCTTAAAAGTGAAAAAGGAGTGACAACAACACTAAGATATGATGTAAAAAATCTGACAGACGAATACACAGTATATGTGAGGAATCGATTTACAACTTTACTGACAATGACAGAAGAGAAAGTACCAGAAGAAATCGCAAATGATATCAAGACAATTTTCCGAGAAAAAGCGGAAAAACACCTACGGAAGAGAGAGAGGAAACATCAACCTTGGATCAGTATAGAGACCTTAAAGAAAATAGCAGAAAGGGAAGAGCTTAAGAAACACAAAAACGAAGAATCGATCAGATTAAGATATAATGAGATGAAGAAATTAATAAAAAAAACTGCAAAGGGACAAACAAAAGTATATAGAAGCCAAGTGTAAGAAAATAGAGGACTGTATGGCAGAAAACCGAAACCAAGAAATGTTTAAAGAAATAAAGAACATGACAGGTAAATTCCAGCCCAGACTCGGTGTCATCAAAGATAAAAATGGGAAGACTGACTGATGCAGAAGACATTGCCAAAAGATGGAAAGAATATTGTGAAAATATGCACGCACGAGAGGGAGATAACAACGACCCCCTGAAATGGGAAACGAAGACCAAGACGAGGACGATCTCGAACCATTAAGAGATGAGGTGAAATGGGCCAGTAATAGTTTAAAAGATGGGAAAAGCCCTGGGTACGACAAAATACAGGCAGAAATGATAAACGCAGCAGAAGAAGAAGAAGGAATAGACATACACCATGCACTATGTAAGAAAATATGGAAGAGTGGAATATGGCCCGACGACTGGAAGAAATCAATATACATCCCATTACCAAAGAAAAGAGACCTACAGATACGCTCTAACTACAGAACCACACCACTCGTTAGTCATGCAAGCAAAATATTGCTGAACATCATAATGAAATGAATGCAAGATGTTGAGTTGAACGAAAATGGAAATAGAAATGAGCAGTACACAGGCAGGCTTCAGAAAAACAGAGGCGCAAGGGACCACATATTAAATCTGAGAATGTTGATTCAGAAATTCAGAGAGATAAATAATGATCTACGAATATGCTTCACCGACTATTCCAAGGTTGATTGACTGTGTGAATCATCAAATGATTCCAGCCCAGACTCGGTGTCATCAAAGATAAAAATGGGAAGACTGACTGATGCAGAAGACATCAAGGTTGATTGACTGTGTGAATCATCAAATGATGTGGGAAACGCTCAATGACATGTACTTCCACCCAAAGATAACTGCCCTCTTGAAATCACTTTATAGCAACCAACAAGCAGTGGTCAGGCTGGAAAACACATCTACAGAAACTTTTTCAGTGAGAAAAGGAGTAATACAAGGATGTATTTTATCTCCATACCTATTCAACCTATACACAGAAGACATAATGAGAGATGTGGAATTAGAGACGGAAGTACAAGATACGATGAAGTGAATATCCATGGACAGAGAATAAGAGATCTACGACATGCAGACGATACCGCACTCCTGTCCACTACAACAATCGGCCTAACAAACCTAATCATGTCTGTAAAAGAACACAGTGAGAAAAAGTGCTTGTTATTTAATTATTATTAATATTAAAACAAAGATCATGGACACTTACAGATGCATTGAAAAAACAGAAATTGTAATCAACGGGGAGCAAGTTGAAAATGTGAACGACTACAAATACCTTAGAGCAAGACTACAAGGAGACGGCAAGACATCACCAGAGATCAGAAGAAGCATTGCCATAGTAACGCAGAATCTAAATAATCTGAAAAATGTATGGAAAGGCCAAAACATACCAAGATAAGAATTTTAAAAACTTGCGTTTTCCCAACAGCTCTATACAGGATCGAAACGTGGACACTACAACGAAGACATGAGAAGAATACAAGCGTTTGAAATAAAATGTTACAGAAAAGTCCTAAGAGTGCCATGGATAACAAAAACAACCAACGCAGAGATCCTTAAAAAATTAGACATAAAGAACTGCCAACTAGTGAACAGAATAAACGGACTAAAGCTGAGTTATTTTGGCTACATCAAAAGTCACAATTCCATAGAGAAAACAATCCTAGAAGGCAAGGTGGAGGGAAAGAGAGGAAGGGGAAGATCAAAGAGAAGATGGGAGCAGGACACCAGCGACTGGTTGGAAGACGACATCGTGAGAGCAGGGAGACGAACGGCAGACAGAGCAGCGTATCGTGGGATCATCCGACATTGTTAGTCCAGAGTCGATTGTAATCCCGATGTTGCGGATGGTCGGTGACGGAACAATGCTACATCCGCATACACTAACACACGAAAGGTCATGCAGGTGTTTACGATTTGGTGCCGTGATGATAATAGCCTCGGTCTTGTTTTCGTTCAACAGTCGATTGTGGTTTAACATACACTGCTTCGCTTCTTCAATGCATCGTTCGATGCGGTCAACCGCATCAGCGGCTTCTCCATCCCGCGTTCCACTCAAGTCAACATACAATTGGGCGTCATCTGCATAAAGATGGTATTGCAGCTTGTGCCTTCTGAAGATAGCACCCGATGGCAGAGTGTAGATGGAGAAGAGGATTGGGCCCAGCACAGACCCTTGTGGGATGCCAGACTCGAGCAATGTTCTATGTGAGTTGTGGCCACTAATGCACACTGACTGAGTCCGGTTCGACAGGTATGACTCCAGCCATTTCAGTGCGATGCCTTCAACGCCTATGCTGCGCAACTGGTTGATTAACATCGAGTGGTCAACAGTATCAAACGCCGCAGTCATATCGAGCAGCACTGCCAGCACACCTTTCCTTTTATCAAAGGAATGGAGATGGTCATTCTGAATGCGCATCAGTGCTGTCTCAGTGCTGTGATGTTGTCTGTACGCACTTTGGAAAATGTCCATCAAATTGTTGTCGTCTAGATGCTAGCGAAGTTGGACTGCTACGTGGCGCTCCAGTAACTTTGAAACAAATGACAAGTTCGATATTGGCCGGTAGTTGTTCATCGAGTCTGAATCGAGGTTTGGTTTCTTTAATAGTGGTGTGATCACAACAAGTTTGAAGTTGGCCGGCACGGACCCCGACTCGAGCGACATGTTGATGATTGTAGCTAATGTCGGCGCAAAAATGTCAATGTTGGTTTTCACGAGTGAGGTAGGAAGTGGATCGAGCGCGCTTGATTTTGTTGGACACTTCCTTACCAAAGAGAGAACGGCATCACCACCGTCTGTGGTGATGCCGTAAAACGCATTGACTGTGCAAGACACAATGCACGTACTCAGCGTTGACAGTTTGCAGGCGTCTACTCGCTAACTGACTGCGAATGTCTAACACTTTGCGTGTGAAGTGCACGAGAAAGTCATCTGCCAGTTGTGCTATATCAGACACAGGACTGGGCAGTTTTGGAGTAGTTTGTCTCTTCAAGTCATCCATGATCCTGAACAGAGCTTTGTTGTTGCGTGCACATTCATCAATTTTTGTTGTGTAGAATTTGGCTTTCACAGATTGTAATTGCTGTTTGTAAGTTTCACGCTGTCCAATGTAGATGTCTCGGTGAATCTGCAGCTTTGTCAGTTTCCATTTCCGCTCTGCTTGTCGGAGCTTTCGCTTAGCAAGCGATAATTCCATTGTGTGTCAAGGCGTGTTGGGGCGCACAGTAATTGACCGTGTGATCAATGGAGCGTGGCTGTCTAACAGTTCTTGCAAGGAAGTGTCATACTGTTGCGACAGGTCTGCAATGTTGTTACACGGGCTTGTTGCCAGGTGTGGAAGTTCGAAATCTGATCTATAATTCGTGGGATTAATTGCAGCATATTTTCGATAAGAAACCCGCATCTTTGTTCAGTTCGGCTTTGGTGCTTGGAGCGGGCTGTGTACAGCATGGTGATCGGTGAGCAGGGATCCCACCGTCACTGATATCAGAACGCTTCCTGACGATGGTGTAATTACGAGGTCCAAATTATTGCCGATGGTGTGTGTCGGATCACAAACATGTTGCTGCAAGTTGGTGACGTGCAGGAGATCAGAGAAGTCGGTCGAGTCTTTATTTCTAGCCTTTCCATAGTGGATGTTAAAATCGCCCAAGATAATTAGTCCAGTCAACTGTGCTGTGAAAAGTTCCAGGAGATTGGTAAACTCGGCCATAAACGTTTCGGGATGTCCTTGGGGTAATCTGTCAGCCACGTCTCTGTAAGCGCGATGATGTCAAGGTCATGTTCGTGGATATAATCGGTAATGAAATCAGTTTTGCTCCTGACGGATCTTGCATTTAGCAGAGCAAGGTTTGTGCAGTTGCAAGGATTGTATGGTAATGTCAGAGTAATCAAATTGTCACGTCGAGGTACAGGCTTAATGGGAGTTGTTGGTCGCGCTGACACAAGTACACGTATCGGTCGTCGTTTGCGTGCACCCCTACGACAACCATGGGTGGGCCGATGGAGTGCCACCCCCTTTCTCAAGCAGCTCTCCAGGCAGCATTGTTGAGCCGAATGTGACTGTGACCGCTGGGCCGTAACCGATACAGGCAGTCTTCTTCACAATCTTGTGGTTACTTCTATCCAGAAGAATATTCCACAGTTTGTTGCACATGCGCGGTTTAAAAGGGTTGATAAAAACAGCGTTTATTTATTTATTCTTTTTTTAAGAGGGTGTGTCTGGGTAGTATTTTTTACCCAGACCTCAACTGCCGCTTTGAAGGCTGTGAGTGTGCTGGCCGAGGACGCTTTGTCGGGGATCTTGTTCCATAAACGGATGGCTGAGGGGAAGAAGGAGTGGAGGTGAGTGTTTGTTCTGGAGTGAGGCAGGAGGAGCTTGTTGGGCTGTCCCCTGGTGATACGGTTGTTTGTTGTCAGTGTGCCCTCAGTTGGCGTGATGTCCACAAGTCCACTCATTATATTGTACATAAAGGTGGCCTTGTTGGCAGTTCTTCTTTCTTGGAGGGTCTGTAGTTGTAGTCTGTTTACAAGTTCTGTGGCACTGGTATAGTGGTTAAAATCATGGTAGATTCTCCTCGCGGCACGGCGCTGGACAGCTTCGATGGTGTTTACCAGGTGTTGCTGGTGGGGATCCCACACGACAGAGGCATACTCCAACACGGGGCGGACCAGTCCTTTGTAGCAATGTGAGTGCACCTGTGGAGGGCACCCTTTAAGGTTTTTGTATATGAAAGCACTTGTACGGTTTGCCTTGGCAGTGGTGGTCTGTATGTGGTTTCCCCAGTGGAGGTCAGCGGTCAGCTCTACACCTAGGTGTTTGGCGCTGGTGACTCTCTCCAGGGGCTGCTGATGGAGTGAATACGTTGCTATAATGGGCTTGCGCTTCTTTGTGACAGTTAGGACGTGACACTTGGATATACTGAAACTCATCTGCCACTTCGTCTCCCATTTCTCTAAGGTGTTGAGGTCTTGATGTAGTTGGTGAGTGTCGGCTGTGCTGTGGATGGTGTGATACAGTATTGTGTCATCAGCGAATAGTTTTGCCTTGGTTTTAATGTTATTGCACAAGTCGTTGATGTAAATGACAAAGAGAGTTGGGCCTAGGAGAGATCCTTGTGGCACACCGGATATCACCTGGCCTGTTGTTGAAGTCTCACCCTCGACAACTTCTTGCTGTGTTCGATCACAGAGGAAGCTCCGGATCCAGTCTTGGGTCTTGCCTTGAATGCCGTAGTAGTTCAGTTTTAGAAGCAGTCGTTTATGAGGCACCTTGTCGAAGGCTTTCGAGAAGTCAAGGAGTATGGTGTCTGTTTGGCCTCTGTTGTCCATCTCTGAAGCCAGGTCATCAATGGTTTGGATCAGCTGGGTCTCGCAGGATCGTCGCTTACGGAATCCGTGTTGTGCGTCCGTTATGATGTTGTGTTGGTCAAGGTGACGGTTGATCTCGGCTCTTACAATGTGTTCCAGCAACTTTCAGCAGATGGAGGTGAGTGAAATGGGCCGGTAATTTGTAGCTTGGTTTCGGTCACCTTTTTTTTTAATACGGGCTGAACCAAGGCGTGCTTCCAAATCCTGGGAACTTGGCTGGTGTGTAGTGACTTAGTGAAGAGAAGGGTGAGTGCTGGAGCTATCTCTTCTGCTACCATCTGAAGGAGGCGGCAGGGGATGTTATCCGGTCCAGATGCCTTTCATGGGTTGAGTTTCTTCAGGAGTTTGAATACCCCGGCGTTGCTAACCTGGATCTCTGGCATCGCCAGGTGGGGGCTGGGTTCTGGAGCAGGCAAGTCATCAATGTTTCGGTGGTAAAGACTGAGCAGAACTGGTCGTTCAATATGTTGGCTTTGTTCTTGCTGTCATTTGTGGTCAGTCCATTTTTCTTTAGAGGGGCTACTCCGACAGTGTCGCATTTCTTACTCTTGATCAGACGCCATAAGTTTTTTGTGGGTGTCTTCATTGATGATCTTATTTGTGTACTGTTGGTACGCCTGTCTGTTTGCTCTCCTTGCTTCACGTTTCAAGTGGTTATATCGGTCCCAATCTTTTTTCTTCTTGGTGCTCTTCGCCTTCTTCCATGCTCGATATTTTCTTCTGGATGTTCGCTTCAGGTTGTTGTTTATCCAGGGCTGGTGGAACTTTGTGGAGCACACTTTTGTTGGAACATGCTTGTCCATCATTACGGTGAGGTGTTCCTGTATTGACTGCCACGTCTGCTCGACAGAGGTTTCTTCGTTGTCAGAGAGGAGTAGACTGAGGGTGAAGGACTTGGTGTCTTCTCTGATGGCTTCGCTGTTAGTCTTCTTCCAGATGCTGACAGTTCTCGGGGCTGGCTTGACCTTCGGTGCTTTCAGGCGACTGTCCGTAAGGATGATATCGTGATCGCTTAGGCCTGGGATGGCGGTAATCCTGGTGATAAGGTTTGGTCTGTTGGTCAGGAAAAGGTCGAGAATGGCATCTCCTCTAGTGGGTTCTTGGTTTGCCTGGTGGAGTCTAAGATCGTTGACCTTATCCAGGAAGAGGTGGTTTACAGTTCGAGGGTAGCTGTTTCCTTGTATGCTGTTTGTTTCCCAGTGAATATCAGGAAGGTTTAGATCTCCTCCGATCCAGATAACGTTTTATCTCTTGGGAGAGGCAGTGTCTAGGGCCTTCAACAAGTCGGACATCTGGTTTTCGCTGGTTGCTGATGGTGGTCGATACAGGGAGGTCACTATGAGATTTTCATCCCTCTTCTCCATCTGTATCTGGACTGTGACTGACGCAGTTTTGTTGGATTTCAAGGGAGATCAGGTTATTTATGGTAGCCACGAGGACACCTCCGTAGCAATCGTGCCTGTCCTTCCGAAAGACATTGAAGTTCGGTGGGAAGACTTCTGCGTCGGCTATGTCCGGCCTGAGCCATGTTTCTGATCCTAGGATTACATATGGATTAGTGGTCTGAAGCATGTTCCAAAATTCTGCCTTCTTTGGCCTCAGGCTCTGAAAGTTGATTACCAGCGTTCTGAGAGTTTGGTTCGACTTTACCGGTACTGTGTCCTTACTGAAGTTGAACGAGTCGCCGGAGAGGGTATTGAGTGAGGAGTTTGGTTTCTGTTGGGTAGAGTTGCAGTTCACAGGTGAGGACTGAGACAGAGGATACCCTATATGGGCTGTCAGATCGCTTCGGTTCTGGAAGTCAAACAGGGAAGAGGCCCTAGAAATGTCAAGTAGAGAGGAGTGTGTGTTGTGTGCAGTGTCAGCAGAGATGGAGGCAAACAGTTCACTGGAAAAGTTAGGTAGGCCGCCGTTGCAGCACTGCCAAGATATGTCTGACTGTGCGATGTAAGTTTTGTCACTCATGCCTATGCAGGACGCGTGGAACCAAGTATTGCAGCTATCGCATGCGATACCTCTGTCATTCCATTTCACTGCTCGGGTACAGGTTCCACAGGGAAACTTGGGGGTGCGTGGTCCTGGGTTTTGTTCAATGTCCGATGCAATCAGGAGTAGAAGGCATAATCCGGTATGGAAGATTAAGAAGAATTCATACATACTTGAGCATGGAGATATGGAATGAAGAAGGAGCTGGTGCCGTCAGTTTGTCGCTGTCCAGGGTTGGGAGCGCGGACAGTGAGTCTACGATGTCTATTCGGTGAAACTCGTCAATCATTGGCTGTAACGCTCGAGAGATTCCGCAATACGATGAAGGTGTTGGTGTTTTTACAACGTGAGATATGGGTATGAGCGAAAGTAGTAGGATCTCAGCGTTTGACGCGAAGCATCTGGGTTGAATGCATTGTTTACATTTTGCCGGATGTACCGGGTTTGTGTACTCGCGCCCAAGGTTCAGCACCCAAAGATCTCAGAATCAGTAAAAATCCGCTTAATAGCGTAAGTTTTTTCACCAGTTGGTATAGAAATGCTTCAAGGGCTAGATGAGATGCTAAGTACTTGTCAGATCTTGCGTTTAGCTAGCTAATCAGAGATTATAAAATTTCAAATCGTCGCGCGAAAAAAGAAGCGGCCATCCTAACCTACGCATGCAGCAGTCTTGGGTCATGCTGGGCGTGTAAACAATGTTCTCTTTGTCCGGGTCACACATGACTGATCACCAGCTTGACAATGTCACTCAGGTGCAATCGCAAATGTAAATTGTAAGTCGGTTAAAATAGTAAAACGTCACAAAACACTTGATAAAACCACTTAGTCCAGTGTCCTCTTGGTGTATTCATAATATATATATACAAACTTGAGTGCTGAAGATTGGCTAGAACTTGTAAAATCCTCAATATATCCAGATAGCATCTATAGGTGCAGCCACATAGGCGCATACCAATTATGTATATGAAATATTGTTCCGGACCCAACAACATAATTTCTGTTAGACTTTTCTCCACACCAGAGGCTAACCAATTACCGCATCAGAACTCTACTTGGATACCGCGGACATCAGATGCACAAAAGGCGCATGGAAGATAGGCTACAGTAAAATGTAAGTCCGGCCGCGACCAGCAAACCAGGGGTGTGCAAACTTTGCATTTTGTAAAATAATGCGATTTCGAACTCCATTAATACGATTGCGAAAGTGTGCGATCGTTCTTTAATATGCGAATGTGTTTCGACATTCGAATCCACCGGATAAAACAACGGAAGCTTATCGGCGCAGTGCATTTCGGGACATTTTTTGTAATTTTGAAATGCAGCTAGTTTATTATAAGCGTAGCGATGTGACTAGCTAGGGTCGTTTTTATTATCTGCGTCTCCGTTGACTGCACAACTGATGCCAAATGTGTGAACAAACTACTCACGAGATTGTACATCAACTGACGACTATCAGCCCGGTCATTTACGTTAGATAGAAACAAACACCATCTAATTAAGACGACTGAGAGTTTAAGACAGCGGGTAAGCCATGGAAGGAAACCGCAAGCCGGCCACGTAACCTCAAAATACCTGTGGGGACGAGATATGTAATTTACAAACTGCTCTGAACAGCAAAAGGAGTTTAGTCTCTTCCGAACCATGCCTTAGCTCGTAACGTCCAATACGAATAATGTCACGGTTCCCGGGCCACTCGCAGCAGCTTCGTCAGCTCGAACGTATCCGACGTCTCGTCTCTTTCAGTGGAAATTTGCGAACAATCCTTCATGTCGGTCACTGTGTAGCACACATTTCGAAATCACCGAGGACAAGATACACGTCCTTCCACGCCGGCGTCATACTTAATACATACTGGTAGACCGCGTTAACAATTGGCAATTACGTCATTGCGACATATCCAGTTTGTGAAATTGTTCTGATATAATTTAAGTTAATTAAATGCAATGTATTCTTCTTTAAGAACCAAAAGAAAATATGCATGCACAGATCCAGACCTTGAAAAGAGGATTCCCGTTTCCCAACGAGATTCCAAGGACAGTAGGAGGCCTACGTTAAGTACGCAGGTTTATACGCATTAAGTCGCTACACGGTTGCACACATTAGAAAGAGTTGCCCAGTTGGCGCCATGAACACGATCATTATTCACAACAAAAATAAGCATAACAAATTATTGCAACACAAAACTGCATGTATATCGTCTACATTTTACTTCACGTGGCGGGTACGTAAAACGTATCTGGCCCTATTTGGTCATTCCTGTTGCAAAAGCTCCACTTAAAACAGAAACACATTCAACCAAAATTAGTGAAGACGGTCGTTCAATCAAAAAAGAGCAAAGCGTTTGAACGACACGTCTGCTTCTGACACAGATCAGACATTGTGGAGTCGGTCGTGCCCATGGCGTGTTCGATGCCACAATGAAAGTAAACGTGCTGTTGTAGGCCTAACAATTGATTTGCCGCATTTGACGGTGAATCTTCAGAACCATCAACTGGAGATATTTGGGTATAGTAAGACAACAAGCACATTTCGTTTATTTACATTAGTTGTAAAAGGAAAGTACAGTGATGTTTGAAGACAATCCCTTGTCGTACTTCCAAGTTCTCATGCAGGTTACCAACGCGAGTGACGCAGTTGTAAGTGTCTTGCTTAAGAGGCAACACGGGGTTCTTTCGTCACGTTGAGAAACCACTTTACGGGAACATGATTTTTCATTCGCAGAACGCTTCAGTTGTCATACGTTCGTATGTCCTTCTGATGTTGAAGATTATTACAAGAAAAGGCAAGAGCTAATGTGTTAGAACATTTGATAAGGTGGGCCGTACGATAGACATTTTGTTTGTCACGGCGTGAATGTCACCAGGTCTATTCTGCAAACTATAGGGAGGCTACAACCGATGGTTATACGATGTCATATCCTGTATGACAACGGTAACCTAATTCGAATGTCCTGGTCGTAGCGTACAGTCAAACAGTTATTACCGGGTAAACACAAAAATTGCGCTGCTTATCTGATAACCTATAATTAGATAGAGAGAATACTCGTAAGTCCATGGCGCCTCAACAAAAACACGAAGCATAGAAGATTTAAAGCGCTATGGTCGAAATTTAAAATGTTCATTATAGCAATCGAACCAATCATTCGGCGTCTACATAGTCTTTGGCCCGCGACTCCCAGCATGCTTCTGTCGGTTCTCGCCTTCGCGCAGGCGGCTTATGCAGTCCTGCTATGAGCGGAAAGTTTAATTTTGTCTTCGTCTTTGAAGTTCTTCTGATCATCCCGAGTCGACTCCGCGATCCTTCGCGACGAGATGTGAGTAGTCCTGCGAGAGATGGCGCCACGAGACTAGCTGCACTGATGTCTGGAACCTCGAATTCGTCAGTCTCAGCTTTCTTCGCAAACAGCCGACCGTCGCTTTCAATACAACGACTGAAACAGGACGGCATTGTGTGGCTAACAATCTTTTGGCGATTGTCTGCTGAAAGTCCCATTAAAGATAAAGAGGACATATCTTGTAATATTATTTGACATTGCTGTTTTACGTTTAGACCCTAATTTGTTCTGTCAAATAGGAAACATAGACATTTTCTGCATGAATGTTTTTGAATTGCAAACGCCACTTTTTTTATTTGGAAGACTTTGAAAAACATACATTTTTCATAATGTAGGGTTTATATATGTGAAAAATCTTCAGATTTATAAATTAACTAATTGAACCAAGTTTTGATTATTTACATCTTATGTGGAAACGTTGAAAACGAGTTACCAAAAACCGACACGTGACGTACCTGCAAGCGGTTGGACCAAGGACGTCGCAGAAATGTGTCTGTGTTTCCCGGTGATTGCACGAGCTGCCAACACAAAAAAACAACAACCCATTTTATAAACAATTTACATGGAGCCAAACCAGACATTTGTTACAATCTATCAGTAAGTCTGACCCTGTGTCGGGAGAATGAAAGGAACAGAGAGAAAGAGTAGAAGGCGAATGGTTGACGTGACTTGAAGAGGTCGAGGTGCGGTGTAGCTTAACCGGGAAATTGGTAAGAAGCCGCATGATGCGGGCAGGTCACATGCTAGGAATGTACGCAGGCAGACTACCAGAGAGAGGGGACGGAGATGACGGCCGCAGGAGAAACATTATCTCGGCAAATTCTGGTCTACCCAAGCGATATGGCATGACTATAAAACACCATTAGCATGAACTACTAGCACAGAGAACTATGCAATTTTAATATTACATTCTGAAGAAGATCTGATCGTTGAGGAACCAAGTGGATCCTGCGATCAGAATCGTTCTGAGGTATCCGAAGGTAATAGCAAAATTAGTAGTTATGTGCAGAATATGGTTATATGCAACTGGTAAGTTCTAGCTGCGTCGGATATCTTACGTTTTTGTCTTAGAAGCATAACATTCCAAGAGATGTATAGGCCCAGCACTTGTGTCATGTTCAACATGTTTAAAACATATAGTTTTAAGGTGAATGCTACTGTGTTGGAATTGGTCGACACATGTCGTTAGCATACAACTTTGATTTAACGCAAATAATCAGTGATGACATCGTTGCAACAATTAGGGTATTTCCACCTAACAACGAGTTGTAAATGTAACGAAATCCCAGGTTCGTTGTTAACAGAGAAACGCAACACAAGACTGGTGTGGGCCACTCCACTCCGGAGTGTGGCAACAACACGTTTTTATTCAACACCTAATTCTCGCTGGCTACACGATCACACGTCGTTCTGTCAGCCACTATAACTATCACCGTCCGCGCCGAGTTCCAGCCTATATGTAGTGACCATCATTGCTGCTACTCTTCGGCCAGTGGCACTGCTAGCCACTGTAGCCAACAGCGTGGCTCCCATGCATGCAGGCCTTCAACTCCCCGCCATCCAGGCCGAGCTGCATCTATCAACTGCCGCTATCTACTCCAAAATATCAAACAGCTGCCAGCCCAGTCTATTCTTAGCCGCTACACCTGGCTTATTACAGAATAACTCGTTATGTAAGTTGCACCAGGCTGACCTTCTGTAGTCCGGCCATTGCAGTGTTTCATCCAAACGACCAATTGTTGGACGCCAAACATTAAAGTGCTCTAAGGTTAGGATCGATGTAATTTAGTTGAAATCTGAAGTACCATTTTTGTGCAATGAGAAATCAACAAAACGCGTTAAAGCAATGTTTACAACAGATCTATGCTTCATACCTGTCTCGCAATCTGACGCGCTCCGCTTTGTCGAAAGCGTGTCTTTGATGGATAATTTCGACTAGAGTATTCATTGATGGCACTTGGCCGTGCCGACGCCTCTGGCTGCCGGGATCACCATATGAAGGCAACTTCTGTCTAAAACTGAACAATAATGTATCGTGTTAGCTGACGTAGTAAGACATTTTGTCACGTTTCTTGTTAATAATACTTGTGCATGTCCGACATGGGTGGCCAGTCTTCCCAAGAGGGCGTACAGTTTTGTGTGAAATGTTTAGAAATATGCTGACGTCAGTGTTAGACCTGATGCGCACTTGGCACAACACATAATATATGTTCTTGTTCCGTGTGCTTTTATGTTACAAAATGACATTAATTATATAGAAAATAGCATGTAGCCGATCTAAAATTAATAATACGATGCATTGTAGTCTAGAGTGCACGCGGAGCTGCTAAATTTGGAAGTGCTTCGGTGTTTTTTGTGGAAATGGAAGGTAGTCAGGTTTCGTGGTAGGCCAATGTTTTCTCAGAACATCAGAAGTGTCAACTGCACGTAGTTTAATGCATTTAAAAAGAGTATACAGAAGCATAAGGAAACCTTAATGGTGAGTCAGTCCAGTCTCGACGCGGCAGTTCTCCATTGAAGCGACCATTGTTGCGACGCACCTTCATTTTTCGATCTGTAAGGACCATTGCAATTACGCTGTTCTGAATTATACTTCGTCATGCGTGTATTTGTGCGCGGTGAAGTTCCGGACGTGTCTAAGTAAAACGTACAGTCTGGGTCTAAATTGGTGTAGTCCCTATAGTCCAGGAGTTTTATGGCCAAAATATTAGGGTCATGTTGGAACAAATTGCAACAGAAGAAATTCTTGCAGATTTGAAAGCAGACATATATCCTAGATAACATGTCAAAAATATGCAGCTCTAAAAATTGGGGAACATTGTCAAAATTACATACGTTTAGGGGCCCCATCAGTAGCTTTTTTCTGTGCGATTTCGTAGCGATTTTATTTTCCGGAGAAAGAATGAGCAAGATAATGTTTAATAATCCAAATGCGTGTTCGTAAATACGCACATATTATATTCAGAGAACAAAACAACATATACAGACATTAAAATATTCTAATATTGCCTTAATTTTTCAATGAAAGCTGGAATTACGTGTCCAAATCGTCTCCTATACACATATATAACTTAATTATCCTTGATATAAGGTCAACATATAAATACACGAATCTAGCTAATAAGCTTAATTGAGAAAAAATTCCTATTTAAATATGCTACTGTCACGAGCATTGACCTATACGTCGCATAACACAAATGCATTTTAGCATTGCGCATAATAATTATAATGAACCCTTCCGTGATGTAAGGTGAAAAAAAGACTTTTCGTACACAAATATCCACCACTGTCTATAGCCAGGTACTCATTCATACAGCTGAGTGAACTGGGGCAACGTAGAGTGAACGAACTTGTACAAGGTTCGACACGGCAGCACAGGATTCTAAATCGAGTTCTCTCGATTGATGATCCAATGCCACTGTGCTCCACACAAAAACGTAATTGAGGTAAAATCGCAGTATTAATTCATCATTAATATCACAAGAGGTGATGTGTTATGATAATTACTAAAACATTCACAACAATTCCAACTAATTTTTTTGATATCAGATCCAGCATCTAAAAAAATCTAAAATATGTAAGACTTAAAACCCTTAGTATATGACAAAGAATAGTTTTGATGTTTTCTCTTCATCGACAAACGCATGACTACTCATCGTCCATCTGATCATCACTGGTGTAACTCTAGAATTTGTTTGAGCACCCTGTGCCACGGCGTTGACTACGAGCAGGGAACACTCAAGGTTGTTATTACGGTGTAGCGTGCCAGGAACCCACGTCGTGCCACAATACCTCGCTCCACGTTAAACTGTAGGGCGCCATGGCCAGCCGCAAGCAACCAGCCATGGCGGTTTTGGCGGGCCAACGAGGCTTTTCAGCAGGGCTGAACACCTCCAAATCATCTTTATTTTAGGCAAAGAAATAATTTTATTTCCAAATAAAACATTATATATTTCAAAACTATGTATATGAAATTGTTATATTCTCGTATTAAATCAGCCATAAAGTAATGTTATATTTCACCTTATCTCATCCCTTAGATTACAGCATCTTCATTGCACATATATAGCCAGTATGTGGTATGTGTGTGAGTATTTGGGATGTAAATATGTGATGTGTGGTGTGTACACATATGAAACCACGAAGACAAATTTATGAATCTGAAATGACCCGTGATATAGAATACCTCGATGTATTCCCGCACGAGGTATTGTGTCACGCTACACCGGACTGCAATCTGCGGAGCAGTTACACCGGATTACGCAACATGGCATCAGGTGCTGGAGGCAGGTCTGTCACGACGACGACGGAAGAAGATAACAGTCGCTCGTCTTCCATCCCCAACCTACTTGTCTCACGTGGCTTATACCCATCTACTCCTGCACTTGCTGGTACATCCGCATGCTGTGTCAGCGTGTGCTGCTGCAAATGTCGGAAGTAAGGTCGTTGGTTGAATGTGCGCACTCTTGATAGTCACCTTCTTACAAAACCTTCTGTACCTCAAAGAATCCACACTGCCTTCCGTTTCCGTTGTAAAGGCATACAAGCACCATTATATCTTCTGCCACAACATGCTCTGTTGAAGCTATGGAGCGCAGTAGCGCAGCGGTAAGAGTTCCGATCTCTCGACTGAGAGAACGCGGGTTCGAATCCCGTGTGGCGGTGTCGAACCATGGGCAAGTTCGTTTACTCTACATTGCTTCAGTTCACCCAGCTGCATGAATGAGTACCTGGCTATAGACAGTGGTGGATATGTGTGTACGAATAGTCTTCGCACATCAATTGTAGCGTGGCCGAATGCTTCTCAGAGAAGTCGAGATGGAGTTCGATTGAACAGGTCTGTCAGAGAATAAAGTGTAAAGTGCTTTGAACAGTCCTGAGGACTGGATACTGCGCTATATAAGAACTTATCTTTACCTTTGAAGCATCACGCTCGAAGGTCTCGAAGTTGAGACTACCTAGTCGCATTTGCGAGTATAATATTACGCCTGCGACTAGATAAATTGCTTTAGTTGCAATGTGCGACTTAGAACTTTGTCCATCAATTACTGTCCTGACAGTTTTGGGCCCAGTATGTAGATATAATAAAAACATGCATGGCTAGGTCCTATTACATAAATGTATTTTTTTTTTTTTACAAACAAAATGTTATGTATAGTAGCAAAGTTGATAATTCAGAATGCTGTCTAATAAAATGCCATGACATGTACAGTTTTGCATTTTAATTTGTCAACGCATGTGTGCTCCTAAAATATACATTTTGCTCCTAAATATTTCAATTTAGGAGCGCAGCGCTCCTAGCTCAAAATGTTAACTTCGAGGCGTGGCGACTACCAAGACAATTCAGCTTGCCTCTGGTGCTGACTGGAGCCAATTTTGGGTGAAAGTAGCATTGTTTGCCTAGCTGGTCTGTTACGGTCTCTCTCTCTTATCTCTCTCTCCCCCCTCT